>ML777602.1:368054-424630 GCA_009831015.1 Picea engelmannii | reverse complement strand
CATTGCTTTCTGAATCAAAGTGCTATTTATGTTGTTGTTCTTATATCATTTCTGTGTTATTGTGGAGATTATGCTGGATATATTACTGTTATTCTGCCATTTCTAGCATTTTATTTCTGTTCTGCATATTTATTATATCTGGTGTCTTGCATCAAGACTGGACAAGTTTTCAATTGGGAAAACATCATGGCCAACATTATCAATCGAGCTAGGGAGGCACATGGTATGAAAATCCTTGGTTTTTATATGACAACATATCTTATTGATTCTATCTGCTATGCTCATCATTTCCCCGCTTTTGAATGGATTTGGAACCTAAGTCAACCAATTCATATATATTGTTCGGAGTCATGGGAAATAAATTATAAAGAACATTTATATAGTATTTGTGATTATTTCCTATCCCCTCTATACAAGGTCATTTTTGGGATTTACCCACACATGATATCTCAGGGAGCTAGCATAACCCTAAAAGAAATAGGAGACTGGTGCGTGAAGAAGTATTATACCTATGTCAGCTTATATGGAGCCATCGGGCCACCACACCTCCTACCCAAGTATGTGCCCGATAAGATGTTAGCAAGAGAAATTGCATATCAAATAGTTGAGAAAGGGGTCACAACCTATTTATTAGAGAAGAATAAGAAGTATGCGCTCATCTTCCCACTACACATAGGCAGGTATATGTTGATGAAAAATAATTGCTATCTTTGTACCAACATTTTTGAATCTTGTTGGGCTAAAGCAAGATAGAAAGGATTGTTACCCTTTGTTTATAACCTTTTGCAAAAAAAATTCGGTATGTGTTATATTCTTTGCATGTGTGTGTGTGGGCGTGTCAGATACGACAACTGCGTCTAACGATCCCAACTTCCTTTTCTCTTTGTGTCATGTGCATTGGGCGCTTTCCCGGGGGGGGTATCATGTTGGAGTTACTTCACACACACCTAGGATTTATTTTTCCTAAGGTTTTTCCTTGTTTGTTAGTCATTATTCAATCTCCTATATTTTAGGAATAATATTCCTCTAGGGAGAATATTCTCTTCAGTTTTCACTTCAGTTTGACTAGTTGAGTGGAGTCTAGATGTTGCATTGGTTTTGTCACCATGCAACATTGGGATCATCAACAACTAATACGTATTGTCCTTGGGATCATCACCAGACTAGAACATTACCCATGATTCTCTGATCTCCTCCTCACTTCACTCTATTTCAGTCAGTTAACTGAAGACTGGTAGACTAGTTAACTCACCTAGGTGGCAATTCACTCTGTAACTACCCGAGAGACTAGAATAGGTGGAAATTCACTCCCGTAACTGTTGGTGTGTGTCCATATCACTCTAGACTACCACTATGGTGCATTGGCTTCACCTCCAATGTGCATTGGTTGAGTTATATAGAGTATGTCATGTGTAAATTATTCATTATTCAAAACGGTTAATGAGAATTCTTCCATTCTTTCTCTCTTACTTCTTCTTTCTCAACTTCTCTTTGAAAATGTGTGTGGTATTTTATAGCTAGATATATTTTATGTAGATTCAAGACATTTACATGGAATCAGAGTCGACGGACTGCTAAGCAAAGCTACATAAATTTTTTTTTTGCAGGTACCAAAGATTGAAGAGAAGGGAAAAATGGAATTCCCAAAAGAATTCATTCTTACACCTTACAACTTCTTTGCATGGAAGGAGAAGATGGTCATGCATATTCTAAGTAGAGGATTGTATAGGTTAAACATGAATACAGAGACATAATCGACATCAGCCATAGAAAAACCCAAGTATCAAAATCGAATGGATGAAGCATTTGGAACAATTTGCAGTCTTATTTCTCCCGATCCCTTTTTTCACACATATTCCTGTAAAACCCCCAATGAAGCTTGAACCACCATGGAAGGGCTCTTTGGAAAATAGGATGAGATGAGGGGACACATGCTCGAGGTGGAATTTCTCACATTGGATCCAAAAATCTTCGACAATCTCCAAGATTTCTTTACAAAATACAAGGATTTACTGTCGCAACTCAAAGCTTACAGGGTTGATAAATCTAAGGAGGAGAAACAAATGGTTCTCACCATTCTCTCCAAACTTGGTCGTAAATTATCTGTGTTCATGTCCACATTCCATTCAGTCAATTTCACCTTTGGAGCCACCTGGAAGATGCCTTCTCTTGAAAGTGTCTCGCATGTACCTCAACAACCGCATGTAGACACCTTCATTCTTCCACTTGTCTGACATGATGAGCATGCACATGCCGACTTTTCTTTAGATGATATTTTTGATTAAGAGGATTGAGATGATCTAGATACAGAGTCAATATAGTCAGATGCAGATTCAGTGCATCCAGATGAAGATGCAGAGCCAGATCAGAGGCCCAAGTGGGCCCAGACTACTCTTTAGGATGTAGGGGATCTTATTAGTGATCCAACCGATATTAGGAGGATTCAATCTGATTTTGAGGAGCCTCCTATTGCACTCACTACCACTAAACCATTTCCCTCCAGGCATCTTTTCTTGGTTCAATCTTATGGTGAGGCTGTTGGAAATCTCTTTTGGGAATCCGCCATGCAGGAGGAGTACAAGTCCCTCCTCAAGAACCAGACTTGGGATCTTGTTCCCCTTCCTTATGGAAGGAAAATTTTAAGGTGCAGATGGGTCTACAAAACCAAGAGCGCATTAGATAGATATATTAACAGATACGAATCTAGGCTTGTTGCCAAAGGCTTTCAGCAGGTGCATGGCATTGACTATGATGAGACATTCTCTCTAATAACGAAGATGGATTCCATATGTTTGGCACTTGCCATTGAAGCGACCAAGGGATGGGAAGTCCATCAGATGGATGTGAAGAATGCATTTCTCCACAATGATCTCTCTAAGGAGATCTATATGGAGCAGCCCCAGGGATTTATGCAAGATTCCTCTTTAGTCCGTCCACTGAAGAAAACTCTTCATGGCCTCAAGCAAGATCTGAGGGCATGGTGTGCTAAGATGGACTCCTACTTGTTGTCACAGAACTCTGTACATTGTAAATCAGACCCAAATGTTTACATGCTCAGAACGACTGATTCACTTCTACTCCTAGTTCTGTACGTTGATGAATTGTGATCACCGGTTGCTTGACTTCAGCGATTTCTGCAATCAAGAGGATTCTACATGATAGGTTCTTGATGACGGACATGGGTCCACTACACTTATTCCTTGGACTTGAGATCAGTCAGGATGCATCAGGAATCAAACTGTATCAGGCCAAGTATGCACGAGATCTCCTTGAGAGATTTCACATGACAGACTGCAAGTCTGCTCCCACTCCTTTCCTATAAGAAGTCAAACTTGAGGATGGCTGGGAAATTCCATTGGTTGACAACACACTGTACAGACAACTAGTGGGGATCTTGTTGTATCTCACACAATCCAGACCAGACCTCTCCTATGAAGTTGGCACAGTTTCCAGGTTCATGTAGGAGTCACATGAGCTACATTGGAAGGCTGCAAAGTGTATCCTTCGATATATATAGGGCACCATCACCTTTGGGATTCATTATGCAATAGACTCTACATTAGATCTCATTGGGTTCACTGATTTTGACTGGGGTGGCGATAGAACTGATCACAAGTCCACATATGGTTACTCACTCAGTCTTGGTTCTGGGCCTATCTGTTGGTTGAACAAGAAGCAGGCTGCTATTTCTCTTTCTTCAGTTGAGGCAGAGTACATAGGGGTAGTTAACATAACCATTCAGGCTATGTGGCTACAACATTTTCTCACTGAGTTGGGCATTCAGTTTCATCGGTCGATTGTCATCTGGTGTGACAACCAGAGCACTCTGAAGTTATGCAGAGATCCAGTTCAGAGGCAGTGGACAAAGCACATCGAGATTCCCACGCACTACATCCGAGACATAGTACATGAGGGGATCATCGACCTACAATTATGTCCTTCAGGAGAACAAATGACATACATCTTCACCAAGACCTTCATTCAGCAGAAGTTCCATTCTCTGCGAAGTCGTCTTGGAGTGAAGGACACAATTTCCTAGTAACTATCACTTCTTCTTTTTACATACATTGTACCTTGAAGGGGGGGGGGTGGTTTAGCTTTTCCCTCTTACCTCACTTTATTTCAGTGTATATTTTGTATTTGGGTACCTAAAATGGCCTCGTTGTCGGGACCCATTCTTTATTTTCACCATAGTGATGTTTAGGGGGGGTGTTGGAGTTACTTCACACATACCTAGGATTTAGTTTTTCTAAGGTTTTTCCTTGTTTATTAGTCATTATTCAGTCTCCTATATTTTAGGAAGTATATTCCTCTAGGGAGAATATTCTCTTCATTTTTCACTTCAGAGTTACTAGTTGAGTCGAGTCTATATGTTGCATTGGTTTTGTCACCATGCAACATTGGGAGCATCACCAGAATAGCACATTACCTATGATTCCCTGATCTCCTCTTCACTTCACTTTGTTTTAGTAAGTTAACTGAAGACTGGTAGACTAGTTAACTAAGCTAGGTGGTAATTCACTCCCGTAATTGCCCGAGAGACTAGACTAGGTGGCAGTTCACTCCTGTAACTGTTAGTGCGTGTCCAGATCACTCTATACCACCACTATGGTGCATTGGCTTCACCTCTATTACACATTAGTTGAGTTATACAGAGTATATCATGAGTGCAATATTCATTATTCAAAATGATTAATGAGAATTCTTCCATTCTTTCTCTCTTGCTTCTTCTTTCTCAACTTCTCTCTACAAATGTGTGTGGTATTTTCTAGCTAGATCTATTCTATGCAGGTTCAACACATTTACATCCTAGGGGGGGCCAGGTTTGGCCCCTCCTGGTTAAGCGCAACATTCGATTCTTTTTGGGCGGTTTTTGCAATTTTAGCGGATTTTGCTATTTTTAGCGATTTTCTAAATTAATCATGGATTAAGGGATTAGGGTTTTGGTAGCTACGGAATACCTAAAATATTGTATATATTGTATGGTGAATGGTGAAATTAATACAATGAAGAGTTGACAGGTGTGACACCAAGGAAGGTTGGTTTTCTCTTAGTTAAGGGTTTCCAACGTAAATCTTTGTGTATTATGTGTATGAGCCATTGATTAATTTTTGTTTTGCTTAAGAATATGTATGCAATGCTTTACTTTACAGGTTTAAAACTTACAAAAATATCATTTTTTCCTCAAGAAATATGTTCTTAGGCCTAATGTTGTCTTTTATGTTGTGTTATGACAAAGAAATAAAGAAATGTTTGTAACATAAATTTATAATAGATTTAATGAACATTCATAAAACAAAAATATGAAATAAAGATTACAAATGTAGTTCGAAATGAGACCCAAAACCATCAAATGATTTTATTAACTCAGTTATGAAATATAGCCTGTTAGCACTAGGAATCACCCTCGGACTATAATGAGAATAAGCCCAATACCCATCAGCTTATACAGTAAATGTAAATGAGTTTTAGGTGGTCAAATGGAGAAGACTCAATGATAATAACGTTCTAACTCATAAATCTGGATTAGCATGCATAAGCAATTGAGGTCTGGAATCAGCTTCAGTCAGTAAGTTAGAGTAAGGGTGAATAGAGGGAAGACTTTGGTGAGGAGAGTGTAGAGGTCTGCTGTGGACATCAAGTCTTCCAACAGCCTAAGGAGGAAAAAACTTAAACACAATATCTTCTTGAATTCAAATCTCAAAGAAACTGAAAGAAATTATAACAACACTATAACATAACATTCATCATAATACAGTCATAACAATCCATGTGAATCAGTCATTCATGAATTCTCTCAATATCAAAGGCAAATAAGATGGAGTAAGAAAGTTGACTTAGATTAACCAAGATGTCTCAAAAACAAATACATAACCAGAGAACTAGAGTTCTTCATAAAAACATTACAATAGCAGGGAGCCTAGCTCAACCATTCGACCTTAATAAAATATCAAAACTATCTATATATACTAAAAACTACTACAAATACCAAGAGCATGATCGGGCCCCTGCATTCAAAGTTTCCAGTCGACCCCCGCTTTGTTAGAATGTGCAGGCCTTCTTATGTCAAATGCGAGGCAGGTGCAGTTATGCGTTTTATAGGAAAATCCAACCAAGAGAAAGCTTCGATGGTCAGTTTGCCTTCATGACTGCTCTCTGCAACACTTTCCATTTATGGGGTGAGACGAGGTCTCAATTGCCACCCCCATCTTCAATAACTTCCTTCATTGGGATCAGGACAAGGCCTGACACCCATGAATGCTTTTTAGGTGCTGCCCACGACTTCTTCAAGTCAACTCTGATGCCTTAAGGCTCTACAAATCTCCGTGAAATCGACGCCCCTTCCTTCGCGCTCCAGAGCTCCTGGTGTTAGCCTTTTCATCATGTGATCCTGGGCCACAACCTAACGCTCAGTTCCCGAGTGCTTCACGATTTCACATTTTGGGAGTCTCCACTTCACTTGATTCCAAGTATCGCGATGCATGGAATCGTGAAATGGCCCTTTTAGATCGAGGGTCAGATCTGCTATGGATCCAATGGCCATGATTGTTTCCTTGAAAAACCGAGTCACCAATCATGCGCTGAGTGCTTACCTTTCTTCTTGGGCCCACCTCCTATGTGACCTCGGGTTGTGACCATGGGCCCAATTCCCGGGTGCTTTGCAATTTCACGTTTCGGGTGATTGTGCCATGCTCCATGCTAAGACCCCCGATTCGCGAAATTGTGACTTCTTGGATCTGGCGCCACGCGTCCCTCTGGATTGGATGACCTAGAGCTATTTCACATTTCGCGAGTCCTCAAGACTCTACCTTTTGACCTTTACACTTCGTGAGTCAGTGAAATGCTGATCTCTCAACACGTACCCTCTGCATCATTAAGGACTAGGATTGACCTCGTTACTTCGGACCTTTGTTTGTCATTAAAATTTGTGCACTTTTATGATCCCGATCGCCTGAGGGCCGCAAATATGAACTTTGAATGGGATTTCCTCCGCTGAAATCTGAACTTGCTCGCTCACTGATTTGAGTCCCTATTAGACTACTCTAAGTGTTGTGCTTTGCGTTCATGGCTGCAGCCTATGGCCCTTGATAACTTTATGTGATAACTTTTGACCAAGGTATGAACCCAAATCAATTTTGCACAGGTCCCTTTTCTTCCTTTGGCGCAGGTCCTGTGACACCCGCGCCCTCTATCTGCGTGTTCTATCACTCTTCAGTCCACAGGCGCTAGCTCCTTTACACTAGCCCCTTTTTTCCATAATCCCCTGGGCTATAACCTTATGCTAATGCATGATTTCGGGCATGACTAAAAGCGGTCTCAAATAAACTAATTCCGGGCCTGATATGCTCCTAGAGCCCCCACGTGTCCTCTTGTCAAAACCATGGTTTGGATCCTGGCCCGCTCTCAATATTTTAAACTCCGCGCAACTCTTGTCCCCGATATGCTTCGGGATCGTCGATCTCCAATCTTGACGATACTGTCCAAATTGACAATCCCGTGGAAATCATGGGAAGAATGCCACATGATTTACACCAAAAATGCTCATGGGGGGTAAACCTAAATCATGGTTGATTCCTATGAAATAGGTTGCAAATTTATGTGTTAACACAACCAAAAACATTCTTTCATACCCTAGAATGGGTAAGGACTAGAATACGACTTAGAAGTAAGAGGTGGAGTGTTACATCACACATAGACGACGAATGTCTTCTAAGTAAAACCAAGATTGAGAAAAACTGGATCAACAAGCCACAATATTCCACTATCTTGATTCTACAAAAAAATCATAATTAGCATGGAAAAATTAATTTAGAAATCCAATAAGAATTTTCAGACTATCAAAAATAGATGATCAACCTTCTGAAGCATGTTAACAATCAATGCTTCTTGGTCCTTCTTATTGCCACCTTTAGTAATACCCTATTATCAACAAGAAGTTCTTAGATTTTAAGTGATTCATAAATTAATGAAGTAATAATGTAATCTCACTCTAGAGCAAGAGCAAACCTTATTGGAGTTTGTGCTTCTATATCTCTCCCTTTTGTGTGTCCCTCATGTTCTCATTTTTTTCTCCAAAAGTAGTTTTGAGTAGTTTCAACTACATTTAATTAAGTTATTTAAATAACTTTTAATTATATAGGCACAACTCATAATTAAATATTAATAAATATTAACTAATAGGTGGGGACCCCCTAATTAACTCTATTGTTTAATTTTCAAAATATCCCCTTATTCCTCCTTCAATGAATATGCATCAATGTGATCAAAACATCATTATATACACATATCCCAATCAACCCCCATATCAAATATTTCAAAACATATTTGTGATTCCCAAATACCAAGTATATATGTATGTACATGCCCAAAGTGAGTAAGTCAACAAGTTTTCCAAAATATATTGTTGTCCAAAAATAAATAAAGTCTGTCCTGTTATGACATGAAGTTCCCTTGGGTCTTTTATCCCTTAGGTTTATTTTTTTATCCTTTAGACTTTAGGTTTGTTTTATTTTTCTTTGTGTGATTTGCATAGGTTAGTTTGAACAAATAAAGACTTGTGGTTTTGGCTAATTTTTGGCCCACACATAGATTTTAAGCCTAGGTTCATTCTATGGTTTATGATTTTGACTCACCTCTTGACTTGACATCAAGCATAACCCATCCCATGATATTTATGACTTGACACATCACTTCATCCACTCATACCCTTTATCCTTGCCATGTTGTCCCTATGTCCGTTAAAGGGGGTCAAATCAAATGTTGAAAAAGGCACTGCCAACTCACTAGGAGTTTCTGTAGCGCACCCTTTGTCCTTTGATCCTTGTCATATTTCATCATAATCAGCCGAGTTCATGATTTATCTTATTTTCAACGCCCTTGTCGATTAAAAGAGAATATTAAGATCTGGTCATTAATGAGTTTGCTAACGGTTTGAGCATTTGAATTTTCTCTCAAGCTTGACGCTACTAAAATCACTAGTTCAGACCAGTTGCAGATTGTGCTACGGGATCAACTACCAAAGCTAAATTGGGGGCTGAGGTGGACGTGGCGGTTTCCTAACTTGTTGCAGATCCTCCATGATCAATCACCATATCCAGGTATTTAATGAGTCCTCTCATTGCATAGCAAAGTCTTGAGATACCCCTACCTCAGCATTTGGTAGCACCCGACACTGCAGATTACTTCCTCCCTCATCCATTTGCATCTATAGCCTTTCTCCCACAGAATTTACTGCCATTGTCACCTAGATTTCATCTATTCTAGAGGCCAATTCGTTTTTCTCCTAAATATTGAGTACCCATGCAATCACTTGGTCCTTGTGTGCACACTGCGCTACGGAAAGACGTTGCTAAAACTACGCTACATATCCCCTGTTTCATGCGTTGTGTTACTTGGATTGGTCAGTACTAACTCTTGTATTCAAAAACCCATGCATTAGCCTCTTTTTTTCACTGTATCATTATTCAAACATCTTAAGATCTTCTGACAGTGATTGGAAGAGGTCCCTACCCTTCCAAAACTTTGATAACCATGTTGTGATGATATAAAACTGAATAGTGTATCCCTATCTTCCTTAACTCGAGATTTCTTTCTCTCATTTTAAAGAAATGCCATCAAATTAGTCTATTGTTAATTCAAGGTGAGTTGGAGGAAAATCCTGAGAGAGAGCAACCATTAGCCACTATCATTTCTCATTGAGATTTTCCTCCATTTGTTCCCTTACCCCTCACTACACCACAACCTTTGAGACCTTGTCTTTATTCACGGAGACACCTCAAAAGAAGAAATCTCACAAGGGAGGGAGTGTGGTTAGGACTGAACCCTATAACATGCACCTATTTGATGTTGAGCCAATGGTCAAGGAGGTTTTTCAAAGGGTTGGCTGCCTCTCTTTTTTCCAAAACATGTAGAGGGGACACCCTGAAGTAGCAAGGCAATTTTCACTACATTTTGATGGCATTAAGACTAAGGTGGGAAATCTTGAGTTTGAGGTATCTGAAGCCTCTATTGCAACAACCATTGGGATTCCTAATACTGGTGAGAGGTGGTTTAAATCCATGATCCTAAATGTTGCCTTCTCCTAGGACTTCCTCAAACCAGACTACCAGACAAACAATTTGTCCAAGGGAGTGCCTAGAAGCCACCTAGTTGAATATTTTGATAAAATGCTAAAGATCATCCAGAGATACTTTACATGTGAGGGAAGGTTTAACATGTTATACTAGTACCATATAAGGCTCTTGATTCATTTTACTGGTAAATATGCAATGGATATCCCTTTCTACCTTTTGAGGAGCATGGGGAAGATGTTTGATAAAGTCCAAGCCAAGTCTAAGGATGTGGACACTATTGTCTTTCACTCTGTATTAATCCAGATGTTGGTGATGGAAGATTTGAAGAAGAGGAACATTCCTTGGGAAGAGTTCATTGTCTCTGCCCACATGCGGTTGGATATAGCCTCTACTCCTTAGTCTAAGATGCACAATCCTTTTCCATCTACTAGTGTTGCTCCAGCAGGAACAAGTAGGAAGAGAAAGAGAAAATCCACTACTCAAGATAAAGAATTCCCCAAGGAAATTGAAGAAGAAGAGAGGGAGGTTCATCACTCTCCATAGAGATATTTTTCACCTCCTCCTGCACCTGAATTGGAAGAAGTCCCTTCATCCACCAAAGCCACAACCAAGAGGGGAAGGAAATTGCATCTCTCTGCATCTGCCCCAACAACTAAGATCAAAATCAGGAAGCCTTTTACTAGTTCATCAACCCTTAAGGAGGTTGTTGAAGCAGAAGTCCTACCCAAGGTTTCAGTTCCAAGGAAAAAGAAAGATAAGGGTAAAGGCATTGAGAAGCCAACTGGGGTGATAGACAGAGCTCCTGTGCAACAGAAAGATCAAGGTAAAGCCATTGAGAAACCTGTTGAGGTTATCAACATCAACACTCCACCTAGTAATCATACTTTCAAAAGATTGATAAGACAACTCGGGGAAGCTAGGAAGGAGGTTGCTCGTTTGAAAGCAGAAAGTTTGACTAAGAGAATCAAGATGAAGGAGCTCATAGATATGTATAGTAACACAATTGATTTGGAATTTTTTTTAGCAAGAAGAGCCCTGCCTCTCTATAAGCAACTTAACAACCTCTACATGCAAAACAAAGGTTTTCGGTCTCAAAATAGAAAGCTCAAGGAAGAATTGCAACATTTCAAGGATGAATTTGCCCAAAGGAACTTGAATGTTCTGGTGGAAGCTGCTATTGAAAGAGATGAACTAGTAGTCAAGAAGAGTATCCTTGCAAAGGAAAAACATACTATCATGATAGAGGGAAGCTCTCCTACAACAAGGAGGAGTGTTAGGTTGATGCAGTAGTTGGGAGATATACGATCCATTTTTGTGGGTGGTCTCTTTTTGCAATAGTAAAGTGATCAAGGAAGTATAATTTTTCCACCTATACAAGCATCTACAGGCTCCTAATCCATCGACTAAGTTTTTTGTGTTTTTGAAGGACTGGTCTCATCATACAGAAAAAACACAGACATTCCGTAGCGCCATGACGCTACATAATCGTCTATATAGTATGTTCTACAAGCTGCGCTACCTAGAATGCTACAAAATCTCCTAGCTGAACTAAATAGTGGCACTACCGATTCTGCAGAGTGCTACGAAATATCCTAGTTGAACTTAACGGTGGCGCTACCAAATCCATAGAGCTATTTTGATGAATGGTGCTACCAATTCTGCAGGATCATTTGATGGATGGCGCTACCAAATGTGCAGAGTTATTTCAGGAGGGGCACTACGGAATTGCATAGTCTTTACATAGGATTGGTGCTACAGAAATTGCAAACCTGTTTTGGAGGAGGCGCTATGAAATCTGCAGAGATGTTTTGCAAAGAGCGATACTGAACTGTCTACCCAATGCGCTACTAAATGACACTACAAACTGGAACCTACAATCAAGGGATTTAGATCCATGACTCCTATTGGATGGTTGATGATGTGGAGAGAATTGAGGATCACAGGTGACCACATGGAGGCAACATACAACCCCTGGAGGACACTTGGAAATGAAAAGGAATGCGGCTAAAGGGAGACATGTCATTTAATTTTTGTTGAAGTAGTTGCCAACATGGTTCCTATTTTGCAGCAGTTTGTTAAGAGTTGTTAGCACATGTGTTAGAGTGGTAATTGTTTAAGAGAATCCTAGTGGAGGAAGGCCAACTCACACCTCTAGTTGTTGCCTTTCCTTATTGGTTATAAATACATGTTCTAAAGGAGGAGTGAGGGTCGAATGGTTGAGCCGGGGCTCCCTGATTGTAATATTTTTGACTAAGTAGACTGTTCTCTAGTTATATACTGAACTTGAGAATTTTTTATTAATAGAAGTCGGTTTCTCTTTATATCATCTTGTTGCCTCTTATGCTGAAGTATTCATGATTGGATGATCCACATGAGATTTTTATGGTTGTGTTATGATGAATGTTTGATTATAATACTACTATGATGTTCTTCAATTTTCTTTAACTTTGAATTCAAGAAATTCTTGTGTTTGATTTTTTCCTCTTTGGGTTGCTTGAAGACTTGATGTCAATAGTAGACCTTTACACCTCCCTCACTAAGTCTTCCTCCTATCCACTTTTACTCTCATTCACTGACTGAAGCTAATCAAGACCTCGCTTGCTTGTGCATGCTAGCCCAGATTTATGAGTTAAAACATTATTATTCAGAGTCTTGTCCATTTGACCTTTAAACACTCATTTACATTTACATATACTTTGATGGGTACTAGGCTTATGCTCTTTGCAATTTGAGGGTGATTCTTAGTACTAACACTCCCAACAATAAAGCCAAAGTAAAATAACATGATACAATAAAAAATCATATTTTTTGTGTGAGGTAGTTTGCCTCTGTCCACTTTCTCGAGACTTTGTTACCATGAGAACCTATGAATTTGCCTTGATAGGCATATTACCTTTTGTTTTTGATGCATTTGGGTGCATATCTCCAAAAGAGATATGTGTATCCTCATGTATGGGGTGTTGGGAATGGGATGTAACTGAATGTGAGGATGTCTCAGACTAGTTGGACACAACAAAATGGGCAGGTTGTTTTCCTTTGCTAGGCTCTAGTTCTTGGACTTTGCAAGCTTTGGGAAATGCAAGTGAAGCAATGGAATCAACAGGATGAGCAGGTTTCTCAAGATGAGGTGTTGTTGGCAATGGTAAAGAAGTTTATGGATATCCATCAAAATGAGGGGGGGGAGGATGTACAATATCATTCCAACCATCATTGACTCGGACGTCGAGTGGTAAGGACACATGTGGTTGCACTAGTATGATGGAGATTCTAGAATGAGGGTATAAAGGTGGTCTTTCAGATGGAAGAGGATGTTGAAAGGCTCTTTGTCTGGCTAATTTCAAGAAATATGTCTATAAGAGTTGATTAAACTCTTCATAATCAACATCAAAGTGAATGGAAAATTAGAGTCTCTTGTTTCCTCCTTGCCAAAAATCATTTGGCCTTCTTCCTCTATTTCATTTTCCATGGCTAATTCTACTGAAAAATCTCATCTATTAAACATAAGGCTAGGTCAGGGTATGCATACATTAGCAAGTGAAACATTAAATACAATTTGCATTAACATAGTTTTAGAAATATATTTGACTTGATAAAAAAGAAAGCATACATACAACCAAGGATAAAAGGGAAGGGAAACTCAAAACAAACTTTCATCTCTGCTTTGGAACATGTCTATATCTATCCACCTCATATAACTAATGTTTATTTAAGAATATGGGAATTGCAATGTAATTGGGAAAATGAGAGGCTTTATAATGTATGTAAAGTGAACATAAATGGTAAGGAAAGAGTGTTACATGTTCAAAATAACAACACACCAGCCATCAACCATCAACCAATATCCCAATGTTTGTTAATATAATCTCATGCATGTCATGTCAAGCATCATCTATATCAATTGCTAGCATATTCATTGTCCACATCCAAAAACAATATTTGAATTTCCTCATGTATCGGGGGGAGAAGAACATGAAAGAAATAACAAAATATGATTTTGGGAATTTAAGGAATAACATATGTAAAGTGAAAAAATGAAGGGATTGGCCCCCAAACAACATGTATTCATCCATTTCTAGAGATTATGTCATTTATCCAAAACTGAATTTATTTACATGATGATAGATGATCATCTTGATAATACATTCTTTTCAAATCTGCAAGAGTCAATCATATATCCTCATTATTTTTGCCAAACTGATAGCAACCTTCTCTTAAAAGAAAAAAAAAACATTATATATTTCATACAATAGGGGGATAAATAAGAATGAAATTTAAATAATACATGTTTCTGGGAATTAAAGGAATGACAAATTAAAAGTGAAAGTATGAGGGATTTGATCCTGTATGTAGAAATAAAAACATTTTTTAATTCTCAAACAACCCAGCCAAATTCAAATAAGTATGCCTCGGAAACTAATGACTGGATCTCCTCTAACTATTTATTCCAAACAAACTTTGCATTCACTAGGCAACTTAATATCCACACAGAGTTTTTGTATCATGGATTTTAATGATCATCAAATAACATACAACAAGGCTTATACGAACTGAATATGCTAAATAAAATTGATGCCAATATTTCGAGACCCAAAAATGTATGGCATAACCGTCCTGATCACTTCTATCTTTAGGTTAAATTGTTTCCAACTAGCCATAAAATAAAACACATTGGTTAGAATCCTTTCTTCCAAACGTTTCTTCAATCAAACCAGGTGAAAGAAAGAGCCTTAAAATATTTGTGTATATAGCTCATATCACAAATATATAAAAGCATCGAGTGTATATATCAAAATCAATGAGGGTCAGAAACTGGGTGAAATTACCCTTTTTACTTGTTCAAAAATATATATCAACCTTGGCCAGACGCTTCACAATTTTTTGTGAAAGGAATGTAGAGGTATCGAGCTAGACAATCATGAAAAAAATCACAAGTTTGAGTTTAAAACAAGGCGTCTTCATGTCATGCAAAAGACTTAAAAATCCAAGGTTTATCATGGAATAATATGACCAAATAACTCTTCAATCTCAGAGTTATGGCGTCAACAGTAGGGTTTGAAGTTGAAACAAATCAAATGATAGGGTAATGCCCATGATAAATCTTTGTAATACAAGGTTAAGAAAAGGGTAATTTTGAAAGACATGGGTTCAAAACTGAGTAATGGTAAACGAATGTACATTAAGAAGAAAACCCACTATTATTTTCCACTTTTTTGCTCAAGGCTTCAAGTATTAACTAGTGGGAAAGGAGGATGCTATAGAGTTTGTCATTTTTTTGAAAAATAACAAGAAAGAAGTTGCACCAAATTAAAAATGATCCATTTACAATGAGTTCACACAATCGGGACCGGAGGTAATAGTTTTCAGGATGAGGGTTAATACTAGAGCAATAAAACGAGGAAAATTCTGTTTTGAAGCGACAAAATGAACAAGCATAGTCACTTACCATTGAAGCAGAGTTATTCCAAGAACTATTACTACAAAAAAAAATGTATTTGATGGGTACGAGCTAGAATAGCCATACCATTCCTTGGCACTCAAATATTTCCGTAAAACAAGTCTCACAGTTATCACAACTACCATAGTCAAGTTCTAAAACCAGAGTGTTACTCAATCAACTTGAAATCAAAATTAAAAGCCAAAACCCCAGCACAAGGTGGTATACCTCAGTGAGTAAATTCTCGTATCCCATGCATTGAATGCATGGGGCGTCATGTTCTTCAAAATCATCAACAAATTAATTTTTAAATCCATCTCAGATTCCACTATACACCATCAACAAATCACAGACCTAGAACATTACCAAGTATGCGAGCAATCCCATGCCACATAACCACATCAACAACTATATAAAAATTCCAGTTCAAACGATGACCCAAACTTCACATCAAATCTCAATATCCAAGCTTTCATTTAAAACCTCAATCAATGCAAATAATTGATGTAGTGTATATACATATATTGCATTTTGAGTGATTAAATACAAGGTTTAAGCGATGACAAGCACTATATAGTATCAATTTCGAGTTCATATAATATACCATATGCAATATGCATCGAAAACTTTCAACCCTTTAATCGTAATGCACCACCTTTTCCTGTATAGAACCAACACTCTTGTACATATGTGATGGCCTTTGGAGTTATATAAAGTCTTTTGTATATGTTAAACCATATCATTATACCTTATTTGCATAATATGAATTGGCCCTCTCTTTTAAAGTATATCATGTAATTAGAACTTAACCTTTGTGATCAATGCTTGTTGAGATACAAGAGTTATAAGTAAAATAAAACCTTTTAATGCCTCGTAATCTTCCTGTAACGTCCCCTCCGTTACGACACCTATGTTGCGAGTACAATAGAGATACTTTTTTTTTCTTGAAACATCATTAGAACAAAAGTTACACGACATTAACATACTTCAATAATACACATTCTATTCTCATCTACATGACAACACGACAACAATCAACTTCATCATCACTATCACTAATAGACTATTTTCATCGCATAAAAATAACGAGATGTCTGCCTGCCCAACCTACCTGCAAGGTTATGACCTCTAAGACACATAATCAATGCTCAAGTCTAGGATTCATCCGATTGATTTTGACCACTTAAGGTCTCAGGACTAGCGACTGTTCCGAGGAACATGGAGATATATATTCCCATAACTAAATCTAGCCTATAGTAAATACTAAAATTTTACGGTAAGATAGTTAACCATGTCACAATCAAAACATGCAATACTCACTATATGAAACAACCCAAATTTAGTGAGATTCTAAAGTATTTGTAAAATTTATTAAAAAGGAAATTCATATTTATTTCTAAATAACCTACAATTGAAGAGTCCCATAAAGAAGGGAATGCTTATTACAAACTTATACTCATATAATAAAAATAAGTCATTAATACCGTAGTACCATCTAAGTTGTTCATTGTTTGGTTGAACCAATAATTTAAATATTTTAGTCCGTCTTTGTCTTATGAGTTGATGTCAAACTTGTTGAATAAATGAATTTATTTAAACCACAAGAAGTCTTAATACCCAAATTAAAACTTGAATACAATATAAGTATTCACTTATATCTAATTATGCATTAAAAATCCAATGTCCAAATTCACCATTTTAATGTGTTGACCTTTATATAATCACTTAGAATGAATATTAATTATACTTAAAATCCCATAGACCAGTCAATGATAACCCTTAAGCATATCAACTAAACAAATAAAGTACACTCTTCAAACATTGTCATTTGCAAATTTCGATAAAAAAATGAGGGTATAAAGATTAACTAAGAATCAATGCCCAAGATAACACTTCATCACTGAAGGATTGCTCCAATTATTTTAAGAAGGATTCATAGATTTGATATAAGGTCGTGTGCATTCTAAGGTGTGGTTGAGCACAACTTTAAATCATTATTCATACATGAATTAGGGATGCGAGTCAATCATTATCAACATCCTCTCCGTTTGACACCCAAACATAACCTTACATTCTCATTCTAAGTAATTGATACTGACTAGAATTAAGTAGCTTAGATTAGGAATCAATAAATTTTGAGCGGTTGATTCTGGAGTATCCTTAAATGAAGGTGACAGAAGCTATACTATCTGTGATAGGTTAAGGTAATTAACACACAATCGTTAAATTGTCAGATCGATGGCTCTAATCCATGAAGCCACGTGTTCTACTTGATCAAGCAATAGAGTAGACTTAGTAGCAATCTAGTTCAAGAGTTAGGCTTACTGATATCTTAATTAGAAAATCACCCGACCAAAATAGTGCACACAACGTCAAGGGTAATCACTTGAATTGAGATATAACAATACTTGGCGCAACAACAAATAAAATGATAACAAGACAGTAAAATCAACGATAAAAGATTCTAAATAAATCTGAGGAATCCAAGTGGCTTCATTTTTCATTCGTACTGAATACTCCAAGAAATAAACGAGACAACAATCATTAAAAAAATGGATCTTTAGCTTACAGATTATTCGAAAAATAATGACGAAAAGAGGTACGTCAAGAAATAAAAATGGAAGGAACGATGTAATCAATTTACATCTACTGTAGTTGAATTGCCCGTTTGAAGTTCAATCCCCTTCAAGGCAATTGATGAGGAAGGCTCTTTAAACGAATAATCAAAATTAAATTAGACATAAAAGCTTGGTGCAAATCCAAGTTAATACTTCATTGGGAAGATTAAAATATTTGTGCAATAATTATCAACGGTAACAATAGGTTCAAGAGTTTGACAAATTAAGTAAGGATTGAATTAAAGTGATCATTGTATCCGAGACAAAAAATCCAAAATTCAATTTATTTTATCAAAAACACAATCGTCACTGTAAACACAAGACATAAGGGTTCGTTAGCATCCTCTATTCATAAGGAGGATGGAGAACCCGATCAACATCTAAAAATGAGTACCAACTGATAAATACTTCACGATCGACTATTTTAGAATCCGATCGAAACATTAAGAGAGACGATTTAATTCAAGCCAAGATAGTTTCATCGTAAGCTTAAATTATTATTAATCACATGGATCAAATTTTACTGGACTTCGACATAAGATTGTAGCTTGTGTGTAAGTGCATCTTGTAGTATTACAAAGGAGAACTATAGGATTTTCGAACAATTAATCGTAACCTGTAGTGATTGATGTATTAGATATCCGTTATGAGAGTTTTTATACTTGTCATTCCAAAGGTTATATAAGAGAAAAAAATAACTTATACAAGAAATTTGAAGGTGCACAAATGCCTTCGCTAATACTTAATCATAGATCACATATAGTTCAACCTTGGATCAAATATCTCATACGACTAGTAAGACATCTCTATCAACCCGAAATTTAATGTACATAAATATGATTGTTATGCACAATGTCATAACATTGTTCTTGCATTTCTTCACTGTTGGGCCTTTTTATACAATGAGAGGATTGTCATTGCAATCCTCTTCCACACCAGGGAAGTAAGTTTAAATTCGTTCCAAGATCTAATTTAACCATGATACAATGAGGAATTCAAGTAGTCAAACACATGATTTATCAAGACATTATATATATATATTCAATGCATGTTCTAATTAGTGAGTAAATTATGCACAGTTCATTCCAATTTCTAGTTGTGATGATCATGAATCCAGAAAATCATGAATTATAGTTTATGTAGAAATATACATAGAATTCAAAAATAATAACCAAATAAATTCAACTCATTACAATATACATCCACATACAAATATTACAGAATTTAGGTAATATGTCAATCGATCCAGTGTAAAGTCGTTACAATTTAGCCTGAATAGTTTCAATAGCTTAAAAACTAATTAACTGTATGTATTGTAACCATAACGTAATTATTGTTGTTGAGCCTTGATCTGAATCCTTCACAATAATCCTTTCCTTTGCCTTGCTTGCAAAATCCCAAACTTCACTAGTAGCTCCCAGCCAACGCTAGGGGTACTCTTCTTCCCCCTTAGTCCCCTGATCTACAAAGGGGCCACACACAAGAAATCCACAAACAATAGCTCCAAGGCTTGGCTCATAAGGAAGAGCTTCCACTCTTTCTACAAGCTTGGTATCCCAACTCTCACAAGTAAAACGAAGTCCAAATTTTGGCAGCGTAACATTACCAAGAATAAGTGAGATTCATTTCCCTTTTACCACATTTGTTTTATAGAAAAATCCCCAATGACACATGTCCTCATGCACAATTATCTATCTTTTTAATTAATTTAATTTGGATTATTCACCAACACACTTGTCACACTCTCCCCAACTTGCATAAGTAATTACCATTTTAATTTTATTTAAAAAGCCAATTTCCCTCACATTCCCCAATGTGTTTCTATTTTCTCTCTTAGTTGTCCCTTTGTTCCCCAAATTCTCATTTAACGAGTGTCCCCTAACTAAATCCTAGTTGGAGTTTGATTATGAGTCTTCTTCTAGTTAGACTAGTGGTAGGTTGAGTCAAGATTCAATTCTATGTGTATACCTATTCTCTTATATTATTATTTCTTCTAATTTAAAAATCCATTTTATTAATTTCATGCACGCATGTGCATTTTATCCAACCCTTTAAAATTTTATTCTTCTTTTTCCTAGAGTTTGATTATATTCTCAAATCATTTAGTCCTTTATTTAAATTTAGACTTAGACTTAGTCTTAGACTTTTGTTAGGCTTTATAATTAATAGTTTACTATTTAATTAATTGTTTTATTCTAACAAGGTCTAATCATTTCAATGTTTTCTAGGCCACCTAGATTTATTGACTTGAGTTTTAAATTTCGCGACGTACCCTTCAAGACGCACCATCGTGCTCCAAGGGTGCCACTCACCTTAGATTGGTTTTGGAAGTTTGTTCGTCTCTTGGAGTCAACACTCCACTCGTTCGACCTTGTGAGAGACTAAGGGCTTCTAAGGAATAAGGACTTTGCCTTATTGCGTGCCCCTTAGAAATCTTCGTGAGCGACTGTCTTAGTCCACCCTCACGACATCATGGACCTCTTGAACTAGGTAACCATTAACCTACCGTTCATACCACGATGAGAGTGCTAACATGTTGTGACAGGGATGTTGCCACACCTCTCCCTCAAATGTCTAGTTTTTGTGCATGGCCCCTTTACTCATTATGTGAGTCGGATTAGCAAGCATCGTCAAGCCTACATCCACTGGAAAAATTAGTGTCAATAATCCATATACATAAATCATACTGAAATCAATCATATGTCACATGTGCGTAAAATGAAATACTCAAACAATACAATCCACTCCCCGATTCAATCCGGAGTCCAATGAAGTTCATTAATGCCATCAACATACATAACCTGTCAAGTGTCCTGCACACTCAGGTAAACTCGTCAATAGCATCTTCCAATACATATACATCAAAATAACAATAAGTCACAACACATCATCATCATCATATATAACCCATAATCAAAACAAAATCACAATGTACCATAATCAGATCACTTGCATGCAAGTGTCCTCGAAGAATATGTCAATAAAAGTAGTCTCGATAGAACAAGATGTTACATAATTTTATTCTAACAAGGTCTAATCATTTCAATGCTTTTTAGGACACCTAGATTTATTGACTCGAGTTTTAAATTTTGCGATGTGCCCTTCAAGATGCACCTTCGTGCTCTAAGGGTGCCACTCGCCTTAGAATAGTTTTGGAAGTTTGACTGACTCTTGCATTCAACACTTCACTCGGTCGACCTTGTGAGAGACTAAGGGGTTTTAAGGAATAAGGAATCTGCCTTACTTTGTGCCCTGAGAAATCTTTGTGAGTGACTATCTCAGTCCACCCTCATGACATTGTGGACCTCTTGAACCAGGTAATCGTTAACCTACAATTCAGACCACGACCAGAGTGCTAGTAGGCTTAGACATGGATGTTGCAAGACCTCTCCCTTAAATTTCTGGTTTCTATGCATGGCCCCTTTACTCCTTATATGATTCAGATTAGCAAGCATTGTCAAGCCTGCATCCACTGACAAAAATAGTGTCAATAATCCATATACATAAATCATTATGAAATCAATAATATGTCACATGTGTGTAAAATGAAATACTCAAACAATACAATCCACTCCTTGACTCAATCCAGAGTCCAAGGAAGTTCATTGATTCCATCAACATCCATAACATGTCATGTGTTCTGCACACTCTGGCAAACTCGTCAATAGCATCCGCCAATAAATATACATCAAAAAAACAATAAGTCACAACACATCATCATCATCATCATATATAACCCATAATCAAAACAAAATTACAATGTACCATAATCGGATCACTTGCACGCAAGTGTCCTTAAAGAATATGTCAAAAGAGTAGGCTAGTTAACTCAGCTAGGTGGCAGTTCACTCCCGTAATTGTTCGAGAGACTAGACTAGGTGGTAGTTCACTCCCGTAACTGCTGGTGTGTGTCTAGATCACTCTAGACCACCACTATGGCGCATTGGCTTCACCTCTAGTGCGTATTGGTTGATCTATATAGAGTATATCATCTGTAAATTATTCATTATTCATTCAGTTAATGAGAATTCTTCCATTCTTTCTCTCTTTCTTCTTCTTTCTCACTTTCTCTCTGCAAATGTATGTGGTATTTTCTAACTAGATCTATTCTGTGCAGGTTCAACACATTTTCATGGTATCAGAGCCAACAAAATACAAAACAAAGCTACACTAGATTATTTTTGCAGGTACCAAAGATTGAAGACAGCGAAAAAATGGAATTCCCAAAAGAATTCATTCTTACATCTTACAACTTCTTTGCATGGAAGGATAAGATGGTCATGCATCTTCGAAGTAGAGGATTATACAGGTTAACCATGAATATAGAGACAAAACCGACATCAGCCATAGAAAAATCCAAGTATCTAAATCGAATGGATGAAGCATTTAGAACAATTTGTAGTCTCATTTCTCTCGATCTCCTTTTTCACATATATTCCTGTAAAACCTCCAATGAAGCCTGGACCACCATGGAAGGGATCTTTGGAAAATAAGATGAGATGAGGGGACACATGCTCAAGGTGTAATTTCTCACATTGGATCCAAAAAGCTTCGACAATCTCCAAGATTTTTTTACAAAATACAAGGATTTATTGTCGCAAATCAAAGCTTGCGGGGTTGATAAATCTAAGGAGGAGAAACAAATGGTTCTCACCATTCTCTCCAAACTTGGTCCTAAATTATCCGTGTTCGTATCCACATTCCATTTAGTCAAATTCACCTATGGAGCCACCTAGAAGATGCCTTCTCTTGAGGAATTTATCAAATCCCTGACGTGAGAGCAAACCAAGCTCATCAACATGGGAAAAATCAAAGGCCCAAAGGCACATGCACTTACTGTGCAAGATGGAAGCCATCAATATAAAAAATCTAAAGACAAAGACAAAATCAAATCTCATGCAAATCCAAATAAGGAAGGGTACTCAAAACCCTTCATCGATGCCTCCGGATCCAAAGGTGGAAAGGGAAGAAAAGGGGAGAAATGCACATACTGCCATAAATGATTCCATCCAAAATCTGCATGGATGCAAAAAAAATAGATCTAATGACTCAAATACTTCAACAAAACAACCTTGGAGATCACATCCCCGAGGGTGCCAAGAAGAAGAAGAAGCCAGAAGATCAGAATCCCAAGAAAGGCAATTCTAGCCATGCCTTGATTGTCATCAACGCCTCTCCCGATGCTTGGATCGTAGATTCAAGAGCATCACATCACATGGCTACCAAAAAAGCAGTCTATTCTTCATTGGATGCATGGAAAGGTCCTCCTATTCTAATGGGGAACAATTCTCTAGTTAAGGTCACCGACAAAGGAAGGATTGAACTCACGAGCGGAAGCTTCGAGAATGTGCTGCACTTTCCCAAACTTTCCATCAATCTTCTCTCCATGTATTAGATGGAGAATTCTAGCACTGAAAAAAAATTCATATTCACACCTAATGTAGTGGACATCTATGACATGCAAACCAATTTCAGGGTTGCTACCGACGAGGTAAATCATCAATCTAAATTGTATACATTTTCTAAATTTATTGAACCAAATTATGTTTTACTGATTACCCATGCTGATGAAAGTAGTAGGATATGGCACAAAAGGTTCGAGAATTTGAATTTTAGAAATATGCAAGAGATTAGTAAGAAAATATTGGTCGATGGTCTACCAAACATCCATTTCTCCAAAGGAATCTATGAGGGATGTGTTCTTGGAAAACACCCTCAAGAGAAATTTGACAAAGGAAAGACTCAGAGAGCTTCCTCTCCTTTAGATCTGATCCATAGTGACCTTATGGGCCCTTTTCTGCATCAATAAATTAACAAAGCGAGGTTTTTTCTTATTTTTGTTGATGATTTCTCAAGTTTCACATGGATTTACTTTCTCAGGCAAAAATCAGAGGTCTTTCAGCACCTCAAATATTTCAAAGCTCTGGTTGAGACATAGTCAGGAAATAAAATCAAAGTCCTATGAACTGATAACAGGGAAGAGTATTTTCATCATGAGATCTAGAATCTTTGTCATGAGGCAATGATTCAGTTGCAACACACAGTTCCCTATACTTCGCAGCAAAACAGTGTTGCTGAGTAGAAAAACAGATCTCTAAAAGAGATGGCATCTTGCATGCTACATGCAAAGTCACTTCCACAGAGATTATGGGATAAATCACTTAATTTTGCAACCTAAATTGAAAACAGATATTCCCATAGATCTGTCAAGGAGAATACCCCTTATGAGGCTTGGAGCGGCCTCAAACCAGAAGTGACCCACTTTCGTATTTTCGTTTCATGTGCATGGGCCTGGATTCCCTCTGAAAAGAGGAAGGCACTTGATCCACAAAGCACTGAGTGTATCTTTGTTGGATACCCTGACGGTGTGAAGGGATACAGACTTATTGATCTTTCCTAACCGGCTCATCATTGAGAAAAGTTTCCAATTCGAGGAAAGTGTCTTGCATGTACCTCAACAACTACATGCAGACACCTTCATTCTTCCACCTATCCAAGATGATGAGCATGCATATGACGACTCTTCTTCAGATGAGAGCTCTAATTTAGAGTATTCAGATGATCCAAATATAGATTTAGTACAACCAGATGCAGAGTCAGTGTATCCAGATGCAGATGCAGAGCTAGAGCAGAGGCCCAAGTGGGCCCAAACTACTCTTTAGGATGAAAGGTATCTTGTTGGTGATCTAGCCAATACTAGGAGGAATCGATATGATTTGAAGGAGCCTCCTCTTTCACTCATTTCCACTGAACCATTTCCACCCAGACACATTTTCTTGGTTCAGTCTTCAGATCCACAGTCTTAGGGCGAGGCTGCTGGAAATCCCTTTTGGGAATCCACTGTGTAAGAGGAGTACAACTCCCTCCTAGAGAACCAGACTTGGGATCTGGTTCCCCTTCCTTCTGGAAGGAAACTTTTCAGGTGCATATGGGTCTAGAGGACCAAGAACATAGTGGATGGACAGATTATGAGATACAAAGCCAGGCTTGTTGACAAAGGCTTTCAACAGGTACATGCAATTGACTATGATGAGATCTTCGCTCCAGTAGCGAAGATGGATTCCATACATTTGGCACTTGCCATTGCAGAAACAAAGGGATGGGAAGTCCATCAGATGGACGTGAAGAATTCATTTCTTCATGATGATCTCTCTGAGGAGATCTATATGGAGCAGCCTCAGGGATTTATGCATGATTCATCTTTGGTCTGTCAATTGAAGAAATCTCTTTATGTTCTCAAGTAGGCTCTGAGGAAATGGTATGCCAAGATGGACTCCTACCTGTTGTCACATAACTCTGTACGTTGTAAATCAGACCCGAATGTTTACATGCTCAGGACGATTGATTCACTTCTACTCCTAGTTTTGTATGTTGATGATTTGTTGATCACTGGTTGCTCAAATTCATCGATTCTTGTAGTCAAGAGTATTCTACATGACAGGTTCTTAATGATGGACATGGGTCCACTACACTTATTCCTTGGACTCGAGATCAGTCAGGATGCATCAGGAATCAAACAGTCTCAGGCCAAGTATGCACGAGATCTCCTTGAGAGATTTCACATGACAAAATGCAAGTCTGCTCTGACTCCTTTCCTATCAGGATTCAAACTTGAGGATGGTGGGGACACTCCACTAGTTGACAACACACTGTACAAAAAACTAGTGGGGAGCTTGTTGTATCTCACACACTCCAGACCTGACCTCTCCTATGCAGTTGGCGCAGTTTCCAGGTTTATGCAGGGGCCACATGAGATACATTAGAAGGCTACAAAGCGTATCCTTCGATACGTATAGGGTATCATCACCTTTGGTATTCATTATGCAACAAACTCTACATTGGATCTCATCGGGTTCACTGATTTTGACTAGGCTAGCGATAGCACTAATCACAAGTCCACATCTGGTTACTCACTCAGTCTTGGTGCTGGGCCTATCTGTTGGTCAATCAAGAAGCAGGCTGCTATAGCTCTATCTTCAGCCAAGGGAGAGTACATAGGGGTAGCTAACATAACCATTCAGGCTATGTGGCTACAACATTTTATCACTGAGTTGGCCATTCAGTTTCATCGACCGATCGTCATCTGGTGTGACAACTAGAGCACTCTGAAGTTCTGCAGAGATCCAGTTCAGAGGCAACAAACGAAGCACATCGAGATCTACATGCACTACATCTGGGACTTAGTACATGAGGGGATCATCGACCTACATTTCTGTCCTTCAGCAGAACAAATGACAAACATCTTCACCAAGAGATTTAATGAGTAGAAGTTCCATTCTTTGCGAGGTCGTCTTGGAGTGAAGGACACTATTTCCTAGCAACTGTCAGTGCTTCTTTTTACATACATTGTACATTAAGGGGGAGTTTTTTCCATGAGGTTTTCTCTCTTTCCTCACTTTATTTCAGTGTATCTTTTGTATTTTGGTACCTAGTGTTATCCCTCTATAATTATCCCAAGGTTGTAGAGGCAGTCATAGAGGCAACATCAAAGCCACTTCAAGTCTTGGATTTAGCCCTCCAAGACTCAGAGAGGGATCTCTCTATCTGACATATATTTATTTGGAAGGGAAGTTAGGCTAGTTATGAAGTATGGGGTTTGTTTTTGGATTTGAAGTATATGGGAGATTGAAAACTTTCATTTCCATTGGGCCATGGGGTTTGTCCTCAAGAACAGGGATCTATCACAGGTTTTAGGATGAGTTATTACCACGGGGCAGGTTAGCAAAACTGTTGGATCTAATTTGATTAAATGAAATGGAACAGAAGAAAGGAGGAATGTATATAGGGCATAGGAGCAATTAAGAATTCCTTAGCCCAATTTTAGTTGAAAACATGCAGGTCAATAAAGGACCAGAGATAGAGTGTGTGCATAAATTATGTTCTTAATCTTTCCTTTAATGACTAGACCAGGAGATACATGAAATGGCTTTTACAAAAGTAAGAAAACAATTACTGACAAAGGAAAACATCACCAAGGAGTTCTGCACAAGAATCCTGCAGGTCGAGCCTCTTTATTTCTGATGGATCCTCTGTAAAATTACACAATATCCCCTAAGGGGCTTGAATAAAAAATGAATCAATAATCAACCTCCCCACATTTTTCTTATTTCAATATATAAAACCGACTCTCTCCAAGCTCAGGAGGTCGAAATTCAACCACCTTGGCCAAAAATAGAAACAAAAATCCTGAACTGTCCGCCATGAAAGGTGAGTTGAATTGCTGAAAAAATGGGTTGCTCAGACATCCTTTTATCCTCAATGGTGACACCTGTGTGTAAACTTGAAGAGTTTATTTTATATGAGCATGTTATGGACAAAAACCTCTTTCATTTTTTTCAATTTCATCTCCAGTTCGCCGAAACAGTTCTCGCAAAATCAGGACTGAATCAGGAAAAACGAAAAACTGAAAAAATGGGGCTCGAAGATGGCTTAGATTCTCCTTGATCATGGCACCTCTGCAAAATCTAGAAGAAATTTTTGTTCTTCATCTCGTGATGAACAAAAACCTCTCTTGGTTTTTTAAAATTCGTTTCCATTCGCCCGGAATCCTCTTCGGAAGACAACTGGTCAAAACTGGAAAAATGGCGGTTTTGTAAAATTGAGGGAGGGCAGTTTTGGAGATGGTAAGTGGTATGTCAGACCCCCCTGGAGTGGCGAGTGGTATTGGGAGGGGGGGGGGGGTCCAATTTCACCTAGAGGTGACAAGTGTCCCTCCCAATACCACTTATCAGACCCCCTTGGTGTGAGGTGACGTGAGGGAGGGGGGGGGGTCTGATATGCACGGGAAGTGTAATGGGGAAAACTCAGGATAAAATGAGTTTGGTTTTAATTTTTTGTTTTTTGTTAATTATTATATGTTTTAATTTTTATTTTTTAACTCTTGTGTTTACGTTTTATTATGTGTTGTTTATTTGCTTTATTTCTTTGTTTTATTTATTTTATGTTTATTTAATTTTTAGTTTTATTTCAATATTTAATATTAACCTAAATTAACCTAAACACTAACTTAATTATTAGTTAATTATTAATTAGTCTAACCTATTCTAACTATACTAAACTTATTACTAACATTATTAACCAATTGATTTTTCCTTTAACCTAAGTTTGTTTATTCGTGCAGGGATAAAATTGGCGAAGGGGTGAAGGAATGAAGGGTGAGGGACTGAAGGGTGCAATGGTGGATGAAGGATGCAACAGGGTGATGGAGGATCGAGCGAAATAGATGGAGGGGGAAATAGAAACAACCGAGAGACCAACAATCTAGGAACTTCATCATGAGACCCACAAATGATATAAGAATCATCAGATCTCCTATAATTATAGAACCCTAACACCTAACATGGCCTTGTTGCAAAGACCCATTCTTTATTTTCACCATAGTGATGTTTAGGGGGGGTGTTGGAGTTACTTCCACACTTAAGATTTTTTTTTCTAATGTTTTTCCTATGTTTATTAGTCTTTATCCAGTCTCCTAAAGTTTAAGGAGAATATTCCTCTAGAAAATATTCTCTTCAGTTTGACTAGTTGAGTGCAGTCTAGATGCTACATTGGTTTTGTCACCATGCAACATTGGGATCATCACCAAGTAATGTGCATTGTCCTTGGGATCATCACCAGACTAGCGCATTACCCATGATTCCCTTATATCCTCCTCACTTCACTATGTTTCATTCAGTTAACTGAAGATTGGTTTAATTTTGGATCTTGAACTTCTTCGGTGGTTCCTACCAAGTCTAACTCAATCAACTGAAAATATAATTCTCATTTTTTGATACTTAAAGTGTGACAATCAACCAATATTTCTTTTAATACCTTTATCCTTTTAAGCCAACAAAATTTTAATTGTTTTATGCGAGTGGGAGACGATAAATCTTTTTCTTTCCTTTCTAGTTCACTCATACTCAAGACCTTTAAAACAAATGTAGTAACAACATCTTTGGAGAACCCTTCATCATTTTCTAGATCTTCCTGAAGATGTTTCCTCATATTTGTAATTCTGGAACCCAAAGAAATGAATCCTCTCTCCAATTCCCACGCCTCTAGAATGCGAGACATTCTCTTATTTATGTTCTCCCCAACATATCATCTAACTGCAACAAACATACTTGATGTTGCCCTTAATTTCGAGCTTGATTCTAATTTTCTATAAGAAGTCTTCCAGGGTTTAATTGTTGAAATCAGAATGAAAAATATTAGTGGTGGCATCATGACATTCTCCAATTCTTTAATCCTTTATTTTAAATTAGCATTTTAGCTTCCATCTCATTAACTAACACTTCCAGAGCATCGCTTTCTATGGATCTTTGCAATTCTTGATGGCGGGACTCTGCTTAGGTTAAATTCTGAATTTGTCTTTCCTTGAATCTTTTTGCTGTTGATTAATTGGGTTGGTTGTCATTTATGTCAACCCTTGAAGCAAGTCCGGTAGCAAATTTCGGTATCCCCAACAATATGGTTAAGGGACTTTATTTTGATTGATATATAATGGTATGAATATTAATATATTTGCAGATAAGACTATTCTAGATGGATAGTACATGTCATGCCTTTTACGATGATATGTGGAACGTCACATAACTCCTCACGGTTAGAGAGTTATGGTCTTGTGAAGTTGGAGAACCCTCATGAGTTATCTAGAAGGTCAAATAAGTCAAAGTATTCTAGAAGCTCCTAGAAAAAGGTTTACTAGTCAAGTGGGTGAAACTAGGAGTTAATCATGGGTTAAGATGTTTTAATAAGAAAATAATTAAAAAAAATTTAGTTTCAACTAGAAGTGGAGAATTTACTATTTGTATCAAACTGGGTTAGAAGTGGAAAAATTGTTAGAAGTGGGTTAGCTCTAAAAGAAGGAAATTGGGTTGAGTTTATTAGAAGGCAACCCCTTGAGGAAGCTATATGGAAGTATAAATAAGAGAGCAAGGCTCTCCCATTAGCATTTATTGAGCACACTAAATATCTATTATTGTGTAAGGTTTATTGCAGGTACTCATTGATACATCTGAAGTTTTGCAAGTTTGAGGTAGCATGAAGGGTTGACGGTGAAACTTTTAGAATTACAGAAAATACTAAAAAAACCATAGCTTTTGAGGTGTACGCGGGCCATAGTGGAGAAGGGCGCGTACATATGTGGGATTTTAGTATAAAAGGGCATGTACATGTGAGAAAATCCTTAAAAACTTAAGAAGATGAAGATGCTAGGTATCTAGAGTATGAAAGCAAGCTCCCAGGAAGGTCTACAATGATAAGTTACAACAGATCTATCTACAGGTTCAAAAGGTATGTCTTACTTCTATGTGTAGTTGAATATTGTTTTCTACATGAGATATGGTTATGGGGGTTTGAGTATTTTCCCTAGAGAGGCTATTGAATGCATGCAACTCACTGTATAAGTCAAATCTACAGAAATACAATGCTCATATAATTAATGTTTATGATTGGTACATCTTGTTAAGTGTTGAGGCACATCTTGTATTTCTTGGAATATGGTTAAGGGTTTTTGTGGTACATGGTTGAGAGCTTGCATTTGTGAAGTGGTTGATGTATTGAGAGGCTATTTATCAGTAAGGGTTTGATGTCTAGTCCATGTGAGGGCTATTATACTTTCTCATGATTATACACACTTGTATGGCACATGACTAGAGAATTATAGATGCATTTGGTTAAAGGATACATATGAGGATGTATGCATAGAGCACAGTTATAGTCTATACACAGTGACAGGTTATAGGTTGATGTGACAGAGGCTGCAGAGGGTCAGAGATTTTCAAGAGAGAGAGAGAGAGAGAGAAAACCCTAGTTTTCAGAAGGCATACGCTAACTGCAGTACAGAAAGGCCGCGTACATACCCAGGTTGCAGTATAGAAAGGGCGCATACATATGCGCACTGTAGAACATACATGTCACATACCTGTTGGGTTTTGTTGGTACATGTTGAGTACATATGCAAGTTTCTTACATGATAATCACTCATGCTGGTTATAGGTTGTTGGCACATATTGGTACATGTTTACAATGATATATCTCACAGTGATAGTGTGGCAGTGGTTTCATCATCTTACTTGTATTTCAGGGCGACAATATGGGGAACAGATAGGTGGTTGTATCCACCTTCTGATTGTAGTCGGATAACATAGGGGGTTGTAGCCTCCTTCTGGTTGTAGCCATAGAATTGGGGATTTGTAGCTTCCATGAGGTTGTAGCTTGAAAATATAGGGGGTCAAAAATTCCTTCCAGTTGCAGTTGGAGAACAAAGGAAGTTGGTGCTCTCAATGAATGTAATTCTTACAGACATAGAAGAAAAAACATTATGTGGTTTTCTCCTGCATTGGGTTTCCACGTAAAAATATTGGTGTACTGTGCATCTATGTGATTGTTCATTGTTTATGGTTTATTTACTCTACACTTATTGGATGATAATGTGACACTGACCATCAAGATAAATAACACTTACATATTGTGGTTAAAAGGATTAAAAATCTCTATTACTAATTCACTCCCCCTCTTAGTAATCCAACATTTGCCTTGTGAATGAATTCTTTCAAAACTAATTTCTTTGAGTCTTTATCAAATAGAGCACTATGAAGAGTTAAGGATTATTCTTCAAAGAAGACTGGTTCTTGTGTTTCCAATTACATTGCAACTTCTTTGCTTTCTTAAATCCTTTGCTCATCATCAAGAAACTCTATATCTTCAATGTTTTCATCCAGATCCATGTCCTCAAGGGAATCTTCTTCTTCATGTAAAACTTCATTTATCTCCCGTTGATTTGTCTGCCTTTTTATTTTAATAGTTATTGTGAGCTTATGATGCCTTTCACGATTCCTTTTAGGAGGATCATGGTCATCTCCACCACCATAATTTTCAGTTAAATATTTCTTCTGCTCCTGGGTTACAAGTTGAGGGTTTTGTTTTGGTATGTCGCTTCTTTGAGAAGTACTTCGAGACCACGTGATTCTTTCGTTTACGACCTTTCCATGTTGTCAATGTGGTTCATTAGCGCTAATAACAATTTTGAGATCTCCAATTGGGACTGCTTCAGGGTTCTTTCCATTGCCTTATTCTTGTGCAAATAAATAGGCATTTGCATATGATACACTGAAACCCAAAAAGATCATGTGATTCATGAATTTTTTTTTGTTTTGTAACTAGGGGAATTGGTAACAATGACAGTATCGTACTCGCGTGACACGGGGTCTAATCCTGCCGGCTGCCTTGTAACCCCTAGGGAGAAATCACACCGCCCGCAAGCACGTCCTCCAGATAAATTGGGGTGAGAATCAACCTTGAGACCTCTTTTTACATATTTCCTTCCATTTACACGACACTTGCCAATCAGTCTACACCCCTGCGAGCCTGATTAATGAAATATTGATAGGGTCGAACCCTTTGATTTCATTTTCCACCTTTAAATTGTACTGATCAAATTAGACCACATACTCATCAATTTTTGAAGAATTCTTTAATGTTATTTCACCAATTCTCAATGGCAAGGAAATGAATTGTCTTTTCTTCCTTTCATAGAAGAAATAAGCCCATAATCTGCACCGTTTACATACTTCTATTACAAATATCTTGTTTGGTACATAAAATGGAAAATAATCTGGCCTTTCTAGAGAACAATAAATCCTATTGACATTGTAATTTTCCATTGCTTCAAAACTTCCCTTTTTATCTAGAAAAGTTGCTGCTTCCAAAGAAAGTCTTGAAGTACCGGGTCCAAACATGAGTTTCTTAAAAGAAGAAACAAATGAATCATGCAATTCATATAAATTATACTTGGCCTTTTGCTTCCATAAGGCATGGTACCATGTATGAACTTGGTCTATATTGCAGTTGACCAGTTTGGCAAAATGCAGTCCTTTGAATACATGACAATATGTGATAGAAAATAGTAAATATGCAGACATGAAAAACTTCTTGTTATTCTTAAAATTTGATAATTGGAAAGATAATTCACCAGATTTTGTTTTTGACCAATACAAAATATTTTTCTCATGGATAGAAAAATATAAAATATAAAGAGCTAAACGAGGAAATGTGTCATTTGATTCTTTTCCAAAACCCTAGCAAAGAGCCATGCCATTTCTTGATATGTTTTTTTCATTTGACTGACCTGTATAGTTGGTAAATCTTCTGAAATTGTTGCCAGGTCTTCCAGATATTGCTGCAAAAGGTCCTGTTATCCCCATTTTGTGGATAACTAAGGAGATTATGTCTTGAGGCCTTGAGGTTGCAGATAGGGTGTGCCAAGAAGACTACATGTCCAACAATACCCTTTTTCATAGTTGGAAACCCCTCTCACTACCAAAGATGGTCACAGATTTCTAGATGGCATCCACCACATCAATTCGCATCTGGAAGGTAGTGGGCCTTGCTCCATGAGATACAAGTTAGTATTAAGGTGATCATCACTTCAATATTTAAGCCAATTGAGTATGTTGTATCTTAGATTGCTCTAGATTTCATAATATATGATTGGACATTATGTTTTCTTCCCTCCTTCACTTTGGTGGTTGACATTGTTCCCTATTAAGTCGTTTTCCTTGGGTATGGGTTTTCTACTAGGAACTCCCTTAAAGAGCCATCGTACCATTCCTGACCATACTTACCACTTTCCATCATTATTTCCCTCGATTTCCTTATCTCTTGGGATTTTAGGGTGTATTGACCCAAGAAGGGGTTCCCTCATTCTATGGGAAGGGGATGAAGGCCCATAGGGATTGATGTTGGGTAAAAGATAAAATCCTTGTATGAACCTTCTAGATGCAAGAAAGTAGTGAAACACTTATCTTTGAGTAAAGGGGACCCACAATAAAATAATGAATGTTTAAAAGGTTAGTCGAAGGACATGATGTCTCATCACGAGTCGACCTATCACATCCATGAATATCTAGTGGTATGGAATTTCCATCATCTGGTCACCAAACTAGTGTAATGGCTCTCAGCTGCATGGTTAAGAGAAAGGGGGTCTCATCATGAGCCAACCTTCTCATTTCTACTAGGTTTTTGTGGGTGACATTTCTATTATATGGTCACCATGCCAGGTCAGTGACCTTCAACCTCTCCTTAAAATTATGAAAGAATAAAAATAATGGCAATTAATGGGCTTGGAAAAAGTGCATTGTGGATGAAGGCACCACACACCCTCTACAAAGGCACCCATGAGACACCATGACCCCTTGTATGTTAGGAGCCCTATTCCCATTGAGTCTTGACCCCAACCACTTCATCCACTTTACATGGCTTAGAGATGGATCTCTTGAAAACTCTCCTTGACTTAGGGAAAAATATACCCAATAAGACATCTCGTTAACCCTCCCATATTCAATCTTGACAAGTCACATAGTTTCCTTGAGAAATTAATCGTCTGATATAATGATCTTTGATGCACATGCTTAGGTGGATCATTTATTGATTGGATTCACTTATCATGATGTTATGACTTGAGATCCTTGGAGGGCATGCTCGTTTATCTTTGCAGGACCTAGTTGGTGGACAATTTTGAGAGAACAATCCTAGCTTGGGCTTCCATGGGGATATAGGCCCATAGGTTGGATGCCAAGGGTCCACATGCTGGATCATATAGATGAAATATTGAAGGCTTAGAGGACAGGTGGATGGACCTAGCCCATGCTTCACTTGCCAAACAACTTGCTTAAGAGAGGCAAAACGTCACCTCCTAGGGCATGGCATCACTTTTGGGGGCTAGGGTTTGGTGGTGATGTAGCCACTCATTGTCACATGGACATTTTGATGAGGAGGAGGTCTTCACCATGAGGAGATTGCATAGATGTTTGACATGTGGCCTTTGGAGGCCTACCAATTCTTCTCCAACACCAACAACGTCTTCTAAGTGGAAAAATGTCCCCTAAAGGGGAGACATCCATGTAAATTAGGGTTTTACTTGTGCAAAAGTGAAAATTTAAACGAATTGTTTAATATTGGTTTTTTAAAGGGGGCAATATTAGGGTTGTTGACCCCTAGTCTTGTGGTTTACCCCTTAATATATGGAAAAGACATTTTAGTGACATTTTGTATAAATAAGAGATAATAAGATCTCATTTGAACATAACTCTCCCTCTTGTGAGAGGACTTGATTTGAAATTTTTGCTACACTTGGCTATATTTGTCTCTTGTGCACTTGTTTATGGCTATCTCTTGTAAATGGTTGATGGAGGAGTGATGCACTAGCCTTAGATGAATTCTTTCTAGATTTTATGGTGGATAATCTTAGCATCTTTCTTGATTTTGGTATGGTATTTTACTCTTATGCTATCATTTTTTTTCAAGTCAAGGATTGTTGTGCTAGGAGCCAAGTGGGAAGTACAAGTATTTACACCCCCACTCTAGTCTCCATCATTTATTGCTGAAATTTCATTGATGTTGCAAGGGTTTGTTTGAGAAAGTAAGAGGATTAACACCCCTCATTCTCAAACCCTAACTAGAGATACCTGCCTGAATTTACAACCCCAAAGAAGTAGCATCTCTAGTTCATTTATTTGGATCCATTAACCCAATAGTAAAGGCACTAGTCATCTATTGTTTTCATTGGAGATATAAAATCATTGCCTTGGGAAACATGAATTTTTGTCTTTTAAAGACCTCTTGCTTGGAGTTGATTTGCCACATTGAGAGGACTCTCCCCCTACTAGGGCCTCCCCTCTCTCCCACTACTTAAATTTTTGTTACAAAATTTAACCTACAGCTATTAGGGCTGATCTAACCTAGATAAAATGCTAACCATAACTCCAAAACTAACCCTAGACTAGCTCCTAAATTTTGTTCACTAACTCTACTAACTAGGGTGCGTATTTTGGGATAATTGTTGGCATCTTTTGATGGTGTAACTTGCTGATATAAGTGACTGAAAGCTACATCCATAAGGCTACAATTTTCTGCAGAAAACACATGTTTACAACAATCATGTTCTCTCTCCTCTTAAGTTTCATCTTTCAGCCCATATTTATTGCTAATCTTAATGTTGATTTGCTTAACTAGTTTAGATCTTTGTATGCTGATTTGGATGTTTTATTTGCTGATATAAACTGTCATCTATTGCTGCAAATTATGGACAAAAAACTTAACTCGCTGATCCATACTAACATATATCATTACAAGTTGGATTTTCTTGTGTCTCGGGCAGGTACAATCATCCAAAGAAGTATTACATCTTTGGGGCAATACTTGTTGGATTTACAAGGCATCTCTTTCCACTTTTCAGTGCATTTAGATTTGAACTCTAGGGGCTCCACTTTCATATCTATCCATCCCCATCTGATTCCCCAAAGGGTCACCGAGTTTGCCTCCCTAGAGTGAGCTAGTCACCCTTGAAGTGCGAGACCTACATGGAGGTAACATTGGGTGTAGGATTCCTAAGTTGTAGCACTTGCTTTTGCGGTTGGGTTAGGCTTCGTCCAACCTACAACTTGTGCTATAACATTTTGGCTCTATTGCCGGGGAGGATTTTGAATCCTCTTCCGAACCCTAGTGACACTTTGGTAAGCTATTTTAAAGTCTTTCCCTTAGCTTTCCCGGTGATCTGAAAATAGTGGGCTGACTTGTTATGATCTGCAAGCACCTTCTACTTCATAAAAATAAAACTTTACAGGACCTTGCTTCATGTGTTAAAATATGCAAGATAGATTATGTGCCTAGTTTATGCTTCTTCTTTTAAATGTTTATGTGTGAGGTCTTTGCAAGATTAAATATGTTGTTTTTCATAAATAGAACAACAAAAATAACTTGCAACAAATAATAACCAACAAACACTCACAACAAGAACAACATGATAAAGGAGTTCACCCCTCTCTAGGCTACATCTCCTTGAGCCTCCATCAATGGACTTGTCTCTCTGGGATTAATTTGTCAAAGATTCTTTTAGAAGCTACTGCTCAAGTCCAATGGAAATAGTGACTGTACCATTGGGTTCAAAATACATAAAACCCCAAAAAATGACTAATAAAACTCTGAAAACGGATCATGGCTCATCCGAGCATGACCTCTTCTACATGTGGCCTTAAGCTTCCTTGAGCTTCTCTGTGGAAAAAAACACCTGTAAAAGTCCTCAAATGGATCTAAAACCTATCCCAAAGTGTTCAGAGCATAACAATTATCCAAAAATGATTATTCAATCATAGAAAACAAACATAGGCTCATCTGAGCATGACCTCAAACAATGAGGGCTTTAATCTCCCTAGAGCTCTCTGAAACTTCAATGGTTAAAAACCTGCAAAAGAAGTCTTCAAATGGCTGTGAAAATAGTGCCAATGGATTCAGAACGTCCAAAAACCCCTAGCTGAGCTTTTACGACACCTCATTTGGCCAAAAAATGAAGAAGATAGGCCTCCTGCCATTCTCTTCCTTCAAGCTTGTTGTCTCTGGTTCGCCAAAACACACCTCTGGGCGTTCAACCAAGAACACGCTCAAAAACTCGTGCTAAAACCTAGCACATGCGTGTAACCACAAAACTGATCAAACTGTAGGACGGTTAGGGTGTGCCTAGCCCCTAACCGCCAAGGCCATGGTCATGTGGTCTTCCATACGACCACGCGTTATCGAAAAAGGGGCTCCGTTCAAAGGCCGAATGGTTAAATGAAAAGTGGCGGCATATAAACTCAACCGTTTAAAAAAAAAAAACCAATTCAAAATTCCCGTGCGCAAACATTAAGGTCATATACATATATGTATGCGACCGGGGGCTTTGCAATTTGTTTAAAACGCGCGCAATTGACACGGTCATGTGGTAATACATATGACTGGGGCTGGAATCCAATGAAATATGCCAATGCCGCGCATAATGTTTTAAGTCATATGGTGAATAATACAACCACGGGCTGGGACTAAGCCCCAGCCCGACCTTCCGCCATATTAAACATTAATCAAATTTAAATAGATATAAACCCATATATATGACAAGACATATAATGTGGCACGTTGGTTGTTTGGACTTTGTTAAAGCTTGGACAAAGGTGGAGGTCATGGGGTTGAGTCCGGTGGACTCGATAGCTTTTAACCAAACCATCCAATAACAAGGTGCCACATAGCAGCGCATGACTGGGCCATGTGGCACCAAACCATTTGACCATAAGATGCCACGTGTCACAAATTGATTCATCCAAACTGTCAATTCAACACATGCCATGTGTCGTACGTCCCTGCCTATTAAGCTTTGCCACATCATCGTACAGACATGCCACATCAGCATCCGTACGGACTGTACAGTCAACAATGTTTTTTACCTGTTTGGCAATTCGAACATATCGCGATATCTCTCTCATCCAACGTCTGTTTGAACCCAAACGAGTTGCGTTGGGTTCATGACAATGAGGGCTACACACCCGTTTGTTTTGAGGCAATTCCAAGAATTTTGATTTTTGAGCTAAATTTTGACCCCTGCTCCAGATTTTGATCACGCCTTCCCACTGAAAGGTTTTTGGAGCCACAAAAGCTTATGATTATCTATCTGAGATTCAATACTCCTCTGCTTTCAAGTTCTATCAACTGATTCTACTTGAAAAGTCTTTTCGACAATCACCTGGATACCTTGACATGCCTTGCACTGCAACTGACTATGTTCCTCAACCATTGTTCTCTGGCTGCAGTTGACCCACTGTTCTCTTTGTGCTTGGAAGACTGCCAACCTTCCCACTAAGAATCAAGTCCCTCTTGTGAACTCTTTGGCGTCAACACAAACCGCTCTCCAATGGCTGCAAAAACTTTCCTGCGACACCTTGTCACAAGCCAAGAAAACCATCAATCTTGAAAACAAATTTATACAAGACTGAAAATGATGCCAACAAAGTCTTTTTTCTGTTCAAGAAAATGGTCGCATCTTGTACTTCATCAAAGCACATGGTGTTTTCCTGCATCTTGGTGTACTTAAAATCAACTTACAAGCCAACAAACACCATCGACTAAACACAAGTTGAAAACATGATCGACACAACACAGTCGTCAAGAAAACATCGACACAAGTCGAAACTCATTTGAAACATATCAACCTTGCCAAACTAAGAAGTTGACATTCATGATACACAATCATGTTATAATCATGAGCCATTCATGATAAACTATCACCAGGTTCACTGCTTATACATACACAAAAACAAATGCATGTGAATGACTCTTCAACTCTCCTTCCAGTACAAACATAAGTACATAAACCTCGAAACATGTGGGTACATAAGAGCTGAATATGAAAAAGATATATGGCTGTAACAAGTGAACATCATACCCATCTTTTACATCCTCCTGGCGAAGTTGTGCAACAAACAAGAATGCCTTCACACGAATTGCATTCACATGCAAACTTGCATCATACAAGTTATGAAAAACTGCTGCAACTTGTCATACTCTCAACATAAATGCACACATAAGGCTGAAAAGTGCATTTACAATAGAAAATGCAAGCCTTACTTGCTCAAGAAATCCAACCATTTCTTACCAAGCCAACTCAATGGTGAATTCTTCTGCTGAAAATCGTCCTCTTGTGAATCATCTTGACACACATCAATGATGGAATCTCCTCTTCCATTCTTGCCAATCTCTTTATCCATCTGCTTCTTGTACTGTGGATGAGTGGTTGGATGCAATGTCCAACATTGGTCAATGAGATGACCCCTCTTCTGATAATGAGTGCAAATCTTTTGCATCCTCTTTTCACGTTGTCTTTGCTTGTAAAATTTTCTAAAAGTGGCCAATCTTTTCCAACATTTTGAAACATGATGGTTATATAAACCACAATATGTACATGGATTTTTTATTCCATTTTTACATACAAATTTATCATGCTTAACATAATAAAAAACAACTGAATGATAAGCAGAATTATACCTTGAACATTCACCTTTATCGCCTCTTTGAGGAGGTGAATTTGAAGAGTTACAAGCTCTCCTTTGAAGACCAACAACAGTGTTCTTGTCCTCATCGCTGTCACAATTCTTTCGTTTCACACATTTGCATTCATCTTGAACACAAACCATGCATGCTGGAGGGATTGAACTTTCAACAAAAGTTCTTGAACTTTCACTTTTATAGCCTTCTTGAGGAGGTGAACTTGAAACAAAATTTGTTCTTGGAACTTTTCCCCTTGTCTCCTCAACTTTGGAATTTGTTCCATCTCTTTGTTCATATCCAAGACCACAATACTTGGGTCTCTCTTCAACAACAATAGCCTCAACAATGCCTTGTGCATGCTTGCCTAACCGTTTACCTTCATAGCCCATTTTTAACAATAACTTGGACCCTATTCCTCTTGTGTGATTTTCAAAAACACCAAAACATTCATCTTGGGAGGAATTTGAAGATAAACTAACATTACATACCTCATGTTCATGCATGTACTTAGTAAGGGTTTCCTTTGCCTCATGGAGTTGAATCTCCATCTCATGCAACTTTTCAAGAAGCCGGTCTTTCTCCTCCTTCATGGTCATCAACTGATCTTCAAGGGAAATGCTCTCCTTTCTATCTTCCCACATCTCTTTCACCACATCTCTCATGGTTAGTAATTCCTTCAACATCTCTTTGTCAAATAAATTTGATAATGAAGATGTATGAGAAATATCAATATTTGAAGCTTCCTCCATCCTTGCAAGATATCTAACTGAAACACAAAACTTGCACAAATACCAACAGCTAAAACTCTAGCTATCAATGGAAATCACATCAACAAAAAAAAGTATGCTCTGATACCACCTGATCTGAAAATAGTGGGCTGACTTGTTATGCTATGCAAGCACCCTCTACTTCATAAAAATAAAACTTTACAGGACCTTGCTCCATGTGTTAAAATATGAAAGATAGATTATGTGCCAAGTTTATGCTTCTTCTTTTAAATGTTTATGTGTGAGGTCTTTGCAAGATTAAATATGTTTTTTTTCATAAATACAACAACAAAAATAACTTGTAGCAAATAATAACCAGCAAACACTCACAACAAGAACAACATGATAAAGGAGTTCACCCCTCTCTGGGCTACATCTCCTTGAGCCTCCATCAATGGACTTGGCTCTCTAGGATTAATTTGTCAAAGATTCTTTTACAAGATGCTGCTCAACTCCAATGGAAATACTGACTGTACCATTGGGTTCAGAATACATAAAGACCCCAAAAATGACTAATAAAACTTTGAAAACGGATCATGGCTCATCCGGGCATGACCTCTTCTACATGTAGCCTTAAGCTTCCCTGAGCTTCTCTGTGGAAAAAAACACCTGTAAAAGTCCTCAAATGGATCTGAAACCTATCCCAAAGTGTTTAGAGCATAACAATTAGCCAAAAATGATTATTCAATCACAGAAAACAAACATAGGCTCATCTGAGCATGACCTCAAACAATGAGGGCTTTAAGCTCCCTGGAGCTCTTTGAAACTTCAATGGTTAAAAAACTACAAAATAAGTCTTCAAATGGCTTTGAAAATAGTGCCAATGGATTCAGAACATCCAAAAACCCCTAGCTGGGCTTTTACGACACCTCATTTGGCCAAAAAATGAAGAAGATAGGCCTCCTGCCATTCTCTTCCTTCAAGCTTGCTGTCTCTGGTTCGCCAAAACGCACCTCTGGGCGTTCAACCAAGAACACGCTCAAAAACTTGTGCTAAAACATAGCACACACACATAACCGCAAAACTGATCAAACTGTAGGATGGTTAGGGCGCGCCCAGCCCCTAACCGCCAAGGCCATGGTCATGTGGTCTTCCATACGACCGTGCGCTATCGAAAAAGGGGCTCCGTTCAAAGGCCAAATGGTTAAATGACAAGTGGCAACATATAAACTCAACCCTTTTTAAAAAACAAACCAATTCAAAATTCCTACGCACAAACATTAAGGTCATATGCATATATGTATGTGACCGGGGGCTTTGCAATTTGTTTAAAACGCGCGCAATTGACATGGTCATGTGGTAATACATATTACCGGGGCTGGACTCCAATGAAATATGCCAATGCCGCGCATAATTTTTTAAGTCATATGGTGAATAATACAACCACGGGTTGGGACTAAGCCCCAGCCCGACCTTCCGCCATATTAAACATTAATCAAATTTAAATAGATATAAACCCATATATATGACAAGACATATAATGTGGCGCATTGGTTGTTTGGACTTTGTTAAAGCTTGGATAGAGGTGGAGGTCATGGGGTCGAGTCTGGTGGACTCCATAACTTTTAACCAAACCATCCAATAACAGGGTGCCACATGGCAGCCCACGACTGGGCCACGTGGCACCAAACCATTTGACCATAAGATGCCACGTGTCACAAATTGATTCATCCAAACTGTCAATTCAACACACACCATGTGTCATACGACCCTACCTATTAATCTTTTCCACGTCATCGTACAGACATGCCACATCAGCATCCGTATGGACTGTACAGTCAACAATTTTTTTTACCTGTTTGGCGATTCGAACAGATCACGATATCTCTCTCATCCAACGTCCGTTTGAACCCAAACGAGTTGCTCTGGGTTCGTGACGACAAGGGCTATGCACCTGTTCATTTTGAGGCAATTCCAAGCATTTTGATTTTTGAGCTAAATTTGGACCCCTAGTCCAGATTTTGATCACCCAGAGACTCCACCGAGGGACGTTCTCTTTCCACCTTTCTTGATGAGCTCTTATTGAAACTCATCTAGCGACTCCACCTTCTCAAAACCCACTTTTCCTTTGTTTTCCCCTTTTCATCCTTTGATGAGCCTTGAGATCATCTAGCGGGTCCATTGAGGTGTTACCCTAAGTAATGGAAACATTTCCCTTTGGCACAGGGGAAGACCCAGGGTTAAATGCTACAACAATGCACCAACAAAACCCTAACTACCAGCCCTTTCAGCAACACCTGCGAAGCAGATGAAGTCTCACCCAAGGTAGAGGTAGGGGTGGTTACATGACTCAGGTGTCTGCAACCTTAGCTGGGACACATATATGTGATTATAATACTTAATAGAGCTCTTAGCACTGTCAGTTCATCATTATATAACCAATATCTACTCCACAGAGAAAACAGAGCATCACAACATCCACCTAGATCTAATGTAATTAAGCACTTAGCATAAACAAATGGATAAGATCTATCAGATTCAAGCATTAAGCACATTCACCTATGTCAGATCTAATCATCCAGATTCATCATAAGCACAAAGCATAAACAGATCTATCTAATCACTCAAAGAACTTAGCAAATAACACATAAACACATCAGAATATGGCATAGAGCATAATAACACAATATTTACGTGGTTCACCCCCACCCTGGGACTACGTCCACCAACTCTTCTTCTTTATTATCTTCTTGAATAGGTTACATGCACAGAGCCTTAAAACCCTACTCCGCATAGGACATAAGATCTGCACAGCTCACTAGATCCTTCTTCCCCGAGATAGGTCTAGCACAAAGCATTTCACAGACGGTTACAACCTCTTGCACTTAGCTCTGCAAGTTCTCACAACATGCACAAAGAATCCACAAACCCTACTTGAACTTAACACTTAGCTTCACACAAATGTGCCTCTTTCCACACACCTTCTACATAGCCTAGGCATCTATTTATACATTTACAAAGTAGGCCTAAACATGGGTAAACCCACGGTCTGACATCCCATACCCATTACATAATACCAAAACCCTAAAAGGACCCAAAAAAGGGGTCGAGATCCCGCGATCTCCACTTTGTCTTGCACTCTGCCTTCGACAGACTGTCAAAGTCCCAAAATAGGTCATCTTGACCAAGGATCTCCCAAAACTTGGTCAAGGGCCAACATGCCCCCAACACTCACCTGTGACTCATCCCAAGTCACTCTGTTGTAGGAAGTTCTACTTCGAAAGCCTCGAGCTTGGCTCGAGCTGCTTCGACTTGCTGCTATGCTATGACCTCTTGTTCAAAAAACCCTTGGATGACTGCATCATTCATAGGTCCTTCTAGGCAATGTTCAACTGCATTAACAACCTGCTCTAGCTCTGCTCCTTGGTCTTCAAATTCTCTAAACAATTGGTAAGCCTTTTCTTGTACGGGTTGGAGTTTCTGAGTTACCTTCATAACTCTGCTCTAGATAAAGTGAATCTTCTCCTGGGTGGTGCATTTCTCTTGGGAGCGCTTCATTCGTTCCACAACTGATAGGGGATTCAACTGCGCCTGTAAATTTTTGGCTTGATACTTCACCTCTTGGAGCTATGACTCTAGTGCTCTTAATTCTAGACTCTCAACGAGTCGCTCATATGTCAGGGCACTATAGTCAGTGAGCTTCTTACATTCAAGGGTAAGAGATTTTAGCCTTTCAACTGTGCTCCTGGCAGTTGCTTCTCTTTGGTCCCTTACATCTTGTGGGGTCTTGGGTACTGCACATAGTTCTAAGTCTACGATGCGTTGCTATAGCTACTAGATCACTTCTTCAAGTTGCACTACTTTCCATGTAACTCAATCTTCTACCTTTACTTATACGACTGTCACAGAGCGAAGTGCATTGTTGACCATTTCCTTTACTTCAAGGTGCTCTGTGAGCAACTGTTCCTTTTCTTGCTGTAGTTGTGCTTTTTCTTCATCAAAATTCACTTGGAGAGAAAGATTTTCCCATTCTATAGCATTGCGTTGCTCCACAAGTACTCCCTGTACTTGTGCCAAAGCCTAGTTGGCTTGCTCTGTTTCTTCTTGCGCTCGTCGAAGATGAGCTTCGACTGTATCAACTAGGTGGTGGAGTTGAGCTGGCTCATCTCCCAAGTCTGGTTTTCCTGGCGCAGTGGAGACTGGGCGACTGGACTGTAGGGCCTGCTGTACCCCTTAGAGTCCAGTCTCAATTCGATCATACATCTCCTCTTGCTTTGCTTCTTGTTTCTTTACTATTTCTAGCGAAGCATCTTGCATGGCTGTTATGAGGAAGTCGAAGTCATCGGAGGTGAGGACAACCTGCATTTTGGTCATGGTGGCCTTCAATTTCTTCTGGGAGGAAGGTTTTAGAGGAAAACCTTTCCTCTTTTTCAGGGGATCAACCTCGTCTCCCTGCTGTTGTTCGACCTCTTTGTCATTCAACTCTTTGCAATCACCTCCTTGCTCTGGTGATATGGAAGAAATCTTCACAGATGCGCTGTCTAATTCTTGGACCTCTTCAGGCTGCTTTGTTTTGCTAGGTCCGGGTGTATCCTACACAGTTTCTAGGTTGTCAATGTCATATATCTCCGCAGGGTCTGCTGGAATAAGGGGGTCTGTGGACCAGTCCTTAGTGATCTCCTCCAAATCTTCCTCTGTCAGCTTATAGTACGATTAGAGTTGTTGCTTGTGTTCGTCAGCGTGCGTTGTGATGTAAATAAAATGCCGGTCTGCGCTGAATTTCATCAAAGGCCTGAACTGGTGTAGAGTGTTTGGAGTCATGAGAGGTTCAGACTGTATGACTATCTTCAACTGATTGTAGTATGTATGAAAGACAACATTGGACTGCCACTATTTATTCATATTGCTTGACTACGATAGTGTACTGAACTTTGCGACCAATGGTTCAAAAGGCTCGATGTCTAGGAAGGTCACACCTTTCGRCATCTCCCAGGCAATAAAAGGGATTAGGATCAATAGCCAGCTGAAATGAAATTCGTACCCTTGATCCTAGGCTTCTCTGCAGTCAAGTTCTAACTAGTTCACTAGGTACTTCGCCCAGTTCATTTGAAGGCCTTYTGTGCACTTCCCTGCGTGGTCGACTACAAAATCGGTGACTTGGGTGGGTTGGTTATTTCATACTAACTTCCCTGCAATTAATTGACAGGTGAGGCACACTATGCCGCTCTGGATAGAATCTACCTTGTAGCCTCACGTTCCCTTCTCGACATTGCCATAAGTGTCCTTGATCTTTTGTGCAAGAGCGCGATCCATGGATTTTTCGGAGTAAAACTCTTGGGGATCAGGTCCTTGCATACTTAACCACATGATCCGATTGATCAGCGTTGGATCAACTATTATATGATGGTTTAACCAAAATGGGGAATCTTCATGACGTTGAGCAGGGTGGATTGTGTGAGGTTCATGGTCCACGACTGGGGGATTATCTTCGAATTCTTCCCCTTAGTTATGGTGAGGTACTTATGTGGAGTGAGCATATTGTAGACTTTGCGGTCTTTGAGGTTGAAGTCGCTAAACTTTAACGCTGCAATCTTATCTTGGTGTGCTCGAATTGTGCGTATCCCCTTCGGGAGGTACGCAGTAACCAAGGTGTAGTCAAAATCTCTAGGCATGCTGTCTTGATTTATTGTGCTGCTCAGAGGTGGAATATAGGTGGGTAATATAGTCCGGATCAACTTGGCATTTTCTAGATCATCCCTGTGCTTGGTTTACTTTTCATCTAATGGCCGGGATGGTCTAGCTCCGCGAGCAGTGGACGGAGAGGCTGGATGTCCTCTCGTCGATGATGCTTGTGCACCTGTAGACATCGACATGACTCTTTCAGTGATTAGGTCAATCAAAACGTCTTCAACAACTTTCTTTGCAGAAATCAATTCATCCGACATACATGCTCGGGGTTAACAATCTCGAGTTCAGGGAGGAACTTAGACACTATAATAAAATAGACAACAAGAGTACGAAGATCACTAAATATTTAGTCTGCAGGCTTCAAACTCTCAGTTGGAAAAAGTGTTCTCGGTGCATGGCGCGATGGGATAATTAGGTAACTCGGCAACTGGTCGCCTGCAACGAGTATGAAGCCTGCATTAACTCTGTTCTGTCTATTATGGTGCGGTCCCAACGGTCGAATGGCGAGTTGTCTATCCATAAATGTCTTTCTATCCATTCAGAGTGTTCGTTGAACGGTTATAATGTCCCCAACAACTATATTACTTCGTCATGGCGAAGTGCCATGTGTCGATGTTCTGATATCCCGACGAAGCTCCAATTTGGCAAATTTTCCTTTTGCGAGGTTCCCTCTGGAGTCTTCTGCAACTTTTCGATCTGAGCTGTCTTCGTACTTAACTTTCTAGCCTTATTTCTAGTGAGCTTCGTCTCGTTATTCCTTTTCCCATTCTGATTCTTATCTTCTTTTGACATGGTGACTTCGTGTTGTGGAGATTCTTTCAAGGGTACTATTCTTTCTTTATCTGGAATAGATATTTTAGTCTTCTGTGGGTCCTCTAGTGTTCTTGCAACTTCGACATCTATGCTGCTGTTATTAAATGGCTGCGATCTGTTCTCTTGTTCTTCAATCAAGTGTGCAATCCTTCTAGTTATAAGATCTTTTAACTCTTGCTTATTCTACTTTAAGACTTCTTCTTCTTCCTTCCTTCTGGCTTGATCTCTTTCAATCCAAGGATTTCCTAGTAACATGGTAAACAAACCATTGTCCTCAATAAATTTAATGATCTCAAAATCTTTCTCTGTCGAAGTTCCATTGGCATTCATAGGTATCCGGGTGAGCTTTCCACATAGGTGTATCAACTTTCTTTTGAATAGTCCTATTCCTCCTAGTGAAGGAGTCGTAGCGAGCCTCCCTATAGCTTCCCAAGTCCTCTCTGTCATGATATTCACCTGTGTTTCCTCATCTAGAACATAGTCAATGTCAAAGTCTCCTATTATGGCCTCAATGCATCCTTTTTCTTTGAAGATCTCCGATAATCTGACATGTCGGTGGTCATTCAGGGTTTCTTTCATCTATATCGATACTTTTTCTAATTCTTTCTGGGATTCTGTCTTGGTTTCTGGATCTGCCTTAGGGTTTCCTTGTCTCATGTTCATTTCTTCAAGCTTAGCAATCATTCTAGGGCAATCTTATACTTCATGGTCCATAACTTTACAACAAAGGCAACTAGGTCTCCTTTCAGGGCATTCCTTAGCGATATGTCCTGGTTTTTTGCAACTGTAACAGAGGGTTACTCCTCTCTTTCTTTTAAATAATCCCTAGCCCTTTCTGTACTACGCACTAGGGTCATGGTAGCTAACCTGCAAAAAATTCTTTCTAGGATATCACATACACTTATTAGTCCAAACATTCTTTCTATGCATAGGTATAACATATTTTTCACTATTCTTATCATATCTACACACATCAAACCTTCTTTCATCTACCAATACCCTAGTTTTCAAACTAGGGCAGACTCTATCAAACATACCTAGATCCATATTTTAGAAACAAAATTTTCCATTTGTCTTACTTCTACAGAGCACAAAGCTTTCAGATCTAGAACTTTTCACTATTCTTACCTTTATCAGAGCACAAATCTTGCAGATCTTACCTCTTTAAGAAACAATTCTCACTTTTACCTTTCTTAGAGCACAAAGCTTTCAGATCTTACCACTTTAAGAAAAAATTCTCACTTTTACCTTTCTTAGAGCACAAAGCTTTCAGATCTTACCTCTTTTCTTTAGATCTGGCTTCTTTTCTTTAGCACAGAGCTTTATAAATCAAGTAGAACACTGCGCACTAGGGCAACAGATCTATGCACAAAGATTTCACAATTTCAGGATGAATCTTTGCACAAAGCTTCTTCTTCCTCAGTTCCCAACAATCACAGTTTCAGGTCTGATACTGCGCACTTCAGTAGTAGATCTACGCACAAAGCTTCTCTTTTGTTTACTTCAGTTCCCAACAATCACAGTTTCAGGTCCCAACAACAGAACCATTTGTTGGCACAGGGGCAGACCCAAGGTTCAATGCTACAACAACGCACCAACAAAACCCTAACTACCGACCCTTTCGACAACACCTGCGAAGCAGATGAAGTCTCACCTGAGGTAGAGGCAGGGGTGGTTGCAGGACTCAGGTAACTGCAACTTTAGCCGGGACACAAATCTGTGATTATAATACTTAATAGAGCACTTAGCACCATCATTTCATCATTATATAACCAATATCTACTCCACAGAGAAAACAGAGCATCACAACATCCACCTAGATCTAATGTAATTAAGCACTTAGCATAAATAAATGGATCAGATCTAGCAGATTCAAGCACTAAGCACATTCACCTATTTCAGATCTAATCGTCTAGATTCATCATAAGCACAAAACATAAACAAATCTGTCTAATCATCTCAAAGCACTTAGCAAATAACACATAAACACATAAGAACATGGCACAGAGTAGAATAACACAGTATTTACGTGGTTCACCCCCACCCTGGGGCTACATCCACCAACTCTTCTTATTTATTAGCTTCTTCAATAGGTTACATGCACAGAGCCTCATAACCCTACTCCGCATAGGATAGAAGATCTGCACAGCTCGCTAGATCCTTCTTCCCTGAGCTAGGTCTAGCACAAAGCCTTTCACAGACGGTTACAACCTCTTGCACTTAGCTCTGCAAGTTCTCACAACATGCACAAGGCATCCACAAAACCTAATTGCACTTAGCACTTAGCTTCACACAGATGTGACTCTTTCCACACACCTTCTACATAGCCTAGGCATCTATTTATACATTTACAAAATAGGCCTAAACATGGGTAGACCCATGGGCCGACATTCCATCATTACATAATCCCAAAACTCTAAAAGGACCCAAAAAAGGGGTCGAGATCTCACGATCTCCACTTCATCTTTTGCTCCACCTTCGATACGCTGTCGAAGTCCCAAAATAGGTCATCTTTACCAAGGGTCTCCCAAAACTTGGTCAAGGGACAACAAGCCCTATGGCACTTTCATGAAGCATATAAATCTTTGGATATTGAAGCTATTGACGAATATTCAAATCAGTGCCCAATTAACCAATTTGATCTCTTCCTAAACTTCGATGGTAATCCATTGTCAACCGTACCACATGTTGTTGAGTTTGTTAGAGCCATATCATTTTTTAGTTCACAACATGAAGATGTGTGCTTGCGGTTGTTTTTGCTATCGTTGGGAAGTGAACATAGAGATTGGATTAGACATTCTTATAAGAGAAGAAGCATATCTTCTTTGACTATCCTCATCAGAGATTTCCTTAAGCATTGGGGAACAGAAGCTCAAAGTATTGAAGATATAGTTAAGGACCTGGAGGATGCATTTTCAAGAGAAGGTTTTGACCTTGATCTTATTGAATGCTTAAGAGAAGCACTTCTTCCGGAGTTTGTTGAAACGACAGTTGAAAAACAAGGAGTTGACAACACCAATGAGGAAAATTTTGAATGTCTCAAGTGAAGCAGAGATGAATATTTTGAGTTTTGTGAACAACTAATGAGACTTTTCTCTGATAACAACTTTCTAGTTAAGTTTTTTCAACAAAGAAAAGAGGAGGTTGACGCCATCATAGAATATTATGAGAAAATTCCTACCCAAAATTCAGCTTGGGAAGTGATCATTGCATATTTTGGAACATATTCATTATACGATGCTCTAATCGAGAAGTATGGATACCAAGAACTCTTCCAAAGTGATGATGAATGACTCTTCATGCCCGAGGAACTCTATGAAATCATCTTAGATCAAGATTAAGATGGTGAGTTCTTTGAACCTTTTGAGGATGATGAAGACCCAGATGAAATACAACACCCAGATGAAGAGACATTAGTGTCCTTACTCCCGCTTGACAAAGATGATATAATTCAAGCTTGTTCTCCTCGTGCATATGAAGATGAAGTATCTGCCCTTCCACTTGATGAGGATGTCCAGATCTCTACTCCTCCTAGACGTCAAGAAGAGAACCTGATTAGTTATAATCCTTTTGAAAAATTTGATGATGCTTTGTTCCATGACTGTGGAAACGAAGAAAACTGCCAAAAGGATCTTGACGAATTTTCTCTTATCGAAGGCATGAACGAGACATCATTATCTACTATCCCTTTGTAGGAAGATGAAGTTTGTTGAAATTACTAAGACAACTGAGAGGGGGGGTGAATCAATTGTCACTGTGATTAAACAATGTTAAGTCTATTAAACCATTTTTAATGTTTCACCAAGTGACCATTAATATTATACATCATATGGACAACATAAATAATGAGCATCAGTCACACATAAGATATACACAGAGACACCTTTTCATGAGGAAACCCACAAAGGGAGAAAACCTCTTCTTCTTCAAAATGATAGGCAATCTTTTAAGTTCTGTACATCATCTATGTTTGAGCACCAACTCAAAGTGAGGCTACTACCTCTGTTTTACAATCTCCAACTTGTTGAGAGCACCAACTCTCTGGTTTCTCTAGCACCTACTAGAAGGAAGCACCAACTCCCTAAATATTCCAGCACCAACTGGATTTATACAAGCACCAACTTGTATACAGAAAACTCTGTGTTTTTCTGAGCACCACCCTGCCACCCTGTTTTTCTAACCACAACTAGATGGAAGATACAACTTCCAATATTCAAGCACCAAATTGAATATCATAGGACCACAGTCCTCCCTAGCACAACCCTTCCTCCCCGATTATGAATAAATGATTGACAAACAAACAATACAGGTATCTCAATTCTTACCCCTTCTTCACTGTTCTGCAGTTCTTCTCTGGTTCAAAAATTGTTCTGCAATTTTGCTCTGCTTCATGCTATTATGCTATTATGCTCTTTCTTTTGTCTGTTCAATGACTGTTACTCATCTATGAGTTTTATCTCATGCTTTGCATACTGTAATTTTACCCGTCTTACAGTTCATCTCATTTTTCCGGTTAGAACAACCAACATTACACAGTCACTGCATCTCTCCTTTTATACACACAAACCTCTGCAGTTACAACTCGAATCTACTATGGCAAAAACGCCTCAGCAACTGAATTGCCAACCGTTCAAGAATCATGATTCAGCTCAACTAACTGAATCGTAACTGATCAATTAACTTTTGAAGAAAAACAATAACCCTTCGATCATATTCCTGATTAACCTACACCATTAAATTACAAGTGTTGGGTCTCGCACTTATTCCATATGCCCACTAGCTGTGACCACGGGCCTAATCAAAATGCATTTCACATTTTTCAATTCGGCAATCTTGTGTCGAAGGGTCTCGACACTCCAAGTTGTGATCCCTGAAACTCCGAAAAGGAGCTTAGCTGGACTGGCTCCTTCCCTTCTCGTGACCATGTAACCACATGCTGTGACCACTCGCTAACCAAACGAGCACTTCATGATTCACGACTTTGAGAATCCTGTGGTGAAGAGTCTCGACTCTTCATGTTGCGATCGTCGAAAAGGAGCTTAGCTCTGCTAGCTCTTTCCCCTCACGTGACCACCGGCGATGACCACAGGCTGCGCTAAAAGGTGCTTCACGATTTCGCATTTCGGCATTCTTACCATGAGTGTATTTAAATCCTCCAAATCCTGGTATCCGAAACTCCAAAATGGATCCAAATCAAAGGTCCACCATCCGCGGTGATCGAACGTCTCTCCTCTGCCCTGGTACTTGAGCCTTCGGGACTTTGGGGAAGTGTTGAAGCTGAAACTCCTGAAACAAGAACTCATGAAGTGACGTCATTCTTGCGTCACTCAATGACATGTCAAGAGCTAAGTGGTTGCCACGTGTCACTTAAAATTATGATTTCCAGTGGCCTGAAAAGCTGAATCAATTTGACACTTGTCCTTATATGCTCGTGCCACGTGTCCTTGTTGACATAAGTTGCCACCTATCCTCACTGACGTGGTCTGTCATGATTTACCTCCTAGATCTGATGGCCCAGGTTTGTCTTCGATCCAATAGCTGAGATTATATCGCAATTTCACATAGCGCGAGTTCAAGAGCTTAGGAGCCTCCTTCCTTTGACCTTTTAGTCAACAAAAAAACAATCACTCGCCATGTGTCCTCTACATCCAACATTCCACACCATACCTCGATCCAAAGGTTTAGATCAATCCTCGATCCGACAACCCAGATCATTTCGGAATATCGCATATCGTGAGTTCAAGAGGTGAGAACATCTCCTTCCTTTGGATTTCCCGATCTGTGAAACTCTGAAACAGAGTCTTTGATGTGCTCTGATCTTTCTCCATGTGTCCTCTTTGATAATGGACAGTCCCCCTACTTTTGGGATTTTGTAGGCCTGCTTCATCTTGCACGTAAAGATCGTGCTCCTTCTTATGGATCCAACAATGGTCAGTCTTCGGGCCTTGATCAGATGCCTGAGATCTTTTCTCTTCTACTGCGCGCTACTCCTATCTGAATTTAGATCTAATGGTTATCGGGGATTCTGAATGAGATCCAACGATCACTGTTACTCTTCTCAGTTGATCTTGCCATTGCCATGCCATCATCGCTCTGCTGATTGTGCTGATCTTTGCCATCAATGACAAACACACATACTCTACCTCTATCTGAAAACATGCCAACAAAGTTGTCCAGTTTTATGAAGAAGTAATAAACTTTTATGATGTAGACGAAATCATGGAACAACCCCTAGATATAGTTGACAACCACATTGATGATTTAATACATATTAGGAGGCCTAGATGGGACATGAGTTGTTACATATTTGATGGAAATCCCATCTAAGACATTAAAGGCCACTCTTAGATAGAGGACACATGCATATTTTTAGAGGATTTATTTTCATAGCTGAATGGTCCATATATTTGGTAGCCTGATGATGATATGGTTACATATTTTTTCAACCCCTTCAAGGATAACTTGTCACATCATACTCAGAGTGATTCTCATTCACCCCTTGATGCACACCCTTTTGAGAATGTAGAATTTTTCTATGAGGAATTTCAGCCTCTGTGCTCAGATTTTGATAGATACCAGGTTGTGGCCAGCCCAAGGCAGTCAACGATTCACTCTATGAAGTGCAAGTTTGGTCATGTTTGGGATTCTCATGAGGATTCACAGATGAAGAGGCATCATTTTTCTTCTTCTAGGCCCGAGCTCGTCCTGTAACACATTTCTTCCCCCTGGGTGAAGCATGGGGTCTTCTTGAGTCATCTCACATCTTCTCAGTATTTAGGGAGCAATGATTGTGTTGATGAGGATGAATATGAGTCATCATTTACATATGCTAGTCCACTCTAGAGATGGATAGATAGGGCTTGTGGCTATGCTTGCAGGCGAGAGTTCCAGGATGATCAAGATTGTGGTTTCTCTTTCCAACATGATTTAATCCCTCCCACCCATCTCCATGAGTTTTATTTCATGATTGATTATATGTCTATTTATGCTCATGATTGCTATGTGCTGGACTTATCTTTGTTGTTTCACATGATTAAGCACAAGGGGAGATGTCTTCATCAGATGATCATGTGGTTGCATTGGTTGTACGATTTCACCTGACACCTTAAAGACTTGATCTTCAGTGTCCCATGACCCCAGGTAAGTAGGTAAGTCATCTTGATTGCTTGCATATTGCATTTTGGTTTTCTCATATTAGTTTAGTTGCATTGGATTTTCATTTTTCTCTACTTGCATTATTGATTTCATCATTGATGATGATGATGATGATGATTAACGTCCACTAAGACCGAATTGGTCTATCAGACCTTAAGAGGGTAAGTGATTACTTGCGATTCTTTAGAATTTTGTTTCTATGCTCAAAAAGCACTAAGAGAAGCTTTCCAAGATCACCATACTTTTCTTGAGTTAAGAGGTTAGTAAGGTTGGCAGTGTGACAAATATTTTGAAAATGACATATAATATGGGTATAGGATGGACAATCTAAGATAAAGTGCTTTTCATCTTCAACCTTCTTAGTGTCACAAAGTTGACACACTCTTTCATCCCTTGGCATTTTAGGAATTGACCAACACCCAATTTCACTATGGAGCTCGTGAGAATTTGTTCTTATCTTAGCAATGCTTATTTTTTTCTTTACACTTGGAAAAACAAATAGATAATTTTGATCTTCTAGATTAGGGTTGATTACATATTTATAATACCTTAATTTTATTTTTTCCTATAACTCTTTATCACACCACATTTTCTCCTTAAATTTTGATATGACGTTTTTTTTAATAGTATCTTTATTCCGCAAAATGGTGTCTTCCATGATTCCCCAATAGTTTAGCCAAGACCGAGCATCTTTATGCCATCCTTGCTTGAGTCGATGGTGGTTATGACTCGATTTTGAAGCAATTTTAGGAAGCCTCTTGTCTTCCATGTTGTTTAACTTGTTCTTATACATTAGGTATCTATTCATAGCCATGTTCTCAATGGGGGAGAGGCTTGTTTCTAAGAGGAGGATGGGATAGGGCGTATTTCCTTTAATTTTGAGATTATAGGTTATAAAATTATTTTGTATTTTCTCTATGTTTCTCCAAGATTCATGAGAGATACTACAACCCCATAATTCACATCCATAAAAAATAAAAAGTGTAACAAGAGTCTCAAAGAGGAGTTTCTTCTTATCCCAACTCCAAAGATCAACTGATTTACAATTGTTTTCAAGCACATAATAAGCTTTCCATCCCCCACTAATCCTTTTCTCAATGCTATAATTCCAATTGAGTTTGTGGTGAATATTAATTCCAAGATATTTGTATGAAGTCACTTCCTCCAAGTTGTTGTTTCCATATACAAAAGTATCATAAGGGATCTTATTGGATTTAATAATCACGACCTTAGTCTTATTAGTATTAACAATCATAACCATATTGGAGCAAAAATCTTTGAGGATTCTTAGTTGGTTTTCAAGATCATGGGGACTCACCACAAGAATGATATCATCGACATAAAGAAGAATATTGATGACTATACCCGTGAGAGTAGGGCCGACACAACCTGCTTTTTCCAAGCAATCTTCTAACTTGTCAATGTATATGCCAAAAAGGGTAGGGGACAAGGGAAAACCTTGTTTGACTCCGATATTGCAGTTAATCTCTTTTGATCGGCCCTCAGTGTTTTTAAACTTAGCAATAACATTCTCATACATCCTGTTAGCAACAATTGTGGTATCGGGGAACAAAGGTCTGCAGGATTGCACGATAAGTGCCCAAGCGTAGCACACAGAAGAAATCTGCTTGGGGCCCGAGTCAAGCGAGCGAGCCTGATCATGGACATGAGAAGTGGCGAAAGCTCCACAGGAGGGCTTCATCGGGATTCGGGATATCGGAGATCCTGGGAGCGAAAGTTTTGTGCATTGCAAAATCGCGATATGCGATTTCTCGATTGGTGGGGAACAACTGTCAATCGTGGAGGACAGGTGGCAGGCTTTCGCGATGAGGAGCGGACCGTTGACAGGTCAACGGCCATGAGCCATCGGGGATCGGGGAATCGCGAGTCCGGAGGACGTGTGCTCATTGACATTGCAAACCGTGAAACCCCGATGGAGAGTATGGTCGAGGACATGTGGTAGTGGTCACTCGGACCAGGGTCTAGTCGAAGGGCTAGGACGGAAGGTGCATCGGCAATTAGAAAATCGTGAGTCCCGTGGACACAAACACTGTGTCATCGTGAACACCGAAACTCCGATGGGGGGTTTGGCTACGGTCACCCGGAGACAAGTCATATGGATCGTGTTCTAGCCGGTAGGGGCTAGCTCCTAGGAGGAGGAGCTCATCGCACATCGGGATATCGGAGATCCCGGAGGCAAGGAGTTCATGCATCTCGAACTCGCGAATCCCAAATCCCCAAAACCCCGAAACCC
>ML777602.1:352481-367061 GCA_009831015.1 Picea engelmannii | reverse complement strand
ACAGGCCTGTCTCTGCAGTTTCCCATTTCCTAAATTTTGGGAGTGTTCCTGTTGAGTTTTCCTCTCCTGGTCTAGGACCAGAGGGACAAGACTTTGTCACTTCCCTCTCCCCTGAAGCTATACCCTGGCGTAGACCCAGGACTGTAGAAGATTTCCCCATGCCTAGCTTAACCACTCCTGTGCAAAGAGGAGCACCCGCCAACTTGAGCTTGTCAGCCTTCTCCTTAAATCCCCTTTTGTTCCCCACTCCAATTAGTGGCTCATTCTCAGCAGCCCCTTCGCGAACTCCTTCTCCTCCAAGCTCTCCTTCACCCAATATTCCTATGGCTGGTGCTAATCCCCCTCTGAATAGAATGGACGCCATAGTTGCTTCTAGGTATGCTCCCTTGATCTTACATCAGCCCATGAATCCTTTCCCTGCTGGAGATTACTTGAAATATATGCCCAAGTTCACTGGGGAAGGGGACATAACTACGGAGGAACACCTGGCTGCTTTCTACAGTTATGCAGACAACCTGAACATTGGAAATGAAGATGTCTGGATGAGGGTTTTTGTCCAGAGCCTGGATGGTGAGGTAAGGAAATGGTTTAGAGGATTAGCTCCCGGATCTATTGCTGGAATTGAAGCCCTGGATAATGCTTATTTGAGGCAGTGGGGAGATAAGAAAAATTTCATGTATTATATGACTGAGTTCGGGTCTTTGAAGAAGATGGAAGGAGAGTCTGTCTCTGACTTCTCCAAAAGATTCAATAAGATGTACAATAAGATTCTCGATGAAATAAAGCCATCATAAGCCTCGGCCAAGATGTCCTATGCTAGTGCGTTTGGCCCCGATTTCTGTCTTTTGTTGAGAGAAAGAAGAGCCACATCCTTAGCTCAATGCAAGACGCAGCCATAGAAGTGGAATCCAATGTATTAGCAGCCGATAGACTGAGGAACGAGGCTGACACGGGCAGGAGAAAGGGAAAATCCGAAGCCTCAACTTCTAGCCCATCGACGTCCCACCTCCAAGTAGATGAACTGACCAAGATGGTGAAGTCTCTGTCTGCAGAGATGGAAAAGATGAAGGTAGAGAGGAGGCAAGCGTACAAGGGCCCTCAGAGCACCGAAAACAAAGGAGGTTTTCGGAGGCCAAACAATATCGCTTCCCCGATGTTGCAAAGAGACAGAGAAGACCAGAAGATTCAGGCCCCTTTTCAAAACCATTTTGTGGCTGATGAGGAAGAAAGAGAAATGGATGAGCTTGACCCTGAAATCCATTGTTTTGGAGATACTCCTCCTTTTCCTCATCTCACTCAATCAGAATACGAAGAGTCTCTCATAGATAGTCAGCTAAATGAATTGAGCAAGGGAGAAAAGGCTGGCGGTGGTCAAGGCAGGTACAACCTGAGGTCCAGCAAAAGGACAACATCACCAGATATTCCTGAGCACTCCATTAGAGCAGAGAAGCCTGCTAGTAAAGTAGCAGATGCTCACAGATGTAAGAAGGCCCAACCCCTCTCTCCCGTTGTCCATAATCACATTCCTGAAATAAAAGAAATTCCAAATCCCGCATATCCTTTTAATTTCGAGCATGAGATCCAAAAGATCAGGATCCCTGTGCCCCTCACTGAGCTTATTAAACATGATGAATTCAAAAAATGCTTTTCTGAGCTTTTACAGTCTGAAGCCTCAAGCCTTCCTACAGATTCCATAAACCTCCAAGATGAAAAGCCAACTGTCGTCCTAGGTCCCATGGTAGAAGACAGAGATGACTCATCCCCTCCCTTCTACACCTCCTTGAACATACATGACAAAGTGCTACACAACTGCTTGATGGATTCAGGGGCCTCTCACAACCTCATGCCCAAAACTGTCATGGAAGAGTTAGGACTAGAAGTTACCCAAGCCTATCATGACCTCTATTCCTTTGAATCCAGGAGAGTTCAGTGTCTTGGAGTGATCAAAGACCTAGTTGTGACCTTGTTTCAACTGCCCATGAAGAGTGTGGTCATGGATATTGTAGTAGCTGATGTCCCCCCCAAGTTCGGTATGCTATTATCAAGATCTTGGATAAAAAGACTGAGGGGAACCCTGCAGATGGACCTCACATATGCTACTATCCCAGTGTTTGGAGGAGAGCATAGAACACTATACAGGGAAGCTCAATTGGCCTATATAATCAGTGATGAAGCCAACCCTACCAACCATCCCATCTTTGCCTTGGACACTGACTTAGGCTCCAGTTTACTACAACTCACCCATGCCCCCGAGCCTCCTCTCAAACTCAGAAAGCAGCCCACTAGTTCCCCCAAACTTCCTCCCTCCATCACCCCCATCTGGAAACTGTTCTTTGATGGGGCCTCTTCCAGGGAAGGCGCTAGAGCTGGGGTGGTCTTTGTGTCACCTGCTCAAGAAACCATATCTCTGTCATACAAATTAGAATTTGAAGCTACCAGTAATGTGGCAGAGTATGAGGCTCTTGTTCTGGGATTAAGAGCTGCGAGGGAAATGGGAATTCAGGAAGTAGCAGTGTTCGGTGACACAGAGTTGGTGGTCTAGCAGATTAGAAACACTTATCAGGCTAAGCATCCTCGACTTAGAAGCTACAGAAATGAGGTTTGGGACCTTATTGACAGTTTCTTCTCAGCGTTTAATATTTCTTTCATCCCAAGAGGGGAGAACACCTTAGCGGATTCCTTGGTTACATCGTCTAGCAATTTCCAAGTACCCTTGCCGCCCAAATTTAGATATGATGTAGAGGTAAAATACATGCCCTCCATACCTGACAACGTCAAACATTGGAAGGTATTAGAGGACGATCTCGAGGTCAAGAGGTTCTTGGAGACTGTTGAGGAATTTTCAGAAATGCACATAGACCAAGACGCCGTCTCAGAGGAAGAGCTCGATGGGGGTAATTTTCTGAATAAAATTGCAGAGCGTGACATTGTACAGCTGCCCAACAACCACATTCCTAGAGGACTGGTTCCTTTGGAAAGACTTTTTGATGGAAATGATGTATCGTTAAAAGGAAAAGTCTCAGAGGAGGACGCTGGTACTATTCAGTGCAACATTGGGACCGAGGGTGAGCCCAAGTTTGTCAAATTGTGAAGAAGTCTGACAGAGGAGCAGAGGTCTGGATACATTGGACTTTTGAGGGAATTTGCTGATGTATTTGCCTGGACCTACGAAGACCTCAAAACCTATGACACCTCTGTCATCGAGCATAAAATTCCATTAAAGGAGCAGGTAAAGCCATTCAGGTAGAAGCTGAGATAGATCAATCCCATGCTGCTGCCTATCATGGAGAGGGAAGTGAAGAAGCTGCTTCAAACTCAAATCATTGTTCCACTAAGATATTCAGAGTGGGTGGCCAACTTGGTGCCAGTAAGGAAAAATAATGGAGAGATCCGACTCTGTGTAGACTTTAGAAACCTGAACAGGAGCTCACGGAAGGATAACTACCCCTTGCCGAAGATGGAACATATACTGCAGAGGGTGACAGGGGCTTCCAGGATGTCCATGATTGATGGTTTCTCTGGCTACAATCAGGTCTCTGTTCTGCCTGAAGACAGGGAAAAGACAACATTCACCACTCCATGGGGCACATTCATGTATGCCAAGATGCCATTTGGACCGATGAATGCAGGGGCGACATTCCAGCGTGCCATGGACATAGCTTTCATTGGGGAAAAGGATAAATTTGTGGTCGTTTATCTGGATGACATCACAGTGTTTTCAAAATCTGATAAAGAACATCGTCGCCATCTCGGGAGAGTTTTCTTGAAATGTAGAAAGTTTGGCATTTCATTAAACCCCAAGAAATCTCTATTCACCATGCAGGAGGGAAAGTTACTAGGCCACATAGTATCAGCAGAAGGAGTCAGGATTGACCCCAGTAGAGTTGAGGTGATACAAGCCTTATCAATCCTGAGGTCCAAGAAGGAGGTCCAATCTTTCCTCGATAAAATTAATTTTCTGAGGAGGTTTGTGCCTAACTTTGCTGAGGAGGTAAAGCTAATAACAGCCATGTTAAAGAAAGAGAATGAAGTAAGGTGGACCCCTCAATCGTGACATTCTTTTGAAAAAATCAAGAAGGCCTTGACTAAAGCTCCTGTGCTTATCAGTCCCGACTACTCGAAGGATTTCCTTATTTTCTCCTTTGCCTCACTTGACACAGTTGTTGCTGTTCTATTATAGACAAATGACAGTGGGCTAAGGTAGCCTATTGCTTATTTCAGCCGAGCATTGAGGGATGCCGAAGTTAGGTATGATACTATGGAGAAGCAGGCTTATGCTCTAGTAAAAGCTCTCAGAGCTTTTATAACCTACATCCTGCAGTAAAAAATCATCGCCTATGTCCCCTCGGCTGCTGTTAAAGACATTCTTATTCAGCCTGACATAGACGGGAGAAGGAGTAAATGGATAGCCAAAATCCTGGAATTCGACCTGGAAATAAGGCCCACCAAATTGATCAAAGGGAAAGGTTTAGCCAAGCTGTTGGCTGAAGCAAACTGCCAAGCGTTGGGGATAAGTTTCATCAATGAATGCTCAGGTATTCAGCAGGATTGACTGCCTGACGTAGACCATCAAAGGGAGCCCCCATTGGCTCGATGTCCTTGGTATAAGGATGTCATATACTTTTTGCAGGAGTTGCGGCCTCCAGACGGCCTGCAAAGAAGCAAAGCAAGAGCTCTAAAGCTCAAASCAGTTAGGTACTGCCTGATCGATCAAGTGTTATATTGGAAAGACYCCCTGGGGGTGCTTTTAAAATGCATGAGTCCACCAGAGGCTGAGATGATCGTGGCTGAATTTCACAGCGGCCTTTGTGGAGGGCACCATTTTTGGAGAGCCACAGCCCACAAAATCCTCAGGGATGGATACTACTGGCCTACCGTGTTCACTGATGTCTGCAAAAAGGTCAGAGCCTGCATCAAATGTCAATAATTTGCAGGAAAGCAGCAGCTCAGGTCTCTGCCGTTAAATCCGGTGGTGGTTTCAGGGCCTTTTCAGCAGTGGGGCCTAGATTTCATTGGAGAAATTCACCCTCCCTCCAGTGGGCAGCACAGGTGGATCCTGACTGCTACAAATTTCTTTACCAAGTGGATTGAAGCCATCCCCACCAGGAGTGCTTCCCACAAGGTAATCATTGGATTCTCGGAGGACCTCATCACAAGGTTTGGCTGCCCAAATAAGGTTGTCACTGATAATGCAGTCGCTTTTGGGTTTGAACCACTAGCCAAGTTCTGTGAACAGTTCAACATCAAATTGGTTCACTCCACCCCATATTATCCACAAGGCAACGGTATAGCGGAATCCTCCAACAAAATCCTGATAAGGATCATCAAAAGCTTGTTGGAAGACAACAAAAGGGCTTGGAATTCAAAGATGAAATTCGCCCTATGGGCTGATCGGGTGACTACAAAAAGATCTATAGGTCTCTCCCCTTTCCAGTTAGTCTACGGAGATGAAGCTGTCTTCCCTTCTCAGCTGGCCATTCCCATAGTGAAATTCTTCTAGGATTATCAAGAAGAGCCCAATGACATGATCAGAAGGATCCATCATCTAGTAGAGGTCCAGTAGGCTAAGGAGCAGACAATGGACAGGATTCAGGACCATCAACAAAAGATCAAGCAAGTCTTCGATAAGAAGGCCAAGAAGGAGCGGTTCTATATAGGAGACCTGGTGCTGAAATGGGATGCTCCTAAGCAAGATAAGGGCAAACACACCAAATTTGAAGCCCTGTGGATTGGGCCTTTCAGAATCTCCGAGACTTTCTCAAATAACACATACAGGTTGCGAGATTTGGAAGGCGAAGAAGTTTTTAGCAGCCCGGTGAATGGGCATTTCCTGAAGAAATGTTTTGTCTGAGCCTTCAGTGGCTCCTTTGTTTGTAAATATTGTCTTTTTTTTTCTTAGTTTGTTTTCATTTTTATTTTTACAGCCTAATAATGACTCCATAGCCCAACAACAAGGCACTGAAACTGCAAAATGAGTCCTTAGAGCATCACAGGGATGACTCTATCCCCCATGGAGCCTAATGTTAGCAACAATTGTGGTATCAGGGAACAAAGGTCTGCAGGATTGCACGATAAGTGCCCAAGCGCAGCACACAGAAGAAATCTGCTTGGGGCCCGAGTCAAGCGAGCGAGCTTGATCATGGACATGAGAAGCGGTGAAAGCTCCACAGGAGGGCTTCATTAGGAATCGAGATATCGGAGATCCCGAGAGCGAGAGTTTTGTGCATTGCAAAATCACGATATGCGATTTCCCGATCGGTGGGGAACAACTGTCAATCATGGAGGACAGGTGGCAGGCTTTCGCGACGGGGAGCGGACCGTTGACAATTCAACGACCATGAGCCATCGGGGATCGGGGAATTATGAGTCCGGAGGACACGTTCTCGTTGACATTGCAAACCGTGAAACCCCGATGGAGAGTATGGTCGAGGACATGTGGTAGTGGTCACTCGGACCAGGGTCTAGTCGAAGGGCTAGCACGGAAGGCGCATCGACAATCGGAAAATCACGAGTCCCGTGGACACAAACACCTTGTCATCGTGAACGCCGAAACTCCAATGGGGGGTTTGGCTACAGTCACCCAGAGACAGGTCATATGGATCGTGTTCTAGCCAGTAGGGGCTAGCTCCTAAGAGGAGGAGCTCATCGCACATCGGGATATCGGAGATCCCGGAGGCAAGGAGTTCGTGCATCTCAAACTCGCGAATCCCGAATCCACGAAGCACCGAAACCCCGAAGCCTCATCACATACCTATCCCTTGCCGCCACATCATATCCCCGTGTCATGCCAACCACAGTTTCTTCTCGGCCCCTGTGTTCCCTCCACCTGGCTCGTACACTTCGAAGCCCACAAATTCTTCCACTTGCATTTGCCCTATCGTTCTCCCTCCGCCACATCCATCCGTCTAGCCTCTCCTCATCCCATCTCCACACTGAGTATGTCAAACCACCCCTGCCTGATCACTGTCCATTCACCACTTCATGTCAAGTCCTCCAGTCATCATGATGGACTCCACGTCCACCCGCTAATCTTACCATGATTTCCCCAAATAGATCCAAATGGCAGAATGAGAAGGCCTCCATGTCCTGTAGGTACAGAGTCGACCGGGGCCTTTCCCGATCCCAATGAAACAGTTATTGCAACAGTTGATGGTGGTTGGACATCGTTTCCACCATAAATGGAAAGCCCAGAAAATGACTGTAAGCTTGTCAATTCATTCACAGGTCCTTTTGGAGCGCGATTGCGTCTGACTGAAGTTCACGACTGTCCAGAGACTGCAGGCGCAGTAAACATGCAGACGTAATGTCTTCAATGCGATGTCTCGAATTGGCTTCTATGGTTTTGCTCTAAGGATTTAGGGGAGTTTTCTGACATTTGGGAGGTATCGATGGTTGAGTAGAGCTCCCAGTTGTAAAGTTTTAATGAAGCATTGTTGCTCTGGTTATGTATGAACTTTTGAGATTTCTTGCCTTATGAACGCCAGTTTCTTTCATGTCTTTGTTTACACTGTGTTAGAGCAGCTCGGAATTGGAGGATCAAGTCGAGCTGTAGCTATTATAGTATGATGTTGTAATGGATCATTGTAATAGTTGCACTGTCTCTAATCAGTTCTTGTGATTTCCCTAGCGCTGAGTGACTTGGAATTGGAGGATCTAGTCAAGCCCCCTTTCAGTTCCTTGAGACCCTGAACCAAGCAGATCTTGCATTCAGAGTCTTTCTTCTGCAAACTGCCGAAAGCCTGCTGCTCGAAGTTGTTTTCTCACCTTTCTTACTAAGTCTTCCACCTGATCATCTTTTAATCAACCCACTGGCTGAAGTTAGGATTCTAGACCTCCTTTGTTCTTTACATACCAGACCCAGTCCCTAAGTTAGAATGATATGTCCTCAAGTCTTTATCTCCATTTGATCATCCCTTTATAAACAAATCGTGACATTAAACTGATGGGTGTCGGGCTCTGCTCCTGCAAGTAATCCAGGAGTGACTTCCGACGCTAACACATCCTTATTGCAACATCCCTCAACTTGAGAGGCAATTTTATCTCTTCCAACCTATTCTAAAGGTTTTTCCTAGGAACCATGTCAAAAGCTTTTCTAAAGTCAATAAAACAACAAAAAAGTTTGGTTTTAGTATTACTCCTCTGCAATGATCCTAAAGGTAACAAGATGGTCAAAAGTTGAATGATATCTCCTAAAACCGGCATGGACTTTATCTCTTTTACCGTGACTTTCTAGCCAAAGGATAATCTTCTTTTCCAAATTAATTCCATAAAGCTTCGCTAAAATCGGGCTAATCATAATGGTCCTATAATTAGAGGGAATTTATCTATTCCCATTTTTAAAAATAGGAACAATGAGGCATTGCGTCCAGGGTTTAGGGAAGCCATACGTGACTGCTAAATTACAGAGCTTGTGTATGTGAGGGATAAGGATTGACCCTCTGATTTTAATTTTTTTAGCTTGGTAGCCTTCAATGTCCTTAACTTTCCCATTTGCAAGCCATTTAACCCCAAACTCTTTGTCATCTAAAGAAAAAACGTCTCCCTTCGTAGGGACAATAGGAATGGTGTCCATGGCATTAGGGAACTCGTAAAGACTTTCAGGGTAGGAATTCCAATCCCTTAAGGGAATCCTATTATTTTCTTTAGTATTGCATTTTATAATTTGGCTCCAGAACTTCTTAGGATATAGCTTATATAGTTGTAAAAGTTGCTCTTGCCTTTTATTGATATAGTGATTTTTTTCCCTTTTAATTAGGGCTTTGTATATATTGATCCTATCGAGTTTTAAGGACTCATTAGAAGCATACCTAATGGATTTCCTAGAAAGTTTACATTCTTTTTCATACCAAGGGTTGGTCATTCTATTATTCTTTTTATAGGACACCTCAAAAGAGAACCTATTAATAGAAGTGAAAAGGGTAGTTGTAAAATTATATATGTATACTTAGTTAGAATTTTTGTCAAAATTTTCTTTTTCTAGATTAGTTGGTTTTGATTATGATCATATGAGAAAAAGGATGTGTAGGCCATCCTGCACTTGACAGTTTGATTTTTCCTTGCAGGTACAGGTCTACCAAGAGATGCTGCGGTTCTCATGCACTCAATGACGAGCACATGTCGCGAAGTAGGATCCAAATGTTATCCCTATTTTGTGGATAAACAAGGAGATCATGACTTGAGGACCTCAAGTTGCAGTTATAGAGTGCCGAGAAGACTACATGGCCAACAATACCCTTTTTCACAGTTGGAAACCCCTCTCACCACCATAGATGGTCATAGATTTCCAGATTTCATCCACCACATTAGATGGATTCTAGAAGGAAGTGGGACTTGCTCCATGAGCTACAAGTCAATATTATGGTGAGCATCATTTAAATATTTAATCCCATTGAGTATGTTGTATCTTACATTGCTCTAGATTTCATGATATATGCTTGGACATTATGCCTTTTTTTGCTTCACCTTGGTGGTTAACATTGTGCCCTAGTAAGTGGTTTTCCTTGGGGATGAGTTTTCTACTAGGAACTCCCTTAAAGAGCCATTGTACCGTTCCCGACCATACTTACCAATTTCCATCATTATTCCCCTCCATTTCCTTATCTCTTGGGATTTTAGGGTGTATTGACCCAAGAAGGGGTTGTCCCTCATTCTATGGGAAGAAGGGGCTGAAGGCCTAGATAAATTGATGTTGGGTAAAAGATAAAAGCCTTGTATGAACCTTCCAGATGTTTCACCCATGGATCACCCAAGAAAGTAGTGAAACACTTATCTTTGAGTAAAGGAGACCCACAATATAATAAAGAACTCTTAAAATGTTAGTTGAAGGATAGGAGATCTCATCATGAGATGACCTATCACGTCCATGAATATCTAGTGGTATGACATTGCCATCATCTAGTCACCAAACCAGGGTAATGATTCTCAATTGCATGGCTGAGAGAAATGGGGTCTCATCACAAGCCAACCTTGTCATTTTCACTTGGTATTTGTGAGTGACATTGCCATTATCTGGTCACCATGCTAGGGCAGTGACCTTCAACCTCTCCTTAAAATTATGAAAGAATAAAAAGAATGGCAATTAATGGGCTTGGAAAAAGTGCATTGTAGATGAAGGAACTACACACCATCTACAAAGGAACCCATGAATGAGACACTACGACCCCTTGTATGTCAGGAACCCTATGCCCATTAAGTCTTGACCCCAACCACTTCATCCACTTTACATGGATTAGAGAGGGATCTCTTGGAAACTCTCCTTGATCTAGGGAAAAATCTACCCAATAGAACACCTCATCAACCCTCCCATATTCAAGCTTGACAAGTCGCATAGTGTCCTTGAGCAATTAATTGCCTGATATAGTGATCTTTGATGCATGTGCTTAGGTGGATCATTTATTGATTGGATTAACTTATCATGATGTTATGACTTGAGATCCTTGGAGGGCATGCTAATTTGTCTTTCCAGAACCTAGATGGTGGGAAATTTTGGGAGAACAAGCCTAGCTTGGGCTTCCATGGGGCTACAAGCCCATAGGTTGGATGCCAAGGGTCCACATGCCGGATCACATAGATGAAATATTGAAGGGCTAGAGGAAAATTGGATGGACCGAGCCCATGCTTCACTTGCCAAACAACTTTACTAGGAGAGACAAAATGTCAGCTCCTAGGGCATGGCGTCACTTTTGGGGGCTAGGTTTTGGTGGTGATGTAGCCACCCACTGACACATGGAAATTTTGAGGAGGAGGAGGTATTCACCATGAGGATATTTTCTAGATGCTTGTCATGTGGCCTTTGGAGGGTGTCCAATACTTCTCCAACACCAACTACTTCTTCTAAGTGGAAAAACGTCCCATAAAGGGGAGACATCCATGTAAATTAGGGTTTTAGTTGTAAAAAAGTGAAAATTTAAATGAATTGTTTAATATTACTTTGTTAAAGGGGGAAATATTAGGGTTTTTGACCCCTAGTCTTGTGGTTTACCCCTTAATATATGGATAAGACACCTTAGTGACATTTTGTATAAATAAGAGATCATAAGATATCATTTGAACATGACACTCCCTCTTGTGAGAGTACTTGAGCTGAAATTTTCACTACACTAGGATATATTTGCCTTTTGTGCACTTGTTTATGGCTATCTCTTGTGAATGGTTGATGGAGGAGTGAGGTGCTAGTCTTGGATAAATGCTTTCTAGCTTTTATGGTGGATTATCTTAGCATCTTTTTTGATTTTGGTATGGTCTTTTACTCTTATGCTATACATTTGTTTTCAAGTCAAGGATTGTTGTGCTAGGAGCTAAGTGGGAAATAAGAGTATTTACACTCCCACTCTAGTCTCCATCATTTATTTCTTAAAGTTCATTGATGTTGCAAGGGTTTTCTTGAGGAAGTAAGAGGATTTACACCCCTTGTTAGTCCATAAAGTTGCACTTGACTGTGAGAGGGCAAGCTAGGGCATCATCAAGTTATTGAAATGGTATTTTTATAAATGTTTTTTGAATAGGATTTAGAAATGGTTGAAAGTTGGCTCAAGGATACAATAAAGATATAAGGCTCAATGCAAAAAGGGAAATAAACATCTCACTGGCTTAGTAAATGACTGCACTTTGATAAATCAGATGGTAAAAGTAAATAAAGAAAGGAATATATATGAGTATTCAATTTGTCCACTCAGACATGGATTTCTCATTCCCAAATATCATTAAGAAATAAGAACATGGTGCTTGAAAGAAATCTTAGTTATGAACAAAAGCAACAAAATTTTCACTGTGTTACTCACAACCAAGATATCATATGCTTTGCAACAGATAAAATGCATTCAAGTAAGAAAAAGAAGTAGATAATAACATGCAAAACATTTTCTGACCATCAAAATGCCTTTTCCATTTAGTGCCAATATGAAAATATTGTCTTTGCCTCACAGAGGAGTCTTTACAAAAAATAGCCCTTGATTCCCCAACTGATCGACCCTCCTTCACTCCTTTCAATGTCTATTTAAAACAAAAAAATATTACTGAAGATCCTATTTTTCAGATTACAGTTTAAGATAGGATAATATCCTAGGAGATAAATGTTCATACAAACACTTCTAATTCCTATAATGTAGTCTTCTTAACAACTAATCTGAATATATACTAGATGACAATTTGATGAAGCTTTACAAATCCCACAAAAAGAGGAATAATCTGCTATTGAGCTGGTTCAACTGAGATACAAAAAAGTTCTATTTGAACTAAATACTGTTAACCAAAATGCTCAACCTCACTATCTTGGTAATAGCCTCAAGCAATTCAAAAAATTTGGTAGACTTTCCATGGGATTTCATTGTATGATAATTGCAGAAGCTCCGATGTTCCTCTATTTTAGTTTAGTTGTCAACACCGCATTATGCCTGTTGGATTACTGAGACGGGGGTTGAATCTGTAATAGAGCAATATAATCGTATTTAACCATATAATCCAAGTGTTATATCAATGTAGCATTATCATCCAATAATTGCAGATTAAATAAGCAATGAGCAAATGAACAATCATACACATACACAGTACACCAGTGTTTTATGTGGAAACCCAAAGCAGGAGGAAACCACATAATGCTTTTTCTTATATGTCTTGAAGAATTACATTCATTGGAAGCCCCAAATTCCTTTGTTTTCCAGCTGCATCTGGAAGAAGTTTCCAACCCCCTAGTTTCTCAAGTTACAACCTGAGGGAAGCTCCAACTCTCCAATTCTTTGGCTACAACTAGAAGGAGGCTACAACCCCCTATGTTCTCTGGCTACAACCGGAAGATGGCTACAACCACCTGTCCTTGCCCCGCCCAACTGCCCTAAAGTAGAAGTAGAATTATGGAACCACTGTCACACTATCACTATGAGATATACCACTGTAAACCTGTACCAATAAACCTGAACCATGCATCAACCATGCATCAACCTGTACCTCAACCCGTAATCAACCTATACCATAAACAAGTGCATCAACCATGCACCAACCTGTACCAAACAACCTATAATCAACATGTACCATAAATAAGTGCATCCAACCATGTACCAAGTATGTACCAATCATGTGTGAACTACTCATCAATGATGACTCATCAATATGTACCAACATCATCAACTATACACCTCATGTATGTGCCAACTCATCAACTGCTTGTATCAACCATGTACCCAACTTGTACCTCAGCCAAAATCCCTCATCAATTTCATCATCCAAATATAATTTGTAACTCTGTAATAGACCTGGTGTATATGATCACATACCTACAAACCTTCCTTAACTTTAAACAACAAGAGACTAGCATTTACATCAAACTTTTCTTTAGTCTGACATGACTAGTTTTGGATTAGTCAACAACCCTACCTTGAAATAATCATAAATATGTACCTGTAATGAATAAATATCTGAAACTGATACACAATGTTCTTCAGTGTGTTTTATTCAATTCCTCTAGGTGTCACTACTTGGAACCTCTCAGAAAATGAGTTATAGAAAAAATGGCATACCTTGCTAAATTCTGGCTTATTCTAGAGAGCGACCTTGTAGAGCATGCCCCACACAAAATGTTTGTTGAATTGATCTGAAAATGTTACACAACATACTATAGACTATACTCTAACAAACACATTTTGTTTCACTAAATTTGGATATGTTATGAAGAAGTTATGACGTTTTTCCCCGAAACACCTTAAAAAGCATCATCAAAAGAATTTATCCTTCCTTGAATTCCGACCTTCTTTTCTTCACCTTCCCTCAGAAATTCGGCTTAGATATCCATTGGTTACCTTAGACACCTATAGGTATTCAATATTCTTAAGTGTGATTCAAATGAGAGAGCCTTGCCTCTTATTTATACTCTCCAAGTAGCTTCCTTAAAAACATCTTCTAGTTCACTTTGCCCACTTTCCTTATTTTAGGGTTAACCCACTTCTAATTTTTCCATTAAATTTATTATTTAAATAATTTATTTTGTATTCACTTTGAATTATAGTACACTCATCACTTCACTTTCTGGCAACTAGGGCAAATGTCTCTTCAAAGTCGATTCCTTCAATCTGTGCATATACTTTACATACTAATCTAGCTTTGTTCCTTGTAACCTGTCCATCTTCATTCAATTTATTCCTGAAGACCCACTTTGTGCCGATCACATTCTTATTCTTTGGTCTTGGAAACAGTTCCCAAGTGTCATGTTTCTCTATTTGATCCAATTCTTCATTCATGGCCTTATTCCAAAATTCATCCTTGTTGGATTCTTCAAAACAATTTGGTTCAATTGTAGATAAGAGTGCTAGGTGTGTTTGTTCTGGTGAACGTATTTTTCTTCTAGTCTCAACTCCTGCATCTTTGTTCCAATAATCTGATCTAAAGGATGATTCTTTTGTACTTGTATGCTAGGTGTCTTTGGAGATACTTGCTGAAATTTCTCTTCTGTTTTTGTCATATTCTCTTCATCTTCCTCTTCTACTTCATCTTTTGCTTCTTCTTCGAAAAGTTTTTCCATTGATTTATTTTCTTCTTCCTTTGATTCTGGTCTGCTCGTTTCATCAATTGTTACATTAATGCTTTCCACAA
>ML777602.1:304656-352431 GCA_009831015.1 Picea engelmannii | reverse complement strand
TCTCTTTTGATGTAGCATTTGCTTCCAAAAACTCTGAAGTTCTTCACATTTGCTGGTCTTCCTTTCCATAGCTCGTAGGGAGTTTTATCAGTGTTGTTTCTGAGCATTACTCTGTTTTGAATGTGAACTGCTGTATGCACTACCTGTGTCCAAAATATATCTGTCAATTTGGAATCCATTAACATTGTTCGAGCAATTTTCTGTACTGTCCTGTTCTTTCTTTCAACAACTCCATTCTGTTGAGGTGTCCTAGCAACGAAGAATTGCCTTTTTATTCCATGACTGCTGCAGTAGTCCATAAATTCCTTTGAAGTGAACTCTCCTCCATTATCANATCTCAAGCATTTGATTCTTGAATCCATCTCATTTTCAACCATTTCCTTGTAGATATTGAAGTTTTCAAAAGATTCTGACTTGTTCTTGAGAAAACAAACTACAGTCATTCTTGTATAATCATCAACTAATAACATAAATTATCTCTCACCTTTTAAGCCCTTTGTTGTAGTTGGTCCAACTAGATCAATATGCACAATTTCTAAAGGTCTTGTTGTTGAATATTCCTTTGGTTTGAACCTGGTCTTTGTTTGCTTTCCTTGTTGACAATGCTTGCATAAAGTGTTGGTTGGTTTTGTCATCTGGAGCATTTCTCTGACTACTTCTCTTTTGCTAACTTTGACAAGGTTATCAAAATGCATGTGACCCATTCTTCTGTGCCATAGCCAACTTTCATCTTCCTTTCCTAGACAACACTTTTCATTTCCAATTTCGCTTAACACATATATGTTGTTTAAAGTTCTTGCAGCTGTACCGAACAATTTCCCTGAACCTTCTCTTCTTATCTCACACTTTTGTGAATCGAAAGTAACTTTAATACCTTGGTCACACATTTGATTCACACTTAGAAGATTATGTTTCATATCTTGTACCAATAGAACATTTTGTGCCTTTTCATTCTTGTTCCCAATTCAGACTGTGCCTTCTCCAATGATTTTGGCTGAATTATCATTTCCGAAGGAGACTGAACCATTTGTTTCCTTTCGTAATGTAAGAAATTTGTCTTTATCACCTATCATGTGTTTTGAACACCCACTGTCAACATACCAACCATTTTTCTTTTTCTTAGCTTGTAGAGCGACTATGCATTATTCATTGCTATACTTATCTTGTTTTCTTATCCATGTCATTTTCTGAGGTTCCTGTCTGTGACTGTTGTTATTCTGTTGAGGTTCGTTAGGAGGGAATGCCATTCTGCAATCTTTGGCCATGTGTCCAAAATTGTTACATTTGTAACATTCCACTTCAGTGCTCAAAGATTCAAACCTGTTGTAACTTCTTCTTTGTGTTTCAAACCCCTTTGTGTATGACTCTCAAATTTGTTATTGTTCCTGTTGTTAGCTCTGCAATTCATAGCTTTATGTCCAAAATTTCTACATGCATAACATAAACCAAAAAATATTGTTTGATACCCGGGAGTTGAAGATCTTCTGAAAGGAGGTGCTCTAATGAATCCTTATTCTTCTTGAGGCCAATCTGTCTGTTGTTGATTTTGAAATCTGAATATTCTTGGTGGAGGAGTGTCCCTGTAATCTTCTTATCTCCTTTGATTGTTTTTGCATAACTTTTTGGATTTGTTTCTTGCTCTATTGTTTTGGAGCTTGATCCCTTTTCTGTCTGATTGCATCCAAGTCCGGACTTGTCAAGATGAGATTTTTGACTGCTGATAATGTCATCTAGAACTTTTGAGCTATTTTGCATATTTTTCTTTTGAATATCCTTTCTTAGTGTGACAATCTCTGCTTCCAAGTTTCCAATGATCTTGTCCTTTTCTTCTAGATATTCTTTGAGTGCTTCTTCAATTCTTTTATCTTCTTCTATTTGAACCTTCAATTTTGTGATTATTTGTTCTAGTTCTCGAGTGTCCTTTTTCTTGTCTAGTTCTGCTTGTAGTTTCTTGTTTTTCTTGTTTTCTCTTCTGATAACTTCTATGGCACACATTAATTCTTCTCGATAGTCAACTTCTGCCTCTTTAATTTCTTCTTCGACTTCTTCATATCCTTCTTCGACTTCTTCATATTCTTCTTCGGAGTCTTCTTTGTTAGAGTCTTTTATTGCCATGACTATAACTCTTCCTGTCTCACTGTCATTGACTTCATCTTCATCTGATGATGAGTTGTTTTCTTTGGTGCATAAGATTTTCTTGAAAACTTTCTTTGTAGTTCTTTTTCCTTTATATGCGTGTCTGCCTTTTGAGTAACCTTCATCATTTCTCTTTTTTTATGAGGACATTTGTTAGCAAAGTGACAAATACCATCACAATTAAAACAAATTAAAGGAAGCTTACCTCTATATCTACTGTTGGTTCCCTTGTTCAGTCTTTTAACGAAGTTGGCCACTTCTTCATCATCTTTAGAGACGTCACTACTGCTGCTATATTCTTCTTCTTGTTGTTTCTTTTTATTTGATCTTTTGGATTCTTTGAAGGCTACCTCGTTAACATCTGGATTTTCCTGTTCAGTTCTCATTTCATATGTTGTGAAGATTCCATGCAGTTCATCCATGCTTATTAAGTTTAGATCCGATATTTCTTCTAGTGCTGATATCTTAGGGTTGAATCTCATAGGAAGAGATCGTAGTACCTTTTGAACAATTATAGATTCTTCGATTTCTTCTCCCAATCCTATGATTGCATTCACTGTTTCACAGACTCGTAATAAGTAGGCTGCAATATTTTCATCTTCCTTCATTTTTAGTTGTTCGAACTGACCTCTGTAAGTTTGAAGCTTTGAACTTTGTATCTCCTTCATAAATATTTCGAAGCTTGTCCCAAATCTCTTTATCAGATTTACAATGTGAAAATTTGGTAAATACTGTATCACTAAGACCATTCAAAAGTGCATTTTTGGCTTTGAAATTATTCTCACCAAGTTTCACTGCTTTGTCATTTGTTGGTAGAATTGCTAGTGTTGTGTATCCATCTACAATTGATTGCCAAAATTGAAATCCCTGTGCATGTGTATATGTCTTCATCCTTATGCTCCAAAAATTATACTTCTCTCCATCAAACCATGGTATTCCATTTTTGTACAAGTTGTTGCTCTCCATGATCTACCTTTCAGTGGTTAAACTGATTTCTGAAGGAACCTGCTCTGATACCAATTGTTGGATTATTGAGAGGGGGGGTGAATAAGTAATAGAGCAATTTAATCCTTTTTAACCATATAATCCAAGTGTTATATCAATGTAGCATTATAATCCAATAATTGCAGAGTAAATAAGCAATGAACAAATGAACAATCATACACATACACAATACACCAGTGTTTTACATGGAAACCCAAAGCGGGAGAAAACCACAAAATTATTTTTCTTATATGTCTTGAAGAATTACATTCATTGAAGCACCAACTTCCTTTGTTTTCCAGCTGCAACTGGAAGGAGACTCCAATCCCCTAGTTTCTCAATCTACAGCATGAGGGAAGCTCCAACTCCCCAATTCTCTGGATACAACCAGAAGGAAGCTACAACCCCCTATGTTCTCTGGCTACAACCTGAAGGTGGCTACAGCCACCTGTCCTTGCCTTATCCAACCGCCCTGAAGTAGAAGTAGAATGATGGAACCATTGTCACACTATCAATGTGAGATATACCGCTGTAAACTTATACCAATAAACCTGAACCATGCATCAACCTGTACCTCAACCTGTAATCAACCTGTACCATAAACAAGTGCATCAACCATGCACCAACCTGTACGAAACAACCTATAATCAACATGCACCATAAACAAGTGCATCCAACCATGTACCAAGTATGTACCAATCATGTGTCAACTACTCATCAACTATGACTCATCAATATGTACCAACATCATCAACTATACACCTCATGCATGTGCCAACTCATCAACTACTTGTCTCAACCATGTACCCAACTTGTACATCAACCAAAAGCCCTAATCAATTTCATCATCCAAATATGATTTGTAACTGTGTAATAGACCTAGTGTATATGATCACATACCTKCAAACCTTCCTTAACTTTAAACAACAAGAGACTAGCATTTACATCAAACTTTTCTTTAGTCTCACATGACTTGTTTTGGATTAGTCAACAACCCTAACTTGAAATAATCATAACTCTGTACCTGTAATGAATAAATATATGAAAATGATACACAATGTTCTTCAATGTGTTTTATGCAATTCCTCCAGGTGTCACTACTTGGAACCTCTCAGAAAAGGTGTTATAGGAAAAATGACATACCTTGCTAAATTCTGGCTTATTCTAGAGAGCGACCTTGTAGAGAGTTCCCCGCAAAAAATGTTTGTTGAAATGATCTGGAACTATTACACAACATACTACAGACTGTACTCTAACCAACACATTTTGTCTCACTGAATTTGGATCTGTCATGAAGAATTTATGACGTTTTTATCCGAAACACCTTAGAAATCATCATCAAAAGAATTTATCCTTCCTTGAATTCCGACCTTCTTTTCTTCACCTTCCCTCATAAATTTGGCTTAGATATCGTTTGGATACCTTAGACACCTATAGGTATTCAATATTCTCAAGTGTGATTCAAATGAGAGAGCCTTGTCTCTTATTTATACTCTCCAAGTAGCTTCCTTAAAAACAACTTCTAGGTCACTTTGTCCACCTTCCTTATTTTAGGGTTAACCCACTTCTAATTTCTCCATTAAATTTATTATTTAAATAATTTATTTTATATTCACTTTGAATTATAGTACACTCATCACTTCACTTTATTATTTACCTTCTAAAATCTCTTAAACCACTTTGACTACTTTGACCTTTTGGGGCTTCAAGCCAACATATGAGGGTCCTCCAACTTCGTAAGGCCATAACTCTCAAACCGTGAGGAGTTATGTGACGTTCCACATACCACCAGAAATGGAATGACATGTACTATCCATATAGAATAGTATTACATGAAAATATATCAAAACTCATAATGTTATCTATCAAACAAACTTGGGTCCATTACCCAAACCTGAGTTCTCCAACTTCACATGGCCATAACTCTCTAACCATGAGGAGTTATGTGATGTTCCATATACCACCGTAAATGGTGTGACAAGAACTATGCATCTAAGATAGTTTCACTGACAAATTCACTGTCTTTCATCTCATTATTCCACCATTAAGCATGGGTTCTCTCACTCCGCAAAGCATCTTCCTGTGAGGGCTTTCACCATAAGGGACCAATTTGGAGTTCATCCATATTTACTTGTTATCAACCATGACAAGACAATAATGAGTCATATTTACATAAAAAAAAATTGGGTTCATTACCCAAACCTCTGTGCTACGGGGCTTTCTTCAAGGGTTGACATCAATGACAACCAACCTTAATCAACAATGCCAATACAGTCTTATATTTGATTCTCTTACCTCCTTTAACAGGGTTTTTTTCTCTTTCCTCTTCATTTTGAATTCCTGTATCTTTTCCTCTTGTTTTGCATTCCATTTCTCTACAAAGGAATTTTCTTTCTTCAACTTCCTAATAATACCCTGCAACTCTTTTACCCTATCTTTCTCTTTTCTTTCTTCCATCCTGAACTATGTATGTTCTTCTACTGGAGCAGGTAGGTTCAAATATATGGAGGCTCGGGGTTTCCTTAATTTAATTTCATATTTTGAGGACAACCCAGTGCTAAGATCCTCTTCTTCAGTGCTTTCTGATTCTCTAGTTTCTGGAACATCCTATAGCTAGTTTATTTCTGTAAAGGAATTATTTTTCTCATCATCAATTACCTATGTGCCTTTCAGTGTAGATTCAGTGACTGAAACTGACCTTGTGGTTTCCCTAGTTACAAGTCTCCTTGAACACTGTGCAATTTGTTTTCCTTTCTCATGTTTTTTCCTCTATTCTTCAGATTCCTCCTTTAACCTGTGTGGAGAAAGTGCAAGGGTATGTTTTTTTAATCTTCCTTCATAGTGTCTTCTGAATTGTATTCGATGATAATAAGGTTTTCCTTCTTGATAGAAGGATGAAACATAGCTTTTGAGTCCAACCGAAATTTGTTTGCAGCCCTAGTAATAGTTATTTTAGGGTATTTAGATACAAGTTTCTTTTTTGTGCTCATTTTCTTACCCTTTGTAACCTTTTTCCCATTAGACTTTTTCTTCTGCTTGGTTGGTCTTTGGACTAGGCTTGTAGTATAGTCTTCAGGTTCATCAGGTTCCTCCTTGATGTCTGGATTAGTTTGGACATCAATCTCTTTATCAATTTTAAGTTTTTTTCCTTGACCTGTAGTTATCTTCTTATCAGGTCTACCTCTAGGAAAATCTTCAATTGCTTGTTGTGTTTGTAATTTCCTCTTACTAGCATGAGTCACCCTGGATGCAGGGGAGATTTGTTTCACCAAAGCATTAATGGCTTGAGAAGATTTTTTACCTTTTCTAGGTTTCTTTTCCTTAGCATTTTTTGACTTAGGTTCCTTCTGTTTAGGTTTTAATGACCGAATTAACCAGTCCCAAGACCTTTGAACCTCACTTAAAGAAAATATTACCAATGTTTTAATAAACCCTTGATGAAAAAGACTTTTCTTTGCTGTTGCAGGATGTGTCTGAATTCTCTTAGACATCTTATATAGGCTTTTCAATAAGAAATAAGGCAAATTGAGAGGATAGTCACAATTCACATGGATTAATAATCTAATATTATAAAGGTGAATTAGAGAAAAATGACCTTCGTAGGTGATGTACCTATGAATGATCAACATGGCAGTGTGCCATTATTTTCTAACCCAATTGTGTGGGATGCCTTGGCTCCAATTGGGGTTTTTCTTTTCTGGAATAAAATACTGATTAACAAAATCCATTACTAATGTTTCTTTCTTCCACCATATCTCTTTGTATATTGGTAACTTGCATGATTTTTCTATGGAATGCTCTGTCACGTCCATGAGGAGTTTACCCACCACTGTTTCGAAGCCATCAAAATTCTGTGCAAATATCATGGAAATCTACTAATCATGACCTTGAAATGTTGAGAAGAAATGGAACCATCCTGCATCTTTAAACTTCTGTGCCATCTGAGGAAAAGTTTCAAGTAATTTTGTCCCTTCTAGCTCTAAGCTGGTTATATGCCCACTCTTCTTTGGTGCCATGACACTGATAAAATTCTGTGGAAGGTTTCTGAGAATATCTAGGTTTCAATCACCAGCTTTCAAGGACTTTCGAAGTCTGAGAGTTATCTATTTACCTGCAGAGCATGCATGGAGTAATAGACATACTAAAAATAGACTAATTATGACTTCATACACAAGGAATAATAATCGAGTATTGTGATTTGATATCAAGGTGGCGAGTACAGCCCGATCCTTCGAGTTAGTTGTCATCATTGAAAAACACGACCTGATATAGATCATACACATATATAAAGATCCCTTGGCAATGATTTCAGGTGGTAAAACACGATATTGAGAATGTGGCGCATGCAAAACTATAATTACTCCTTGCGCTGCAAGAATAACACTATTCTTGTAGCGCCCTTTCCACTTTGACAAGTTTGAAAATTTAAATGAGGGAAAAGGACAAGTGATGTGATGGAAATTATTTTATATCATATCCTAACTTTTAAATACTTAAAAACATTTAAAATGTGCATAAAAGAATGAAAACATGCTTTCAAGCCAATAAAGGGAAGAAACAAAGTTTAACAAAAATCATGAAAAATGGTAGAACAGGGATTAAGGATATCCAACAGTCAAAAACAAAGTTAAGGACTAACACTGGTTCCTCCTGGGGATAAAGTTTCGTGGTCAAACTTTAATAACTTGCTGACCAATGCCTTCATATCCCTCTTATTCCACTTTATTTCCCTACTTTGTCATCTTTTATTCAAAACCACAAAACTGTAGAGGATCAATTCCATTGGGTATATGGAGTCTTTATTTGATCTTAAACATACCACAAGTAAAACCTACTGTACAAACTGAACTTTTTGACTAGTTTTTAAAAGAAGTAATGTTTTAGGAATCTCCCATTTACCAGGCCTCCGAAAATATCACTATCATCCAAATTGTGTAAGAGAAAGGTATTGTTGTTCATAACCTTAGCTACTTTGAAAGGACCATACCATAAATTGTCAAACTTACCATGTTTAGATTTGTCCTCTTTTCTAGCATCCCACCTCAATATAAGATCTCCCTCTTGAACAATATCCTTCTTTGTCTTTTTATAAAAAACTGCTTTAACTCTGCTCTGATGAATAACAACTTTCTGATCCAACTTTTCTCTACTATGTTGAACTTCTATGATTTGAAAATCTCTCCTTTGAATGTCATTGGGCTCTTCTAACTCCTCTTGCAGAAATTTTAGAATAGGCAAGCCCAATTGAGTTGGGAAAAGAACTTCTGTTCCATACACCATTTGGAAAGGTGAAGTCCCAATGGATTTCTTAGTACTGATCTGATCATCCCATAGGGAAAATTTTAATTTTGAATCCCATGATGTTTTGTTTTCTGTGAGTAATTTTTTAATAATCCTTATGAGGATTTTATTGGATGATTCTGCTAACCCATTGCCTTGGGGATATTGAGGAGTGGAATGGACCAACTTGATGTTATATTTATTGCACAAGTCAACCATTTAATTGGATTTGAAGGCTTGAGCATTGTCAGTAATCGGCTTCTTAGGACAACCAAATCTAGAAAAAATATGCCCTTCAAGAAAATTCATGATTACCTTATCTGTTGGATTTCAGGTTGGGATTGCTTCCATCCACTTGGTAAAGTAATATGTGGTTGTGAGTATCCATTTGTGTTGTCCAAAAGATGGAGGATGGATTTCTCCAACAAAGTGTAGGCTCCAATGTTGAAAAGGTCTGTGAGCAATGATGGGTTTTAAAGGTAGAGACATAAGTTTTTGTTTCCCTACAACCTTTTGACATGGTTCAATGATCTGGGATATCTTCATCGAGTGACTTGTAAATAATTTCATTAAATGAACATAAATTAGAGTGCACCATTAAAGAAAGAAAATCTCAATAATGAATAGACATAAGCATCAAATCTGAACACAAAACACTTGATAACGGAGTTCGTCCCTGGTGGACTACGTCTCCGGGTCCTGCTCTCAAATGTGTAGACCTTATTAACTCAACAAAAGATTTTGGAAAAATACATAAGTATACCTCATTCTGAAATCAAGCTGCATAAGTATTGCTCAGATTAGAAAATAGACAACACCACTAAATTCGTGGCATCAAATTGCCCAAAAATGACTGTCTCCACGCCTCGATCTGACTCTGGCACTCCCAGGCCTAAGAAGAATTTTGTCTCGATTTTTGTGCTCTCCAACATACAATAAATACTGAGTAATTTGCCTCGAACTGCGTTCCTGATCTTACCCATGCACACCTTCCCCCCAACACTGGGCCGATGCATTTTTTAAATAATAAAAATGTCGTTGTTTACAAAGTGGGGTCATTGGCATGTTGGTTATGGCGCATATATTAAGGCGTTATAATGGGGGGAGGTCCCGAGGTCAAATCCATGGGCCTCCTCTTTTGGCTTGACTGTTGATATATATATATATATATATATATATATATATATATATATATGTCATTTTCGTTCCGCTAACTTTGGTACAACTTCTAGCCGGTGGTCGGTTGCTAGATTTGGCAGACCCGCCAAATCTTTTTTTTTTTTGAATTTTTGATCACGGGTTGTCATTGGGCAATTTCCCACTGCCACGTGGTTGCCCATGTGATGGGTGTTATATATGTACTAAAAACCCTCAATTAAATTGTCAACCCGAGGTAAGTAAACTTAGAGTTGTAGCAAAATATATGCCAAAGGTAGAAGGGCTGGTGGTAGTATAGTCTAACTAATGAAGTGGCTATCTAAAGGCTAATCTATTCAAGCAAATCTATCTAATGAGAAAACCCTACTAAGAAACTTCAAACTATATAACCTAAGTACTTTTGGACCAAGGATCGATGGATAGTTTTAATAAGACAAGTAAAAACCCTAATTGAAGCAAACTAGTTCATAACAATAAGCAAAAACAACTATTTAAGCATAACAATAAGCAAATAACAAAAGCAAACTACTTTAACTTGCCTACCTAAATTCAATGAGAAACTACCCTATGGAAGCAAGTAAATAAACAAGCAAGCAACTATTCTATTAAAGCAAGTAAACAAGTAAGCAAAATAACTAGTTAACCTATTAAAGCAAGTAAACAACTAACTACTCTAAGATAACTTCCACTGCAAGTAAAAATTTCTCATTGAACAACTATCTAACCTAAGAGGCAAGTGAACTATATTCTTAATTCAAACTTCAAAACTATTTCTAATTCATAAAAGGAAATCTATTTAATTGAAAGCAAGAAGGACTAACACCTAACCTTTAATCTATGATAAACAAACTGCTCTTTAATCTACCAAAGCAAAAGACTATCTATCCTACAACAACAATAAAACTATCTTCTAAGCTATGAAAGCAAGAAACTATATCTTCTGATCTATGAAAGCAAGAAACTATATCTTATGATCTATGAAAGCAAGAAACTATATTTTAACCTATGAAAACTCAAATATAGTGTTGGTGGTTGTGTGAATGTCTCTGATGTTGTATAATATCTCGATGGCACATGACAACAAAATATAATTCAAGTGGTATAAGCTCAATACTGATCTCAATAGCAAAGTGAAAGGTATGGATTAAACAATCCAATGAGAATTTAACCATTACGGAAACAATGTTGATTACCCTGCATATTCATGGAATTATTACTCATGTATTAACCTTCAACAATATAACGAGATTTTAATTGTACTTCTATGCTATGTAAGAAAAATTTATAACTAAATTCAATCGTTGGCTAAGAAATATAATTGCAATCTAATTCTAGGAAAGAAAGTACATAAAATGAAACTATGCTATATCTATTCTAGCAATTCAAAGTGCAAGAAGGAAAATGCTTAAAAATAGAAATTAAAGCATGACAGATACAAAGTAAACTAACAAATACACTAAATAACAACTAGTTAAGTGAGATCTATGTAAAAATGGAATAAGCAATCTATAATTAAAAACTGAAATTAGTCCTATCCATCCATCAAATCCTTGTTAAAGAAGACACACAATAAAACTCTGTTCTATTCTATTTCAAACACCGTTTTAAATTTAATTCTAAAAGCATAAATAAAACACAATCTAATATCTAATTGCACACATGGTTAGTTTATGAATTTGCAAATTCGTTCCTAACTAGATCAATGCATAGTAATACAAGCCTTCATACTAACTTGCAAAAGAGAGTTAAAATGATTAAACTACAACAACAAATTAATTAGCAAAGGAAAAATAACAATGCATGTACAAGAAATAAAAAAGAGGCATCTAAACTATAAAATATATAAACAACTTAAAGAACAGTTGCCAGACTGCTAGTGGCCCCCCCAGCAAGTCGTGGTCACTTCCTAAAGGCACACCACGAACTCAACAAATCGATTTCACCATTAGAACTCAAAAACATAGTTTCTATATAATCTGGCAATGAAAAATGACAAAACAGAGTAAAATCGTGTTTGCGTCCAATACACTGGTTCTTCTACTGCTTTACTTATATTTGACCACCACAGTGGTATTTATAATATTTATAGACCAAGTGGTCGACCACAGGAGGGTCAAACCACTTCTAAAATTGACAAATTACATTAATGGTGCCCTAACTGTCGAAATAAGCGAGCCAATAATCGCCTTGCTTAACAAATTAAACTGAGTTGTCAAGAGTTTAGTAGCTGGAGGGGGCAAGCACGAGCAAAGCCCATGTTCCTGTTTCACCGACCACTGGCTGCCAATACCATAACCGCCAAATCGCCCACCGTTTTTGTGCAAGATGTAGTGCCGGACGAAGTGCCAGATCGAGTACTGGAAGGAGTGTTGGACTAAGTGCTGGAAGCAGAAACGTGATGTGTTTTCACCTTGTAACACCAAAAAATGTGAATTAGATCCTTGGGAACATAAAAATGTGATGAATTATACTCAATATCAACATTAAACACGAATCATGCGTACCTGGTGTAGATCACAAAATTCTTCAAAAAGCTTCTCCAAAACATGAAAAACACATATGTACATTTGACAAAAGTGTCTAGTAATAGTTCTGTCATAAATTTGATCATATCTTAGACACAACATTACCCCCACACTTATGATTTTACAGGTCCCACTGCAAACAAAAATAAATTACCCCTCATGACTAGGCTTGCTGAGGAGGATCAACTTTGGAAGCTTCTCCTTGTTGCTATGAAGACTTTGCCTTGTGCCTCTTGTGTTGCTTCAGTTATGCTCTGAGGCTGTGGTTGGATTTGGTTATCTCATCAACCAACCGTTGAAGGGAGTTAACCTTTGCTTGGAGGACTGCATTATCATGATGAAGGTGTTTGTCTATTGTCTTCCTTTCTTCCAACTGTTGGAGGAGATAAAAATTCTCTCTTTGTAGCTTCTCAATGGCTGGGGCAGAATCGGTGATCTCGGAGGAAGGCTTAGATCCTTTGAGGGATGTGGACAATATATCAGTCTTAGGATCTAGAGTAGGCATGGGTGAAGTAGAAGTGATGGGGGATTGGTAAGGAGAGGTAGGTTCTAATTTTGTCTTTCTTAGTGGCTCTAATCCATCCGTAGAAACTTCCCTAAGTCTCTTGTGAGGGCTCTCAAGATCGGAGGACACTTGGATAGGATCTGAAGCAGGTAGGGGTTTTGCATAAGGTTTTGTTCTTGTGCTCCGGGCACTTTTTCGAAAGGGTCCTTTACCAAATCGATTGGCTCCCTTTGTATTTGTGAGAACGATGGGAAAGTCTTGTTGAATTACTTCTTGGATATTTTTAGGTGTGGGATCAAGAGAGGTTGAAGGCATTGGGGGGTTAACAATAGGATTCTTTTGGTCTTTGCTCTTGGTCTTTTTGCCCAATGTGGAAGTAGGGATATCAACAAGCTTTTTGTATTGTCCTGGCAAAGCGAGGGTTTTTACAAGGGGGTTTGGAGTCCTTAGAGAGCAAGGATTGGATGGAGAGATAGTTCTTAGGCTAAGTGGATTTTTGACGGTCTTAATTGTCAAGTGAGGGTTTGTGAATTGATAGATAAAGGCATCCCAAGTTTTCTCCTGTTTCTCTAATTCAGATAGAACAAAGAGTTTGATCAAGCCATGGTGAAAGAGACTGTTGTGGGGGTTAGTCACATTCTTCCTCACTTGAGAGGACATCTTCTCCAAGCTTTTTAGAAAATAGAAGGAGAAGTTCAAAGGTTTGTTGAACAAAAAATGAGCCAGCAATCTGAAATGACAAGATTTGAAAGTAGAGTATCTACCTTTGCATGTAATCAACCTCATGATGACGATGAGAGGGTTGATCAATTCCACCTTTATCCACTCCCTAGAATATAATTTTTCTACTGAAATGTTCTCGAATTTGGGCTTAAACACCCTGTTATAACTTGAGCACGACAGCTGGTGGTTTTTGAACCATCTATCTCCCATTCTTGGAAGCTTCGTGGCTACAACAATGGACTCTTCTGAGACATCAAAGGAAAGATACCCCACACATGCTGTCTTCCCATCGAAACAGAGGGAAAATTACATGGAGAGGTCGTCATTGTGGCCCTGCAAATTAGACAAAAATGGTCCCTAGCATGCGCGCAAAAACACCTCTCTGCATTGTGAAAATTCGGGAATGGAAAAAAGATTTGCATAGGAAGAGGGTTCATACCTCCTAGGAATTGTGGCAGAGGAAAAATTCACCAAGAAAGGGTGTGAACAGGCCAAGAGATGGTACGAATTGGGAATGGGCCGAGCGTAATTCAAACAGGGGAAGAAATGACAGAGGTTGGGCATGATTTCTCAATGCAGGGCAGAGAAAATGGCAAGGGCGAATTGAGATAATGGTTACCCAGCTCGAATTTGAATGCACCTATGGTGGAGTAGGTTGCACACATGTGCGCACGAGATGCCATGTGTGGGAATTTTCAAATTTGAAGGCTCATGTTTGGGGGCAATGTAATGATGCACAATTAGATCAATGTCGAGGTCTTCTGACTTGGATATTTGATCATGAACATATAAAGCATCTTCAATCAATTGCCTGCAACCAATTCAATTGAGAGTAATTGATATCTAGTTACCTAGAATCTAGGACAGTTACTGGTGTGTAATTCACATGGCACATCGTTTGACACCTCATATGGTACTTCATACGACACCTCTGTGTTAAATACATTTTCACCTCTTGTAATGGATAGCCTGCAAATTTGAAGTGTTTTTGACAATCACAGTGGTTAATGAGCAGAGGTAGAATGCTCCATTGTTGTTGATTTTTCCATCATGCTCACTCAATCCTCTTGCATATGACATATAATGTCAAACCTATAATGAACAGGTTATGGCAAGGATAAAACATGTATTGTCAAACCTACAATGTACAACTGATAAAGAGTGGTTTGTTAAGTATATGTTCAGTAATTTATAGCACACAGGAGTTTAACACTTCAAAAGTAAAAATGACTATTAATGTAATAACCTGTATCATGGAAACAATACAAAAATTCTTGCAAGGATTTATTTCTCTAGGAAATGATCATTTGTCAGCTCATGAACCCCTCCCCCACACCTAAGTATTGTGACACCTCACAACCAAAAGTATAGGAAACTAGTCAGTATCCCCCAATAGTCGAAGATTTATAGTATGTCAAGTGTAAAGATAGATTTCATAGATTGGTCTGAAAAGACGGTTAGAAGATGGCCCAACCTATAGGATAAGAGATCCTATATATAGATAAGAAGAGATAGGTAGGAGAGTTTCAAGATAGTCTTGGAGTTATTTCCCAATGGAAAGTTTATGGAGTTCATTAACCTTAGCTTAAGCACACATACTTCATGTCATCTTTGTCTGCAAGTAATGCTGTACATCAGGACAAGTTTAAATTTATTATTTATTTTTGTCAGATTACCATCCTCGCTAGGTAGAATGCCCCGTTGCCAGCAAGCCTGTTCAGTAATCCGATGGGTTTACCTAGTCATACCACATGTTGGTACCCACTGCCAGCAGACCTGTTCAGTATCCTGATGGGTTAGCCTCTTACATCCTCAGAGACTAGCCCTCCATCTTTTAAGATTTAGTATAAGATTTCTTTGTGCAAGAAGATGTGGGGACAGCTCTGAAAACAACTTTTTCTTTTCTTTTTTCAATTGGGATGGTATTTATGTTAGAGGATGAATTTCTGTTATATTACTTAGTTATTGTCCCAATGTAAGGGGTACTTAAGCGGACGTGGACTATCTAAATATATGATATAATCAAGCTATTTAGTGTGTAGTGGATGGTACCATTGAGAAAGAACAGAAATGTATCTCTAGGCTCAACTCACTTTCTTCTTTTGTAGTTATTGTGATGTTTCCATGACTAACCGCTAATTAGGCCTCCTTGTTACTCTTTGATGAAGACACTTGACTTACTTACTTAGGTTTCTTGGAAAAACTGTACAAGAGATCTCTAGGCTTGATAGTTATGGTATCACTTCCTTATACAGTGGTGAAGAATTTCAAGAGCAACTGCTTTAGAATGCCAAAAAAATGAGAATTTTTGCAAAAATATGGCTAATTACGGTAAGTCAATATTCAATTGATGCTGTAGCAAACACAAAATTCAAGTGTAATAATGTTTTGAAGAAATATCCTTGAAAATGTGTACTCCTAGTGAAATAAATACTTACATAAATCTCTAGAATTGCCTTATTAACAAAATTCAAAAACTATTTACATATATACAATAGAAAATTCAGAAAAATTTTCAAGAACAAGGGGGGACTTCCCCATCTACTAAGGCCAATGCCTTGTTAGTTGACATGACTTGTAGAAAATCATCTTTGGAAATCTTATGATAAAATTTTAGTCGGTTTCCATTTACTACAAAGGAGACTTGTCCATCGTCAATTGTTTTAATTTTTACAGCTCCATTGTCATATACAGTGTCTACCTTGTAAGGGCCCAACCATCGGGTGGTGAGTTTGCCTTTGAAGGTTTTGAATTGGGAATCAAACAATAGAGCCCAATCACCAGGTTGGAAGTGTTTCTTCTTAATAAACTTGTCATGCCACTTGCTCCTCTGGTTTTGGACTAATATCATCCGTTGGATGGAATCTTGCCTGATTTCATCCAACTCAATCAATTGTAGGGCTCGTTGCTTCTGGGCCTCATCCAGGTTCAATCCTAATTTTGCAGCAATACGGAAGGTCCTTACTTGGAATTCTATTGGTAAAAGTACTTGTTTCCCGTACACTATCTCATAAGGGGTATGCCCAGTGGTATTTCTCCAGGTGGTCCGGTATAACCACAAAGCCTCTGGGAGTCTATTAGCCCAATCCTGGTGATGTAATTGAATAGTATTGGTCAATATGGCTTCCAGAACTTTGTTTGTGGATTCTACCTGACCATTGGATTGCGGGTGGTATGGAGAAGATTTACAATGTTTAATCCCATATTTATTTGTTAGCTCTCTCATCAACTTGGAAGTGAATTGAGTGCCTTGGTCGTTAACAATTTCACAAGGGACACCGAAGCAGGTAAAGATGTCTTCATAGATGAATTCGACAACATAATTCTTTGTAGCCCTGAATAGGGATTTTGCCTCTACCCATTTGGTGACATACTCCGTACAAACCAAAATATATTTCTTCCTACGGGGTATGGGTGAAATTGGTCCTACAAAGTCGAGGGCCCATTTTTCAAAGGGTTCGATCATAACTTGGGCACGCAAAGGAATTTCGTCAACCGACGTAGGTCTTCCTATCCTTTGGAAACTATCACAACTTCTCACATATTCATAAACATCTTTGAAAATGCTAGGCCAATAGTAACCCCAATGTAACATCTTATATGCTGTATGTTTGTCAGAAAAATGGCCACCACATGGTCCACGACAACTTCATAGTATTTCAGGTACATCATCCTCTCAGACACATCTACGAATAATCAAATCAGGATCTGTGCGAAAAATATCATGACCAACCCAAGAGTAATTAGCACTCTGTGTAATAATTTTCCGCTTTTCATGAGGTGACAAATGAGACGGTAACTTCCTAGTAGCCAGATAGTTTTCCATATCTGCAAACCATGGGGTATTGATAGAAAGGGAAAAGAGGTGCTCATCTGGGAAGCTATCATCTACAGGGATATCACCATCCTCATTTTTTACTCGGGAAAGAAAATCAACCACTACATTATCCTTTCCAGGTTGGTCAAGCACAATGATATTAAATTCTTGCAATAACAAAAGCCACCTAGTCACTCAACCATTAGTTATGGGTTTATTCATGAGGAATCTAATGGCAGAATGATCGGTATGTACAAATACTTCATATCCTGTAATGTAATGATGAAACTTGTTAATAGCATGAACAACTGCCAAGAATTCTTTCTCGGTGGTTGTGTAGTTCAACTCAGTAGGGGACAAGCTCTTGCTCACAAAATAAATGGCATAGGACTGATGGTCCTCTTTCTACCCTAATACCCCTCCTATTGTAGTGTCGAAGGCATCAGTGGATATATGAAATGGGAGAGTCCAATTGGGCCCTCTAAGAACTGGTTCCACATACAACTTTGCTTTCAGGGTTTCAAAGGCAGTTTGACACTACTCAGTCCAAACAAAATCAACATCTTTTATTAGTAATCCAAAGATAGGTGCAATAATCTTTGTAAAATTTTCAATAAACCGCCGGTATTATCCGACATGTCCAAGAAAGCTTCTTACCTCTTTCTGAGTCTCGAGGGGTGGAAGTCTAATGATGACCTCAATCTTTGTAGGATCAACTTTTATCCCTTCAGATGAAACATGATGTCCTAGAACCACTCCTTCAGTTAACAACATTTTGCATTTTTCATGACTTAGAGATAGGTTCATTTCCTGGCATCTGATGAGGACTTTTTCTAAGTTGTCTGAGGCTTCTTGGTAAGTGTTACCATAGACTGTGAAGTCATCCATGTAGACCTCCACACAATCATGAATAAGATCCACAAATATCCCTAATACTGCTCGTTGAAATGTGGCAGGAGGATTACAGAATCCAAATGGTAAGACCCTATAGGCACAGGTGCCCCAAGGATAAGTAAAGGTAGTCTTGTCCTGGTCCTCGGGTGCTATAAGAATTTGATTGTACCCATTGTACCCATCTAGAAAGGAAAAATACTTCTTTCCAGAAAAGGTATCTAGAACTTGGTCAATGAAAGGAAGAGGAAAGTAGTCTTTCAAAGTGGCTTTGTTGAGTTCCCGGAAATCAACACAAATTCTCCATTTCCTGGTCACTTTCTTTGGAACCACTACAAGTAGGGATACCCAGTTACTATCAGAGATGGGATAAATGAATCCGACATTTAACAAATTTTGGATCTCCTCCTTGATTATATCTTTAAGTGTTGGGTTCATCCTTCTCTGGGGTTGCCTAACAGGTGTTACTTCCCCCTGGGTATATATGTGATGGATGCATGTGTCAGGGTGTATACCCTTTATGTCAGTGTATTCCCAGGCAAATGCTCCTGATTGTTCTTTAAGGATATCTACTAACCGTTTTTGTTGGTCTGCATCTAGCCATGAGTTTATATGTAAAAAATTCCCTAGACTAATCTCGTAGGGCATAGTATAAGACATGGCAGACTCATCTATCTCAAAGAAAAAATATGTTGAAAACAAAATGGATGGGTCCAATTGTTCTTGAAATTATTCCCCAAACATGTATTCAATTTGGGGAAAAGATTGTGGAAAATCCAGACATGTGATAGCAGAAATAAACTGGTTTAGCACATTTTCTGTTGTGTGCTCCTGAAGTGCCCATGCATGGTCACTTGGCAATACAGGTTCTTCCCAGTCCTCGTTCTCATATGGACATTCAAGCCACCATAGATTCTCCATAATAGGTTGAGTTGGAGGGTAAATGGTGAGCTTCTGGATAGAGAGACCATTTGAGATGGTCATTTCCCCTTCTCTACAGCCAATAAATGCATTGGCTGTGGCTAGCCAAGGTCTTCCCAAAATGACGGGATGGCCTTTGGCATGATCCTTTGAGTGAGTGACAAGAAAATATATTGGGTATTCCCATGAGGCTAAAGTAACCTTGATATCATCTAAAATTCCTTCAGGTATAACCCTAGTCTTATCTGCTAATTCCAAAATGGTTGGGGTAGGCCAAAGAAGAGGTTGTAACTGTAATTGTTCCAAGGTAGTAGTGGTCATAACATTGATGGATGCCCCTAGGTCTATGAGGGTGTTTCCAATGGAGACCTCATTAATGGTTATGGTCACTACAGGGTTTCCTGGGTTCCCATATTTTTCTAGCTTTGGCTGCTCTGATATGTATTCAGAAAGATCTCCTATCAAGTGTACTATAGGAGGGTCCTTCTGCTTCCTACCTGGCTTCTTGATACACAATTCTTTGACTACCTTACTGTAGATTGGAATGTCTTTAATGACTTGAAGCAGGGGAATCTTGACACAAATATTTTTCAATTCATTCAAAATGTCAAATTTCGATCGGGTGGTAGGTTTCTCGATTACCAATCGCTCTGGATAAGGATGGACCTTTGTAATTTGTGAAGGTTCATTTTTGGGAAGCTTGAGTTCTTGATTCTTAGGGATAATAACATCTTCTTATCTAGTGTCATCCGTGGGTTGTTTGGTGGTTTCTTCTTATTCTTCTTCGTGGATGACTATTGAAGGTCTCTGCCTCTCCAAATTTTTTCCTGATCTTAATTGAATTTTCTGTAATGGAATAAGAGTAATAACAAATGTCAGGAAGGCCTGCATCTCAACATTGTGAAGAGGATAAGGGGGCTTATTATTGGGATTTGGCACTGGTTGTGCCGATAATAGTGTTGGTCTCGGGGATCTTGCATTTTGATATTGTAGCGGTTGTTGTTGTGGAATAGGAGGTAAAGGTGGTGGAACAAAACCTGGCAGAAGTTGTGGAGTGTTCAATGGGAACTGAGGATAATGATGGTTGGACATAGGGATAGGTGGATCTTGAGGGTTTCCTTGATTATGTCCTCCTCTCCATCCTTGAAACCAAGGATGTTGGTACTGAGTAGACCAAGTTTTCCAACCTAGTGAGTTCCATTTTTGTTGTTGTTGATAATAGCGTGGAACTTGAGATTGTAGATCCGGGTATGTGGGTTGGTTCCTAGGCTGCCATGGCCTCCTAGGTGCATAATAAGACTCCCCAAGATCTCCACTCCTATATATGGTTAATAAACTGGGCAATGATGGACATTTTTCAGTCACATGGTCTTCTATATAGAAGTCACAAACTAAAATGTTATCTAATGGGCATTCCCTTGATGAATGCTTCCTCCTACATCTTGGGCAATATATGCTCATATCTGCATTTTCCTCCTCCTGTTTCTTTTTGATTTTTAGGGTGTCCAGCTGGGAACCTATTGTGCTTAAGATATCTTTCTTAAAGTTTTCTAAAAGGTTCCCTATCTCTGCTCTTGTGATACCACCTGAATTAACTGGTTTTAAGCTTCTATTGTAAGGGTCCCAAACATTCTTTCCTGTTTTGGCTCTACTCCTTGAGTAATTTTTACACATTTCACATATTTTGGAAAATGGTTTATGAGATATGTCACCTGATGCCATCAGGTTAAGCATCTCTAGATACTCTTATGAAATTCCCTTAAGGAAAAGAGCCCTAATTGCATCCTCTGGGAGGTCATGGTATTTTGACTTCTAGGAGATATAACAAAATCTTTCCATATAATCTTCGAGGGTCTCGTCTTCTAACTGTTGGATTTTAAAGATGTTGTTTGCACCGAATTCGTCACTTGGTGAGAAAATAAAGGGTGCTTACATGCCCAGTTGGGTCTTGCTAGGCATGACAACTGTAGAGGAAAGAGTTAGAAAAAGAAACAACAAGACTATAAACAAGAATTAAATTAAAACAAACTAAAACTATGGGCATATGAAAAAGAAATAACAAAGACAACAAGACCAATATCACCAATGTTTTTGAGCTGGTCTATTGATGAAATCCAAAGCACAATGAAGAAAGGGAACTGTGGTTCCTTCTTCCTCCAAAGGAAGGCTCTTGAGGCCCTCACAAACTTGCTCTCCTTACAATGAGAAAATGAGAATGATGGTGAAAGAACTCAAAGCATATCCACTCAAGAGAGAGGTGGATAGCTCAATGAAATGGTGCTAATGTGTTATTGCCAAGGAGTGAGTCCTTAAAACAATCTAAGCAGCATAACATTACATGAAAATTCCTTGAGAAAATGATGTTTCTTCATGGCTTTTTATAGCATGGCATTGGGTGATTATGTAACCCCTTTGAGGTGTGAAAAGGGGCTCTTTAGGGCTCAATTAGGTCTTTGACCAGCCTACCATGCGGATTCAGCTCAGATTTGATGTCAAATCGGCTTGGGAGCTGATCCATTAGTGATTGGGAGGCTGACCAATTTCAATAAATGCACCGTTTAGCAGGTGCGCGGGTTTTTGCGCCAACAGCCGCGCATTGTGCGCGTATGCACGAATGGTACGTTGCTGTTCCACGCATGTGCGCGCGCACCCAGATTCTGTAAAGCACCCTTCAATTTTTGGTTACTTTGTATAGTTTTTGACCCTTTTGCAATGCTGTGAATGAGATTCAGTGCCATGAATAGCTTCATTTCTGTTTTGACGATGCAGAGTTCTTGTCGCCATGTGCGGATGAAATTTCAGTGATAACAGATGCCCCCTGATGGATGAGGTTAGGAGCATACGTATAGCTGAAATCCATCAATGTTTCTTTTACTGAGAATGATGTTGTAAGGGAGAGCAAGAGTGGGACTGTGTAGAGCAATCCTTTGGAGAAGAAAGGAACCGGTAGAAACCGACCTTCCATAAGGTGCGTAACAATATACAATTGTGTACAAACGAGGCGGGCATGCCCCATGCTCGTGTTATGTAACTCTAAAAAAAAAAGATGACATAAATGTTGGTGTAGACAACTGCAGCACCCTCGGGGGCGGTAATGATAAAGGCAGAAGACAATTCTGCAAAGGAACATACTCTGAACAATAGGCAATGATCGCGGTAATAAGTAGTGACGATGATGCGGGCATTGATGGCCCGACCAAGTTCATAGGTCTTTGGAAAATGATAAGAATAGTTGCAATAGTCGCAAAGTAAGACCCACCATAACATGAGAAAGTGTTGACGTCAAATGTTATGGGGGTCAACGACATTAGGGAGCAATGGTGTTTCCCCCTGTGCTGTCCGAGATCTCTCATTAATTGAAAAATGAGAATCAAGATACTGTCGCCCTTCTGGAAAATTGTGCTGGTGTCGACAAAAAGGGGGATGCGACTCTCAGAAGCAAAGGGCTTCATCGAATCTACTGAGGTGAGGAAGTGGCAGAGGTACATGGACGAAGTCAAAAAGTGGGAAGACTCAAGACTACCCTTGGTTGGAGGGTGTATGATATAGTGAGTGGCCGCAACCGTGTGACAAGGTCGAGGGTCAGGGGGATGCAAAGATCGAGGACAAGTTGTGCCAGAGGCAGGACAAGGTGAATAAAGTCAGAGGGTAGAGGTAAGTGACCTGTGAAGTACACTGAAGATATAGACGATGCCGGCAAGGGTGAATGAGAAGTAATGCTCCAACCAAGGGTGACATGGGTTGCGTGTGGCCAAAAAGGAAGAAAGTCACCAACGGTGACGACAAAAAGGAAATGACTGAAAATAAAGGCGTGTGTACAATAAATAATAAATAATTTGGGAAAAAAATGTACAAATACAGAAACGAGTGCCCCAGTGCGAAATGAGTGCCCCAGGGAGGGCAGAAATTTCTTGGAAAACTGATGGAGGGTGGGGGCCTCATTGGTGAGTTTCTGTATGAGGTAGGTGAAATGAAGGTAGGTTCGCAGATGGGCAAATTGATGGTGGATGAAATGGTGGGTTCGTGATCCTGCGGAGGTGCAGGTAAAAAGAACATAACCATAAAGCGATGATCTGGGAGTCCATATGGGAAGCTAGAAAAATGAGGAGAAGAAGTATGTGGTTGATCCGCAACATGATGAAAGACTATCGGGACTCCCATCCCTAAAGGGTAATGAAGAACAACATGAGTGTCAAAAGTGCCAAAAGGTGCTATGAATGGGACAACTCATGTGGGTAAGAAAGCTACCGGGTAACTGTACTGACGATGCAAATGGAGGTGTGAGTACTACAGAGCCGGGAATGGGTATCCTAAAGGTCGATATCAGAGGGTGTGACTGGAAGTGTAAATGCAATACAGTGGGAGAGACTACATGCCAGTGCTGATTATATACCTGAAGGAATGATGTTGAGAGATGATGATCACGTACCTGCACACAGAACAACCAAATACCCAAAGTGAACAATATCTGAAGAGAATCTAAGATATGAGCATGTATTAGATAAATGTGACAATGCACGTGCGTACCTGACCATGATATGAAAAAAGGCGCCCTGGGGCCCCAGGATGAAAAGTGGCCCAGGGACAGCTGTGATGTAGGTGACGGGACGCTGATCCCATGGCTGAAGACGGTTCGAAAAATGGACACCTTGGGCTCYCGTAATGGTGAGTGGAAGTCGGTGCAGACACGTATAGAGCCCTATTTTTTGTCGACGGGTACAGGGTTGGAAACCCATGAAGTATAAGCAATGGGGTAAATAAATCCGGCCGTACGTAATTTGTTAATTTTGGCTTTGATAGCCGCGGCCTTGGATGGGTGTAGCGGTCGCTGTTTCTGGCGAACTGGTGTGATTTCAGGCCAGGTGTCGATGCGATGTTCGATGATAGAGGGGTTGAGGCCAGGCATTTTTGTGTATGACCAGGCGAAGATATCCCTATATTCTTGGAAGAGGGTTTTATATGCGGCGATTTCCTGAGGAGCGCAAGCGGCTCCTATGATGATTTCTTCGAGGATGCCATCTTTAATAGAAATGTCGATTTTGATGGTGGGGGAAATGTTGGCCAGATTACCTTCTTCAAAAGCGTCAGGTGCAGGAATGGGATTGTTGAACCAGTCGATAGGCCCTGATGGGATAAAATCTTTGGTTTCGACTGCGTAAACAAGATTGTGGCTAGGAGGCATGAGGGCTTCCTGCGGAAGGAAGAGAGCATGATGATGTAGTGCGTCCCAGGGAAAATTTGGGCGTTGTAGCTCTTCCAGTATTTCTTCGTCGCATTGGAAACGACGAGAATATAATGGATCGTGAGGAGTGATCTCAGTGACAGTGTGGGTGCCGCCTGCTGAAGAGACAGAGGGAGTAATGCTAGGAGTGGGTGAGGGTTCACTCGACATAAACCATATATTGATGTACTGAGGGGTACCCGTGGTGGTGGGATGGAGAGTCTCCGTAGAGGAATGGGCAGGAGAGTTGGGTGGGTTACGGGGTAAATCCTCAGATATGTCATCTAAGAACCAAGGAGGTGTAGGGAGTGCCTCGGGCTCTGGAGAAATGACGTGAAGATCTGCCAGTGGTGAAGTAAGGTCAATTACTGCCTCTGTGGGTCGGTGCAGTAGGGCCAATTGACGTTGCCTATATTCTATGATCATAGGACATTGGTATGTAAAATGAGCCAAGGAATCGCAAAGAGAGCAAGGGCATCTCATGCGTTCATTGATTGAAGTGGTGACATAGCGAATGCCAGTGATATTTGTTGTAGAGGACGTAGCAGGGCGTGGGTCGTTCTGAAAGTTCTGGCGTACAGCAGCTAATGTTTGCCGAAAACGTGGCAGTGCTGGGAAATGATGAGTGTAATGGCCATACTCGGAACAGATAGCACACGTGAATTTGGTCCTCAACGTTTTACTACTGGAAGTTTGGATGGTAGCAGCAGGACTAGCAGTAGTGATGGGTGTGGTGGGGGTTGGGGTGAATGGAATCAAATTCCGTAATTCCGGTAGTGATGGGCAGTTGTTGGTTTGGTGACCCTCTTTCTCACATAGTGCGCAAGGTTGTGGGATGCGTGGAGGAAGCAGAGCTGTGGGCTCCTTCTTCTTTCGCCTGCCCCCAGCTGTAGCAGGGGGGGTAGGGAGTATGGGGGGAGTGGGGGTGAGGACAGGAATTGTCATGGGGAGGCCTTCCTGTGGGCGAGGGACCATCTCAGGTGGATGTAAATACCACACTGGGATGGCTAACACCATATTGGGTAGTGTGAGCGTTGCGGCTACCTGGAAAGCTTCTATACCGGGTGGAGGGTAAAAGAAGGGAATTTGAGTGAGGGGTTGGGGAACTGTCTCCCAAATGGGACTAGGCCCCTGGGGGGGTGTGGATTCGTGGACTGTGGGGGTCGACGAGTTCGCAGGAGGCTCCTGTGGGAGTGATGCTGCGACTGTTGAGACGTCAGGAATGACTGAAGCCTCCTGAGGAGGATGAGCATCCTCCGTGTGAGTTCCGTTAGAGGATACGACGCATACGTGATTAGGGGGAAGGAGTGGTGGTGCTCCATGGTATGTCCCTAACAAGGATGGATCTTTGAAAATCCCAGGACCCATCTCTACTAGTGGATATGCATCTTTGTTGGTGTGAATGAGAGGAAGAATGTTATTGAGATTGGCAGATGGGTTAGGCTCATAATGCGAGACTTGGTCAATGGTCAAAATCTTCCCATTGTGGGGAAACATGATTGTCCGAAAGACAGAAGATGCCACTACCTTCATAGCATACATGTAGCTACGTCCGAGCAAGATATTGTAATCGAGCTGAGCGTCGATAACTTCAATGTCAATGAGAATAGTTTTGCCCCCGAGTTCCACGGGGACATTTTGGAAGAGCCCTTCAGGAGATGATGGTCGTCCGTCATAAGCTCGTAATGTGATGGCGGAGGGTATGAGTTCCGGGGAACCGAGTTTCTGCCATACTGTTTTGGACATAATGCATGTAGATGCCCCTTCATCGATGATACACCGATGGATGGTGATGTTCCGTATTTTTACTGGTATTTGAATAGCAACCGCGGCGGGAAGACGCGGTTCGCAGCCATCAAGGTCAAAGGTGATGAGTCGAGTATCGGCAGGGTCAACGGCCCCCAAAGCGGAAAGTAGTGATTTCCGTTGAGTAGGACAAGTCTAAAGGACTTCCAAAACTGACATGGCAGCCGAGGATTGTGCTAAGTTGTCTACCAAGCTATAGTTATGAGCGGCCCTAGCCTGCGGGTTGTGAACATTCCTACGCAAGGGAATGCGAGGGATGCGTAATGGTGGTTCGGTGGAAGGGCGAGGGATCACCAACGGGGGTCCTGTCGGTGTAGTAGTTGTCTCTAGAGAGATAGGAGTAGACTCAGCTGTTGTAGGATACTGAAGATTGTGTGTTTGCAGAAGGATTTCTTCCTCACTGGTGAGGAGAATCGTTCGTTCTGCTGGATTGTTGGGGTTGTGGTATTGGCCCACCTGAGGTGGGGGATACTGTGTGTCCTGCTGGGTGTTTATGACACCTTGATGTGGGATAGGATTTTGTAGTACGGCGGGAGGGGGTTGTTGCGCATATTGTTGTTGTGACTGCTAAGGGGCAGGTTACGCTGGGGAGGGGGGAAGACTCCCAGAGTCTTTCAACCTTTTGAAATTAGCGATCTGGGGGCAATGGTGGGTGTAATGACCGAACACGCCACAAAGAGCACAAGGGTGGATGGTTTTAACATTATTCCGCCCCTGGCGTTTGTTGTTATTGCCCCCTTGGGGGTTTTGGTTCCCTTGGTTCTGGTTGCCCCCAGTGGGTTGATGCTGTGGGGGTTGATTCCCGCCTTGACCCGGGTTATTGTTATTCCCGTTCCTTCCTTTCCTCTTGGTATTGTTTGAGGGATGAGTTGGATTGGCTGTGTTCAACTGTTCAAAATTTTGATATTGTTAAGCAGCAGAGGGTTGAACAAAATTTACCCCCGTATGAGGGTGTGGGGGAGTCATGGGTTGGGGAGGACCAGGAAAGGGAAAGTAGGGATTCTGTGGTGGTACCACTCCATAAGGTACATAGGAAGGCGCAGTGCTTTCACTAGTACTATAAGCTGATGTGGAGGGAGTACTACTGATGGTTGGGGGAGGTGGATGTATGGGGGGTGCCGGTGGTGGTCCACTGATGGGTGGAGGTATAGCAACAGGATACGGCTGTTGATAAGGGGGTGGGGGGTAATAAGAAGTGACCCCATATGCCGGTGGGTATTGAGGTGTCCCATACATCGGTGGTGGTTGGGGTTGTGGACCATGGTGTGTGGTGGCACCTATTAGTCCGTCTGCTGAGTGAGACATCCCAGGTTTGTCTTGACCAAATGGCACAGGTTTCGGAAGATCAGGAAGTACCGTGTATAAGTACCCCGACTACGCATAAATGAGATCATACTGCTGGGATTTACTGATGGCTTCTTCTTCAGATTGTGGGAAGGTGGAAGTTACATCCTTACCAAGGAGAGCGACAAGTGATCTAAGAAACCAGTCAAGACATTGCTGTTTKGTGGTTTTTGCTTTACACAAACTACGTCGCCTACGCCACTCATGAATGTGGTCAACGATGTGGGTGGCTGAGGACTGTTTGAAGTTAGACAGTAGTTCTAGACCGTTGTCATGGCRGATGGGTAATTGGAAGAAAGTTAAAAATGCTTTGGCCAAGGATTCAAAGGTCGTGTGGGACCCTGATTTTTCTTCGACATACCATTTGGCTGATGGGCCAGTAAGTGTGCGTTGAAAAAGTCGCAATCTGACGGAATCATCCATAATGCTATTGGAAGAACACCATAGATGAAAGGTCATGACATGATTGGCAGGGTCATCCCCTGCCTTCCCTTCAAACTTTGGTATGTCTGAAGGAAGTTTGGTTGGCATTGCAGGCCATGTGGCGTCATGCAATATAGGATCGTTGGTAAGCTTGGTGAGATCTGGTATGTTGAGAGAGGCCAAGTATGGCATCTGTAGTGGGGGGGCAGGATTAGTTCCAGCCATAGTGTGTTGTGAACCTGACCTTTGATGGGGACTAGGTGGGTTGGTGCTCCCTCCTTGAGATGAAGTGGGTCCTTAAAACAATCTAAGCAGCATAACATTACATGAAAATTCCTTGAGAAAATGATGTTTCTTCATGGCTTTTTATAGCATGGCATTAGGTGATTATGTAACCCCTTTGAGGTGTGAAAAGGGGCTCTTTAGGGCTCAATTAGGTCTTTGACCAGCCTACCATGCGGATTCAGCTCAAATTTGATGTCAAATCAGCTTGGGAGCTGATCCATTAGTGGTTGGGAGGCCGACCAATTTCAATAAATGCGCCGTTTAGCAGGTGCGCGGGTTTTTGCACCAACAGCCTTACATTGTGCACGTATGCGCGAATGGTACGTTGATGTTCCGCACATGTGCGCGCGCACCCAGATTCTGTAAAGCGCCCTTCAATTTTTGGTTACTTTGTATAGTTTTTGACCCTTTTGCAATGCTGTGAATGAGATTCAGTGCCATGAATAGCTTCATTCCTGTTTTGACGATGCGAAGTTCTTGTCACCATGTGCGGACGAAATTTCAGTGATAAAAGATGTCATTACGAGACTCTTTGGTTTTGCAGTAGTCTTGGTACTTCTTAAGAAATATGTCTTTCATGGCTTCCCAAGACCTAATACTGGATTCTCCCAACCCCATGAACCGTCTTAGTGTAGAGTCTTTGAGGGTGGCAAGAAAGAGTTTTATTTTCTGGGCATCTTGTACGTAGTTGTAGCTCCTACACAAGATGTCAAATTCAAATAGGAAGGTGTCTGGATCTTCAGTGTTTTTACCATAAAAGGTAGGCAGTGTTGAGAGAGGAATATTCTTCATGTTGACATTTGGAGTGGTGTCTAAAATCGGAAACCCGAAGGTAGTTTCGGTTTGGTTTCTAGTTTCTTCTTTCTCCCCGTGTCTTACATTGTTATGGTCCTCCTGATCACCCATATTGGCTTGGTTTCCAAAAAGAGAGTACCTAGGTGGTTTTATCTTTGAAGAGAACAATGTTTCCCTTTGATGGAAAGGTCTTCCTATGGATTGGATGTCTGGGACTCTACTCGAGCCGGTTGAGATTATTGGTGCCAAAGTTTCTGTGTCAGTTTGCGAGATAATTACATTGGCTGAAATACCAAACAAAATATTCACTTGTTCAAGGTCTATGATGTCCTCAAAATTAGGATCTCCTGGTGGTGGTGTAAAAGCAAAGGTTGTATTGTTTGGTTCTGCATAAGCCTCAAGTGGTCTTGCCTCCTGTCCCAATATGATTGATGCTTCAATTTCTTGTTCTATAGTGCTCCTTGTGTTAGTCTCTTCAGAGACTATTTTATCTCTTTGAGTTGAGCTAGCTTCTGTTTTTCGGGATCGGTCTGCGGATTTTATAAGTGGAACGTTCCTTCCCCCAAAAATATTAGAAATAACCTTGGTTCAAAGGTCCAAGTGAGATTTAATGTATCTCCCTTTTGGGTCTCCAGGTCTATTCATGAAAGAAAGCAAAAACAAAAGAAAAAGCTACCATTTGGTTTCTAGGTCTATTCATGAAAATAAACAAAAACAAAAAGAAAAACTACCATTGGGTTTGGGGGAGCCGAAAATAACATATGCGTAGGTTCTTACCTCTCGTCTTAAAGTTCCCCCGCCACCAATATAATGCTAAGGTCTAGGAATGATCTATTTCAAAAACTACTTCTTACCTTGAGACAACTCCCCGACAACGACGCCAAAAATGATGGGTGTTATATATGCACTAAAAACCCTCAATTAAATTGTCAACCCGGGGTAAGTAAACTTAGAGTTGTAGCAAAATATATGCCAAAGGTAGAAGGGCTGCTGGTAGTATAGTCTAACTAAGGAAGTGCCTATCTAAAGGCTAATCTATTCAAGCAAAGCTATCTAATGAGCAAACCCTACTAAGCAACTTTAAACTATATAACCTAAGTACTTTTGAACCAAGGATCGATGGATAGTTTTAAGAAGACAAGTAAAAACACTAATTGAAGCAAACCAGTTCATAACAATAGGCAAAAGCAACTATTTAAGCATAACAATAAGCAAATAACAAAAGAAAACTACTTGACTTGCCTACATAAATTCAATGAGAAACTACCCTATGAAAGTAAGTAAATAAACAAGCAAGCAACTATTCTATTAAAGCAAGTAAACAAGTAAGCAAAACAACTAGTTAACCTATTAAAGCAAGTAAACATCTAACTACTCTAAGATAACTTCTACTGCAAGTAAAAACTTCTCATTGAACAACTATTTAACCTAAGAGACAAGTGAACTATATTCTTAATTCAAACTTCAAAACTATTTCTAATTCATAAAAGGAGATCTATTTAATTGAAAGCAAGAAGGACCAACAACTAACCTTTAATCTATGATGAGCAAACTGCTCTTTAATCTACCAAAGAAAAAGGCTATCTATCCTACAACAACAATAAAACTATCTTCTAAGCTATGAAAGAAAGAAACTATATCTTCTGATCTATGAAAGCAAGAAACTATATCTTCTCATCTATGAAAGCAAGAAACTATCTTTTAACCTATGAAAACTCAAATATAGTGTTGGTGGTTGTGTGAATGTCTCCGATGTCGTATAATATCTCGATGGTACTTGACAACAAAAGATAATTCAAGTGGTATAAGCTCAATACTGATCTCAATAGCAAAGTGAAAGGTATGGATTAAACAATCCAATGAGAATTTAGCCATTACGGAAACAATGTTAATTACACTGCATATTCATGGAATTATTACTCATGTATTAACCGTCAACAATATAACGAGATTTTAATTGTACTTCTATGCTATGTAAGAATTTTTTTTAACTAAATTCAATTGTTAGCTAAGAAATATAATTGCAATCTAATTCTAGGAAAGAAAGTACATAAAATGAAACTATGCTATATCTATTCTAACAATTCAAAGTGCAAGAAGCAAAATGCTTAAAAACAGAAATTAAAGCATGACATATACAAAGTAAACTAACGAATACATTAACTAACAACTAGTTAAGGGAGATCTATGTAAAAATGGAATAAGCAATCTATAATTAAAAACTTAAATTAATCCTATCCATCCATCAAATCCTTGTTAAAGAAGACACACAATAAAACTCTGTTCTATTCTATTTCAAACTATGTTTTAAATTTAATTCTAAAAGCATAAATAAAACACAATCTAATATCTAATTGCACACGAGGTTAGTCTATGAATTTGCAAATTCGTTCCTAACTACAAGATCAATGCATAGTAATACAAGCCTTCATACTAACCTGCAAAAGAGAGTTAAAATGATTAAACTACAACAACAAATTAATTAGCAAAGGAAAAATAACAATGCATGTACAAGAAATAAAAAAGAGGCATCTAAAATATAAAATATATAAACAACTTAAAGAACAGTTGCCAGACTGTTGGTGGGCCCCCTAGCAAGTCGTGGTCACTTCCTAAAGGCACACCACAAACTCAACAAATCGATTTCACCATTAAAACTAAAAAACACAGTTTCTATATAATCTGGCAATGACATATGGCAAAACAAAGTAAAATCGTGTTTGTCTCCAATAAACTGGTTCCTCTACTAGTTTACTTCTATCTGGCCACCACAATGGTATTTATAATATTTACATACCAAGTGGTCAACCACAGGAGGGTCCAACCACTTCTAAAATCAGAAAATGACATTAATAGTGCCCTAACTGCCGAAATAGAGCGAGCCAATAATCGCCCTGCTTAACAACTTAAATTGAGTTTTCAAGAGTTCAGTAGCTGGAGGGGGGAACAAGCAAAACCCATGTTCCTGATTCACCCACCACTGGTCGCCAATACCATAACCGCCAAGTCGCCCACCGTTTTTGTGCAAGACACAGTGCTGGACGATGTGCTGGACCAGGTACCAGATCGAGTACTGGAAGGAGTGCCAGACTGAGTGTCAGAAGCAAAAACATGATGCGTTTTCTCCCTGTAACACCAAAAAACGTGAATTAGATCCTTGGGAACATAAAAACGTGATGAATTATACTCAATATCAACATTAAACACAAATCATACGTACCTGGTGTAGATCACGAAATTCTTCAAAAAGCTTCTCCAAAACATGAAAAACACATATGTACATTCGGTAAAAGTGTCTAATAATTGTCATAAAACTGATCATATCTCGGGCCCAACACCATGACTGGGCCACATGGAAATGACCTATTGGGCCATGTCAACTAATGTACCGTCAGCCTACCATGTCATTGCATGGATGCCACTTCAGCTGCTAACTCAACATGCCACGTTAGCGCCATGTCACTATACAGACTGTACAGCCTGCGACGTGGTGCAATCTTACTGGTCCACAGAATGACCCAACAATGCCAAATATGATTGGCACGCGACATCCTCTAGTGTTGCCACATCACCATGCTAATGTCATGCTGAGGTCAGCATGACACATGTCACCTACTGCTCATGCAACATATGTTGTACGGATGATGACATCATCCATACTGATGTTGACGTCAACAATACGGATGTTGACTCATCCCCACGCTGACTGGTCTAGGTTGACAAAACTTTGACCACAAATATCTTTTGATATGGAACTCCGTTTTACGAGCTGTTTGCATTGTTGGAAATCTTGCGACATGTTCTTTACGATGATGTCATTTTCATCAAGTTTTGAAAACTTCGATTTTTTTTTCTTTCTCTATCTGCTGAGGCCATTTTGAGCGTCTTGAGTTGCTTCTATGATTTCTGAGTTGTTCTTAGTCTTCTCTGGATCCTTTTTGGATCACGCCTTCCTACTGAGAGATTTTTAGACCACCAAAAGCTTTCATCAATCAACATATAAGTGAGGGAAGAGTTCCCTCACCTTGTCCTTCTCAATGCACTTTTCCTTGCTTGGATGTGTGCCCTTTAAGCCTACTCGAAGATAATCAACATCACCCCTACGTGAAGTCCTCATCCTTCTGTCTAGGATGATATCTTTCTTTAAATCATGCAAGTACCTAGGAGAAAACTCATCAACTCACGATATTGAAACTTCCTCATCCTGATCCATGATCAAGGGAGTCTCAAAAAGTTTCAAGTTCTCTACATTTACAACTAAGTAAATCTGCATATAAGGTGGAAGATCCAGACGAAAAACATTGGTACCATTTTTATCCAAAATAGTGAAGGGTCCATAACGAATGGGGTTGAGTTTCTTTCCTTCACCCTTCAATCTCTCCTTTTTGATGTGAAGCCATACCCAGTCTCTAACCTGGAACTAATGATCAACCCCGTGTTTGTCATGCCGAGCTTTATACTGTGCTTGACTTTTCTCCAATTGTTCCCTGACTTCCTGGTGCATCTACTGGATCCTCTAGATGAAATTGCGAGCTCTATCCTCTTTTATTTCTTCATTTGAATCAACATCTCTTCCATACATCAAGTCCAAAGGAACTTTAGGTAGGTACCCAAAACATGTCTCAAAAGACAAACATTGAGTGGAGGAATGTAAGGCTCAGTTGTAAGCATGCTGTACATGGGGTATCTTATGCTTGCTGCAGTAGCCTCGAAGAAAAAGTATCATTGTTTAGTTTACAACCTCTATATATTCGTTGGTCTGTGGATGGAAAGCAATGATCCTCTTCAATTTGGTGTCCATCATTCTCCACAAGCTTGTCCAAAAATCCCCAAGGAATCGAGTATCTCGATCCGAGATAATGGATGTGGGTAACCTAAAGTGAACCCAAACATACTGAATGAAGTAATTAAAAGTCTTCTCAATAGTGATATGCTTTTTACACATCTTGTTGAACCTATCCACTACAACATACAAGTAGTCATGACCCCCTTTTGACATTGGTAAACTCCCTACAAAATACATGGAGATACTTTCCCATGGATGGGATGGAACATGAAGTGGTGAGTATAGCCCCAGATTTCTATTAGTGGGATTACAAGTAGAACAAATCACACACCCCTTTAAATATTTAGTTGCAATTGCTTTCATTTGAGGCCAGTAACAAAACCTATGCAAATGGGCCATAGTCTTTCCTACCCCAAAATTCCCAGACACAAGAGAAGTGTGATCTTCTCGTATTACATGGACTCATTCACTTGTAGGAACACATAGCTTTCCAAGATGGTAGAGTAGTTTTCCCTGCAGACGATAGTTCTCTACCTGTGCACCATGGGTTAGCTTCTCATATACTTCTTTAAAATATTCATCAATGGGATATTGTTCCACATAGCTATCATGAGATAAAGAAGTATTCTTCAAAATAATAGAAGCAACAATAGGAGGTCTAGAAAGTATATCATATACCTTGTTACTTGTACCCTTTTTGTACTTGATTACCAAATGAAATTGTTGTAGAAAACCCATCCATTTGTAGTGTCGAGATTGTTGCAGTTTGGTTTGTGCTTGGAGCTACTGTAAGGGTTGGTGATGTGTATGTATGATCGTTTCCTTTCCTAACAAGTAGTGCTTCCATTTCTTTACGCTTTGAACTAATGCATACAACTCTTTATCATATGTAGGATAACTAACAACAACTTGGTTAAAAGTTTCAGACTGGTAACATATAGGCTTACGATATTGCATCAATACTGTACCCATGGCGTATCCACTGGCATCTGTCTCGATCTCAAAGGCTAATATTGGTGCGGTACCGATCTTCTCCTTCAAAGTGTCGAAATATTTTTGTTGCTTTCCTTCCCACTGAAAAGTGTTCTTCACACTAGTTAAGGCATGCAAAGGAGCTGCTATAAAGGAGGAGTTTGAAATGAACCTCCTTCAATACTGGACTGTACCTAAGAAGCTCCGGACCTTGGTCACACTTTTTGGCTCAGGCCAATTTACAATTACAACAATCTTGGAGGGATCAATTTTTAATTGTCCTCCTCCTACAATATGACCTAAGTATACAAGTGTAGTCTTGCCAAATTCACATTTAGACAATTTTACATACAACTTTTCCCTTTGCAAAGTATCTAATACTTTATTTACATGCCTCACATGTTCATCCCAAGTTCGGATAAAAGTAAGAATGTCGTCTAAATATACAATCACAAAATCATCTAGTAAAGGCCTGAATACATCATTCATCACACGCATGAAAGTTGCTGGAGAATTACAAAGCCCAAACGACATAACTAACCACTCAAACAATTTTTTGGTTTTAAAGGCAGTCTTCCATGCATCCTACTCTGCAACCGTGATCTGATGGTATCCACTACACAAATCATACTTAGTGAAATAAAAATCATTCTTTAACTGATCAAGTGAATTATCTATATGAGGAAGAGGGTATCGATCTTTCATCGTGATTTTATTTAAGTCCCGGTAATCGACACACATTCGCCATGTTCCATCTTTCTTTGGCACCATCATGATAAAAGAACCTCAAGGAGATGAATTGAGCCTGATGACCCCTTGATCCAATAAGCCTTGTACTTGCTTCTTGATCTTTGTCATCTCCACAACTGACGTTCTGTACATGCCCACATTAGGAAGAGGGGAATCCTGCTAAAGATGTATCTCATGTTGGATTTCCCTCTTAGGGGGTAATCCATCTGGTTCCTAGAAAATATCATCATACTTAGAAACAATATCAATTAATTCTTTCTAATGAGAAGGATCACATCCTTGAAAAGCGTCGGATGTTCCAACATCTTTCTCTCTTACGACCATGAGTACATATCTCTTATTAGTGTTTATGAGTCTATTCATTTGTCCTGCACTAACAAGTGTTGTGTTTATCCTCATGTTGTGAGATCTAAAAATATATTCCACTCCCCCTTTAGTAAGGTGGTATTTGTTCTCAGGAAAAAAGAAGACTTCTTTTCTATCATAAATATAAGGACTTCCCAACACTATGCCACATATATCACGTGATACAACATCCAAATCCACTTCATCAATCAACTTCAAAGCAATAGAAAATCTGACCCTACATTATTTAGTGACATTAAGTTTTTCTTTATCACATACCCAACCAAGAGGATAAGGCTTTGGATGTGGTTTCATTTCAAGACCCATCTTTTTGACAAGTGCTTCAGATATTAAGTTTACTTGGGAACCCAGATCAAATAATGTTTCTATCTTAGTGTGTTTAGATACAACTTGTTCGACAACACAGGTATTCCAACAGAGGATGAACACCTTCAATAACCACTCACATAACTAGATCAAAGATCAACACGCCGATGTTTTTACGTGGTAAAACCCCTACGGGGAAACATCCATGGCCCCAACCAACGCAACCACTTGGAGTAGTTTATTAATGCAAAGAAAAAGATTACAAAGAGATTTTACAAATGAGTTTATCACAATCGATCATTGGCAAATGACCCTCCATGCTTTTTAGTTAGAGATCATGGACCAATAGGGTGTTAAGCCACATATCAATGTTCATTAAGATCGAGGAGAGTATGAACCGTCAGATCACTCTATGTCGGGAACATATCGAGACTATCAGATTTCCTAAATACAAATGCATAATAATGCATACTAAAGAAACACACTAAGAAACACACTTTTACCTAACGACACATTAGACCAAATAGATCTTAACTAACTCCTAAGTGTCTAAATATCCTAACATCCCCCCTTAAGAACAACTTGGGATAGTATTGAAGGATTTACAATGGTGACACAATAGGAGAAGGAAGGAGGCATTAGAGCCTATCCCCCCTTAATGACAACTTCCTAAACTCCTAACATAGATCGAAGTTTCAAAAACTTCACTTCTGTAAGAGACTTTGTGAAAATGTCTGCAACTTGATCTTTTGTAGGGTAAATGAGCACTTCAATAAATTGATCATGAATGCGCTTTCTGATGAAGTGCATGTGTAGCTTGATGTGTTTGCTACGCTGATGTTGAACTGGGTCTTTGGTGAGCTTGACGACACTCTAATTGTCGCACCAAAGTTTGGTTGGATGCTGCTGCTGGAATCCAAACTCTGAAAGGATTTGTCGAAGCCACAAGGCTTCCTGAATTGCATTTATTGCTACTCGATACTCTGCTTCTGCTGAAGAAAGTGCAATATCCCATTGTTTCTTATAGGCCCAAGTGACAGGTCCTGAACCAAGGATGAAAACATAACTTGCAGTAGACTTCCGATCATCAGGGTTGCCGACCCAATATGAATCAGTGAAACCAACCAATAAAGGAGTCCCCCTGAATTGTAATGTATCTTGATCTGAACTGTACAACGAACATAGAGAAGTATTCTTTTAGCTGCTTTCCAATGGCTTTCATGGGGTGTTTGCATATACCGGGAAACAATACCAACAATAAAGGAAAGATCAGTACGGGTATTGTAACACCCTGTTTCCCCCAATCTGTAAAAATAATTATGTTGGCCAAGAACTGTGGCAAACTCAAAGATGTGAATGCGTGATTCTGAATGGACCTTAGTATACAAGGTCGACGAATGTAAATTAACATTATATATATATATATATATGTTGAACTAATACAAATTTTCAAGTCTTCTCTCAGGCGATTTGTTCTTGTGTTTGTCTTACCTGATGCCTTGGATAGATTTCCCCACAAAGGCACCCTTTCGAGACCACCCCCTTACCTTCTAGAAGACCTTCCAGTCTGGTCTTCAAAACTTGGTGTAAATTTCCTGAGGACCCGAAGGAGGATGTTATAGTTTAAGTCTTAAAAATCTCGCATAAGGGAGAATGGTCCTCGTAGAACTCAACATTTCGGTATTTTGGTGCCCGGAATACCCAAGGGCGAGTTCCCTTGCACTTGCAAGTCCCGAAACCCCGACTTGCGAAATCCCGAAATATTAGCGTGGGGGTAAATTAAGAGTTTTCGGAGTTTCGACACCCGTAGTATCTAGATGCGAGTTCTCTTGTACTCGCGAGTCCCGAAACCCCGACCCGCGAAATCCCAAAATGACAGCGTGTGGTTGAGTTAGGACCTTTCGGTGGTTTGGTACCTAGGATACCCTCCCTCTTGCTAAATGCATGAATGAGATCCTTTCGGAGGATTTGTCGTCGGTTATGACCGTAAAATTGAATGAAGGAACGTAGGCGATAATGCCTCGACCCCTTTTTTAACCTTCGCAAGTAACGAAGAAATTGGGACCATTGATCCCAAGACCCGTGGGAGTGCATGGACCGTCCAGCTGTAGAATACACATGGCGGTCGGTAAGCGTTTCGACATTTCGACACCCGGGGGATTAGAGGGTAAGAACCCTTGTCCTCACGACTCACGAAATCCTGACTTGTGAAGTCCCGATATGGAAAAGTGTGACTTGGATTTACATTTTGGCATTTTGGTACCCGAGACCCCCAAAGGACAGTTTTGTTCTGCGTGTCTACAGATGTAAAACCCCGAGATGGCCTAATGCACATAAATCTGATACTTTGGTGTTTCGGCTTTCGGATTGCTGAAGGGCATGAACCCCTTGATGTTTTAGAACGTGAAATCTCGAAAGGAGAAATCCTGAAATGAGCTTAGAAATGAATACCAGTTTCAGAGTTTTGGCTCCCTGGAAACCTAAGTGCGAGACTTCCTGTCATTGCATACCCCAAAATCCTGATGGAGGAAACCCCAAAATAGTGAAACATGTTTAGAATTAGTGTTTTCGGAGTTTTGGCTCCCGGGAAACCTAGATGTGAAACCTTCTGTCATCGCATCCCCCGACGTTCCGGTATGCGAAATCCCGAAGGGTAGAGTGCCCAAACTTAACCTAGATCGCTGTTAATTGTGTTAAGCAGTCAGATCCATTTCAGATTCCGGCCCTTCAAAAGACAAGAGAGAAAAGGGAATACATGCACCGCGATTTCCCAAATCGTGAAAGCTGACGAGCATCTCCCTGATAAGGCCTGTGTTCATAGCTGCCTATCATATGAGTGCGGTTAAGGGATAACAGGGTCTGTATAAGGCCCCGCAGGGATTCAGAGAAGCCTGTTCCTCGGAGATCAGATGAAAAAGGATGAAAAATTATGATTTTCGTAGTGGGTGTGTTACAAAGTGGTAATAGAGCATGGTTACAACACTTGGCCTGCTTGGGCTCATGAACGGGTTGCACAGAGACTCCATTCAGAGTACTGTTAAAAAGGAGTAACTCCTTATCTTGACCCCCTCAAATAAAAATTTGAAGTTAAGAGTGAAAAATCCTATTGTGTGTGTGCATGAGAAAAATATGAATTATGTACTAGTTATAAATGAATATGAACATTGACTAACAACCAACGTTTTTCCTTTTGCACACAAGCGGAAGATCAACCACGGGAAATTATCGACGTATAGAATGGTGACTCACCATGAAGTGGGGGAGGGCTCCCACAATAGAGACGAAGAGTCTGATGAAAGGAGGGTGGTAGGGACCCCTCCAGATCTTGCCGAGACTGTGAGGAGCCTCATGGTCGAATTACAAAGCTGCAAGGATGACAATGAGAGGATGATGAAAGAACGAGAAAATCAAACAGAAATTAATGCAGTTTTACTGCAGAGCTTATCCGACCTACAAAGACAAATGCAGCATGAACCCGAGGTACAGAAACATGGTCATATCAGTGGCCACACTGAGAGGAGCACCTCTAAAAAGGTCCATCCCAGAGGTAAAGGACAAGCGGCAGACGATTCCTCTGGGAAAGAAGCTGGCAGTTCGAAGGGCTCTTCTAGCAGCAGAACTAGTTCTTATTCCCGAAGAAGACAGAAGAAGTGAAAGCTTCCCAAGGGTCATAAATTCAAAGAATTCAGGAAGGCCAAACCACCCTCCTTTGATGGTGAAATAAATAAGGGAGAGGAAGTAGAGGCCTGGCTGCTTGGATTAAAGAAGTATTTCAGAGTCCATGACTTCTTAGAAAATTTGAAGGCCCGAGTGGCCACTTTCAACTTGAACGGAAAGGCTTCCATTTGGTGGGAAGACCTTAAGAATGTGAAAGGGGTTCGCGAAAAGGACCTGTCTTGGGAGAAATTTGAGAAATACTTCCAGAAGAAGTATTTATCAGAAAAATATTTCGATGAGAAGACTAAAGAGTTTTATGAACTCAAACTGGGGCAACTCACTATAGAATAATATGTCAACAAATTCCTCAATTTGTTGAGGTATGTAACTTATATAAAATCATAAAAGGCAAAGGTGCAACGCTTCATCAACGGAATACCTAAGGACTATCGGAACAGAATTGAATTTGATGAGCCAAAGACCCTAGAAGGCACTATCCGAAAGGAAACCTATTGTCATGAATAGTTTGGACATCGAACAGAACCTCACGGAGGATGGAAACAGAAGAATAGTTTGAGATTTTAGAGGAAGGGGATTAAATCCCCAGGATTTAAGAACTATAAGAAAAAATCAAGGATGAGCTTCCCAGCCCAGAGCGTACACCAGCATAACTTTCCCTCCTTGAGCGAAAATAAAACTTCTGGATCTGTAGCAGTGAAGGCTGATAACCCAAAGAGAGAACCTTTGAAATGTTGGGGTTGCAGAGAAGAACATCTACTGAGAGACTGTCCACGCCGAAAACAGAATAGTCAGAGAATTTATAACATCCAGGAAGCTACCACCGTCAATGATGTGGCCAGGAGTGTGCCGCAAATTTATGCAGCCTTGGATAATAACCAAGCTGACCACCAAGCTTCAGTGGTGGAAATAGAAGGTATGATTTCCAACCATCTAGTGTCTATTATGATTGAACCTGGTTCAAACTTGAGTTATATAGCCCCTAAGACTATTGATAAGTGTAAACTATAGTCACATAAACCTACCAAGCCATGGTTGGTACAGTTAGCCACTAGCACCAAAAGAAGGGTAGCAGAGGTCATACCAGCCTGCCAATTAATGTTGGGTGAATTCTCCACCCAAGCAACCCTTAACACATTACCCTTGAGATCGTATGATCGTTTGATTGGTATGGATTGGCTAGCCACCCATAAAGCTAGATTGGACTATTACCATAAAGCCTTAGAATGTGTAAGTAAAGAAGGGAAAAGGATAACCCTTCAAGGGATCCGAAAAATTGTCTCGGTGAGACAAATATCAGCTCTGCAAATGAGAAAGTATTGCTGAAAAGGATGTCCCCTATATGCAATATAGGTGTTGAAAACAATTGAAGGCGACAAACCAAGCCTCGAAGACCACCCCACCATGAGAAAATATAGAGATGTATTTCCGGAAGAGGTATCGGGTCTACCTCCGAGGAGAGACATTGACTTCTCGATAGAACTTGCACCAGGAGCGGTGCCAGTGTCTAGGACACACTATAGGATGAGCACACCCAAGTTAGTTGAACTCAAATTAAAAATAAAAGAAATGATGGACAGAGGCTATATCCGGCCCAGCGTGTCTCCATGGGGAGCACTAGTCCTGTTTGTGAAAAAGAAAGATGGTACCCTCTGACTGTGCATAGATTATAGACAACTCAATAAGGTAACCATAAAGAACAAGTACTCCTTACCCAGGATTGATGACCTGTTTGATCAATTGGGAGGTGCCTCTATCTTCTCGAAGATTGACTTGAGATCTGGATACCATCAAGTCCGAATCAAGGGTGAGGACATTCCCAAAACTTCCTTCAAGACAAGATATGGTCACTATGATTTTGTGGTAGTGCCATTTGGGTTAACCAATGCCCCTGCCACTTTTATGTGCCCGATGAATAATGTACTTAGCAAATTCCTAGACAAATTTGTACTAGTTTTTATTGATGATATATTAATTTAATCTAAGAATAGAGTGGAGCATGAGGAGCACCTTAGGCTTGTGCTTCAAGTTCTAAGAGACCATCAACTCTATGACAAATTCAACAAGTGTGATTTCTTCCAGAAGCAAATACATTACTTAGGCCATGTCCTATCTGAAGAAGGAGTAGCAGTAGACCCTGACAAAATCAGGTCTTTCATGGAATGGCCTACCCCAAAGGATGTTTCAGATATCAGATCCTTTATGGGACTAACATGTTACTATAGGAGATTTATAAAAGGATTCTCCAAGATTGGGTGTCCAATCACTGCCCTCCAGAAGAAGGGGACAAAATTTACGTGGACACAAAAATGTGAATAAATATTTCAAACCCTGAAACATCTACTGATCCATGCACCCGTACTGAAGATCATCGATCCTGAACCTGACTTCCTTGTGTGCACAGATGCCTATAAGGAAGGGCTCAGAGGAGTCCTTATGCAGGGGGAAATGTGGTCTGATATGAATCCTGAAAATTGAATGAGCATGAAGTCAACTATGTGACCCATGATCTAGCGCTGGTCGCCATAGTACATGCCTTAAAAATGTGGAGGCATTACCTCTTGGGAAGGAGATTTGTACTTATGACAAACCACTGTGGATTGCGATATTTGTTTGACCAACCAAAGCTCAATTCTAGACAAGCTAGGTGGATGGCCCTCCTTAGTGAGTTTGATTTTGAAATCAAACATATTAAGGGAAAGGAAAATAGGGTGGCCAATGCCCTTAGCCGAAGCATGAAAACAATTCATTTGATAGTAGTAAGTACCTGCGAGACGGATGTCAAGGAAAGAGTCAGGAATGCACAAGAGATAGACACATTCTTCTAGACCGTGACCTCATACCTACAACAAGAACTCACAGGGATAAAGTATGGAGGCTACCAGATGATGGAAGGAGGTCTGCTCACTTACCGAAGTAGATTGTATATCCCAAATTGTGAGGACTTGAAGAGGTTCATATTGGATGAACTACATAAAAGACCCTATACTGGTCATCCAGGATACCAGAAGATGATCACGGCCACCAGGAAACAATTCTATTGGCCTGGATTGAAGAAAGACATAGCCGAGTACCTACCCAAATGCATAGAATGGCAACAGGTAAAAGTAGAACACCGACACCCAACATGATTATTACAACCTCTACCAATCCTGGAATGGAAATGGGAAACCATCTCCATGGATTTCATCACCGGATTACCAACCTCGACCAAACATAATGATGCCATCATGGTAGTGGTGGATAAATTGAGCAAGTCCGCTCACTTTATTTCTGTCAAGTCAACTTGTAAGGAAAGAGACATCGCCAACATATTTATGAAGGAGATATTCAGACTACATGGTATTCCAAAAGAGATCGTGTCTGACAGAGACACTAAATTTACTTCCAACTTTTGGAAAACACTGATGGCTGGTTTAGAGACCAAGTTGTTGTTTAGCACCGCCTATCACCCTCAAACCGATGGACAAACAGAAAGAGTGAACCAAATAGTAGAAGACATGTTAAGAATGCATGTAATGAATCAACCCAAGAAGTGGGAAGACTACCTGCGACTGGTGGAATTCGCCTACAACAACGTCTACCAAGAATCCATAAAGATGAGTCCGTTCGAAGTCCTCTATGGTAGTTCGTGCAACACTCCTGTCAGCTGGAGTAATCCCGTAAACATAATTTCTTTCGGACCCGACATGCTGAAAGAAATGGAACAACAAGTGACTCAGATAAAACAAAACCTGAAGGTCACTCAGAACCGACATAAAAGTTACACCGACCAAAAGAGAACTCCAAGAGAGTTCAAGGCGAGAGACCATGTATATCTCAGAGTTAGGCTCAGGAAGAGTTTCCTAAAAATGGGAGCTTGTGCCAAGTTAGCACCTCGGTACTGTGGACGCTTTGAGGTTCTAGATAGAGTGGGACCTGTAGCCTATAGGCTAGCACTTCCTCCCACAGTAAAAGCACATAATGTTTTTCATGTTTCATTATTGAAGAAATATGTATATTATTCTAATCATATAATTGACTGGTCTGTGATCCAGGTGGAACCGGAGGGAGAATTCCTACCATAACCTCAAAGCATACTGGATAGAAAGGAAACCCCGCTCCAGAACCAAACCATTGCACAAGTCAAGGTGCAATGGAGACATTTTGGCCCAGATGAGGCTACATGGGAAATGGAGGATGCCATGAAACATGCATATCCAATTTTGTTTACCTTTGTACATACATGACATGATGATAGATAGAACATTGAGGATGATGTTGCTTTAAGGGGGAGGGAATTGTAACACCATGTTTCCCCCAATCTGTAAAAATAATTATGTTGGCCAAGAACTGTGGAAAACTCAAAGATGTGAATGTGTGATTCTAAATGGATCTTAGTATACAAGGTCGACGAATGTAAATTAACATTATATATATATATATATGTTGAACTAATACAGATTTTCAAGTCTGCTCTCAGGAGATTTGTTCCTATGTTTGTCTTACCTGATGCCTTGGATAAATTTCCCCACGAAGGCACCCTTTCGAGACCACCCCCTTACCTTATAGAAGACCTTCCAGTCTGGTCTTCAAAACCTGGTGTAAATTGCCTGAGGACCCGAAGGAGGATGTTATAGTTTAAGTCTTAAAAATCTCGCATGAGGGAGAATGGTCCTCGTAGACCTCAACATTTCGGCATTTCGGTACCCGAAATACCCAAGGGTGAGTTCCCTTGCACTCGCAAGTCCCGAAACCTCGACTTGCGAAATCCCAAAATATTAGCGTGGGGGTAAATTAAGAGTTTTCAGAGTTTCGACACCTGGAGTATCTAGATGCGAGTTCTCTTGTACTCGCGAGTCCTGAAACCCCGACCCGCAAAATCCTGAAATGACAACGTGTGGTTGAGTTAGGACCTTTGGTGGTTCGGTACCTAGGATACCCTCCCTCTTGCTAAATGCACAAATGAGATCCTTTCAGAGGATCTGTGGTCGGTTACAACCATAAAATTGAATGAAGGAACACATGCGATAATGCCTCGACCCCTTTTTTAACCTTCGCAAGTAACGAAGAAATCGGGACTGTCGATCCCAAGACCCATGGGAGTGCATGGACCGTCTAGCTGTAGAATACATGTGGCGACTGGTAAGCATTTTGGTGTTTCGACACTCGGGGGACTAGAGGGTAAGAACCCTTGTCCTCATGACTCACGAAATCCTGATATGGAAAAGTGTGACTTGGATCTACATTTTGGCGTTTCGGTACCCGAGACCCCCAAAGGACAGTTTTGTTCTATGTGTCTACTAGATGCAAAACCCCGAGATGGCCTAATGCGCATAAATCTGATACTTCGGTGTTTTGGCTTCCAGAGTGCCGAAGGGCATGAACCCCTTGATGTTTTAGAATGCAAAATCCCAAAAGGAGAAATCTCGAAATGAGCTTAGAAATGAATACTGTTTTTGAAGTTTCAGCTCTCGGGAAACCTAAGTGCGAGACTTCTTGTCATCACATACCCCGAAATCCTGATGGAGGAAACCCCAAAATAGTGAAGCATGTTTAGAATTGGCATTTTCGGAGTTTCGACACCCAGGAAACCTAGATGTGAAGCCTCCTGTCATCGCATCCCCCGAAGTTTCGGTATGCGAAATCCTGAAGGGTAGAGTGCCTGGAATTAACCTGGATCACTGTTAATCGCGTTAAGCGGTCAGATCCATTTCAGATTCCCACCCTTTGAAAGACAAGAGAGAAAAGGGAATACATGCACAATGATTTCCTGAATCGCGAAAGTTGATGAGCACCTCCCCAATAAGGCCTGTGGTCATAGCCGCCTATCATATGAGTGTGGTTAAGGGATAGCAGGGTCTGTATCAGGCCCCATAGGGATTCAGGGAAGTGTGTTCCTCGGAGATCAGATGAAAAAGGCCGAAAAATTATGATTTTCGTAGTGGGTGTGTTACAGGTATGAGTCAAGTATAAGAGGCTACCAACTAACTGATGGTATAGGGTGGCATCAACTTCGGAAGAAGTATAGATGGCAGTAAGCTTGACTCCAAACTGGAAGGGAGAAGGGGCTAGTTTACAATCATCCATGTGAAAGCGATGAAGAAGGTAACATGCATACTTAGATTGGGAAAGAAAAATTCCTTCATTGGTTTGCAAAACTTCGAGGCCAAGGAAATAGTGCAAAAAGACTAAGTCTATCATTTGAAATTTATTCTTAAGGCTGATTTTCACATGGTTTAAAAGTTTTGAGTCACTACCAGTAAGGATAAGGTCATCAACATAAAGGACATTGATTATGAGATAAGTTTCTACTTTCTTGGTATAGACATTAGGATCAAAATGGCATCTAGAGAATCCAGTGGCAATAAGAAAGCTGTCCATTTTGGCATACCAAGCTCGGGGAGATTTCTTGAGACCATAAAGAGATTTCTTAGGGTGACAAACAAGGCTATAGTCATTCTGGACATAGCCAGGGGGTTGTTCCATGTAGATTTCTTCTTGCAAATCTCTGTGCAAGAAGGTGGATTTAACATCCATTTGATGGACCTCCCATTTATGTGAGGCATCAAGGGCAAGAACAAGGTGGATGAAATTCATTTTGGCTATAGGGGAAAAGGTTTCATTACAGTCAATTCCTTCAACATGAGAAAATACTTTGGCAACTAACCGAGCATTGTGTCTTTCAACACTTCCATCTGATGCATAATTAGTTCTGTAGACCCATTTATATCTGACAAGTTTTATTCCTTTTGGAAGAGGTACAATATGCCAAGTATCGTTTACCATTAAAGAACGATACTCTTCATTCATTGTTGTATCCCAATCTGAATGACCTGAAGCTTCTGCAAATGTCTTTGGATCACGAGTTTCTGAAAATTGAGCCAAAAGAGAAGAGGCTCGCTGGAACTGTGAACATGTCTGATGCTGATCTGAAGGATCATCGACAAGATCACCAGCTGCTTCTTGTGATGAACAAACCCATCTAGGAAGCAGTGGAGCTGGTGCTGGTTCAGGTTCAAAGGACTCATCTGGAGGAAGGTGAGCAGGAGGAGGTGGATTTTCATCCTCACTATTATCATTTGAAGAAGAAACCAGAACATAATAAGGCGCAAACGTCGAAGATGGTTCATAGGCCGAAGAAGGAACAACTACCGAATTAGGCTTGTAGGCCAAATAAGGCACAAATGCTGAATTAGGTTTGCAGGCCAAGATATTTTCATCAAATTTAACATCTCTTATAATAACAATTTCATTACAATGTGTTTGAAGAAGTCTATAACCTTTGACATCTTCAAAATAACCAACAAATATACATTTCTCACTTTTAGGCTGCAATGCTTTCCTTTTCTCATTAGGAATGTGAGCCCATGCTATACTGCCAAATACACGGAAGTGACTTACATTTGGTTTAATTTTAGTCCAATCTTCTTTCAGTGTTATATTTTTAAGAGCCTTTGTGGGAGTGTGATTTACTATGTAATTTGCATAGTTGATGGCTTCCGCCCAATACTTTAGACTTAATCCCTTAGATTGGATCATACAATTAGCCATTTCTTTTAATGTGCGATTCTTTCTCTTAGCAACACCATTTTGTTGTGGTGTATATGGAACAATGTGTTGCATTTGGATTCCTTGTGTAGTGCAACAACTTGTAAAATTATTGTTCACATATTCACCTCCATTATTTGTTCTTAACCTTTGAATTTGATGTCCAGATTGCTTTTCTACAAGGGCCTTGTAGGCCAAAAACTTGTCAAAAAATTTGCTCTTAAGTTTTAAGAAGTAAACCCAAGTACGTCTGGAAAAGTCATTAATCAAAGTTAAGAAATATTTGCACCCAGAAAAAGAGGGAGAAGAAAGTGGAGCACACAAATCACTGTGAACAAGTTGCAAAGGACCCGAGGCGTGCAAGGAGGCACGTTTATCAAAACTGTCCCGATGATGTTTGCCGAGAACACAACTGACACAAACACCATCTCTGCATGAAAAAAGAGGAAGACCAATCACCATCTATTGATTACATGGTTTCTGCAATGAGAGATACTTTAGATGACCAAACCGCTCATGCCAAAGTTTCCTCAAGTCATCGCTATGAGCAACAAAAACTGATGAAAAAGATGATGA
>ML777602.1:221861-296239 GCA_009831015.1 Picea engelmannii | reverse complement strand
CCATGACCAAGCCATTCCAGCTTTTTGGCAATGAGCACAAGATTAGAAGAGCCCTAACCTCATCATCAAAGTCCACTTTTACAGAGCTTAGTTGATTAGTAACTGTATTAAATTCATTTAAATGATCTGCAACAGACCCACCTTCTGACATCTTCATATTAAATAATATCTTCATTTGAAATACCTTATTCGACGCCGAGGGTTTTTCATACAATTTGGCCAACGTGTCCATCAAACCCTTCATTGTCTTTTCTTTTGAAATATTGAAAGCCACCGACGTTGCCAGGCTCAGCCGTATCGTTCCTAGAGCCTTTTTGTCAAGAATCTCCCATTCTTCGTCCTTCATGGCCACCAACTTCTTTGCTACTCCACTCAATGGTAGGAATAGATCCTTCTGATATAAATAGTCTTCCATATGTATCTTCCATAATTGGTAGTTTTGGCCATTAAATTTCTCGACCCTAAACTTTCCATCTTCTGACATTGCTCCCACTCGAACCAGGAACCCTCTTTTCCTGCGAGTTACCTTATGCTCTAATACCAGTTGTTAGAAAAACAGGACCGCGGAGCAATAAAATAAAACAAATGTAGAAACAAAACACATAAGACACACAATACAAGAGAGACACAGATTTACGTGGTTCACCCAGTGTGGGCTATGTCCACCAGAGAAATTGCCAGGTCCTTCCTTTATTATTATCCAGCAAATGAAGGGATACAACCTACAAAAAAACCCATTGTAACTTCCTCTTCTTTCTCTCACAATATCCTCTCTCAGAATACAATATTCACCATCAAATCATAGCCGCAATACATTTCCCTCATAAAAGAGGGTTGCCTTCTAGGGCAAAAAACCCTAACACAATCTCTACCGTTAGATATATGACCTTATAATGAACGGTCCAGATTTACAATGAAATTACAATATACTTTTATAAGGCAATTTTGGCTTTGGGGGTTTCGCCCCCGAACCCCCGTTGGGGGCCCGCTTGCCCCCAGACCCCCTAGTCGGGGGGATAGGCCCCCCGGACCCCGCAGAGGGGGTAACCCCCCCTCTGCACTCCCTCGCATGGAAGAGTGTACATTCTTCTGGGGTGTAAATACTTCATGGGTTATAAACACGACTGAAAGTAAAAGACCTATAAATCAAGAAGATAATCAGGCTCCACAACCAACACAATCTTACTGGTCCACGAAATGACCTAGAAATTCCAAATATGAGTGACACGTGGCATCCTCTAAGTGTTACCACATCACCATGATGACGTCATGCTGAGGTCATCTTGCCACATGTCACCTCCTGCTGATTCCACATATGTTGTTGTTGGATTACTGAGAGGGGGGGTGAATCAGTAATAGAGCAATTTAATCCTTTTTAACCATATAACCCAAGTGTTATATCAATGTATCATTATCATCCAATAACTGCAGAGTAAATAAGCAATGAACAAATGAACAATCATACACATACACAATACACCAATGTTTTATGTGGAAACCCAAAGCGGGATAAAACCACATAATGCTTTTTCTTATATGTCTTGAAGAATTGCATTCATTGGAAGCACCAACTTCCTTTGTTTTCCAGCTGCTACTGGAAGGAGGCTCCCCCCCTAGTTTCTCAGGCTACAATCCGAGGGAAGCTCCAACTCCCCAATTCTCTGGCTACAACCAGAAGAAGGATACAACCCCTTATGTTCTCTAGCTACAACCACCTGTCCTTACCCCATCGAACTACCTTGACATATAAGTAGAATTATGGAACCACTGTCAAACTATCACTGTGAGATATACTGCTATAAACTTGTACCAATAAACCTGTACCAAATAACCTATACCAAAAACCTGAACCATGCATCAACCATGCATCAACCTGTACCATAAACAAGTGAATCAACCATGCACCAACCTATACCAAACAACCTGTAATCAATTTGTACCATAAACAAGTGCATCAACCATGCAAAAACATGTACCTCAACTTGTACCATGAATAAGTGTATCAACCATGCACGAAACCTGTACAAATAACCTCTCACAACAACCTGTCACAACAACTTGTCCAAACAACCTATCACAACAACCTGTCTCATCAATCTTATCAACCAAATCAGATCTACTCACCAATATCAATCACCAATACAACTCTCAAAGATGTGCATCAACCAAGCATAACACAACAACTCATAATCATCACCAAGATCAATATGTGCTTCTAATAATACAAGTAAGCTACATCATCCATAAACCATGTTTCAACAATACTACTAACAAGTGCCTCCAACCATGTACCAAGTATGTACCAATCATGTATCAACTACTCATCAAATATGACTCATCAATATGTACCAACATCTTCAACTATACACCTCATGTATGTGCCAACTCATCAACTACTTGTCTCAACCATGTACCCGACATGTACCTCAACCAAATTCCCTCATCAATTTCATCATCCAAATTTGATTTGTAACTTTGTAATATACCTGGTGTATATGATCACATACCTTCAAACATTCCTTAACTTTAACAACAAGAGACTAGCATTTTCATCAAACTTTTCTTTAGTCTCACATGACTAGTTTTGGATTAGTCAACATCCTTAACTTGAAATAATCATAACTTTGTACCTCTAATGAATAAAGATCTGAAACTGATACACAATGTCCTTCAGTGTGTTTTATGCAATTCCTCTAGGTGTCACTACTTGGAACCTCTCAGAAAATGAATTATAGCAAAAATGACATACCTTGCTGAATTCTGGCTTATTCTAGAGAGTGACCTTGTAGAGCGTGCCCCACATGTAATATTTATTGAATCGATATGAAAATATTACACAACATACTATAGACTATACTCTAACCAACACATATGGTCTTACTAAATTTGGATCTGTTATGAATAAGTTATGTCATTTTTTCCCTAAATACCTTAGAAAGCATTATCAAAAGAATTTATCCTTCCTTGAATTCTGGCCTTCTTTTCTTCACCTTCTCTCCTAAATTTGGCTTAGATATCCTTTGGTTACCTCAAACACCTATAGATATTCAATATTCTTAAGTGTGATTTAAAATTAGAGAGCCTTTCTTCTTATTTATACTCTCCAAGTAGCTTCTTTAAAAACATCTTCTAGGTCACTTTGCCCACTTTCCTTATTTTAGGGTTAGCCCACTTCTAATTTCTCCATTAAATTTATTATTTAAATAATTTATTTTGTATTCAATTTGAATTATAGTAATCTCATCACTTCAATCTATTATTTACCTTCTAAAATCTCTTAAACCACTTTGACTACTTTGACCTTTTGGGGCTTCTAGATGACATATGAGGGTCCTCCAACTTCGTAAGGTCATAACTCTCAAATCGTGAGGAGTTATGTGACGTTACACATACCACCATAAATGGAATGACATGTACTATCCATATAGAATAGTATTACCTGAAAATATATCAAAACTCATACCATTATACATCAAACAAACTTGGGTCCATTACCCAAACCTGGGTTCTCCAACATCTCATGGCCATAACTCTCTAACCATGAGGAGTTATGTGACGTTCCACATACCACCGGAAATGGAATGACATGTACTATCCATATAGAATAGTCTTACCTTCAAATATGTTAAAAACCATACCATTATAAATGAAAAAACCTTGGGTCCATTACCCAAACCTTTGTGCTATCGAGATTCACTACCGGACTTTCTCGAAGGGTTGACATCAATCACTAAGGGTTGAAATAAATCTATAATATCACTCTCCAATGGTTGACATCAATGACAAACAAATATCCACACCAACTATCCATCAACCTAAGACAAATGTCTGACAATTGTGCGGATTTTGATGTCATCTGTACTTATGCTGACATTAGCGATACAGATGCTGACTCATCCCCCTGCTGATTGGGCTAGGTTGACCAAACTTTGACCGTGGATATCTTTCGATCTGTAACTCTGTTTGACGATCTGTTTGCACCGTTACAAAGCTTGCGACACATTCTTCGTGATGTTTTCATTTTCACTAAGTTTTGAAAACTTCAAATTTTTTCCCTTTTTCTATCTGTTGAGGCCATTCTGAGCGTCTTGAGTTGCTTCTGTGAGTTTTGAGTTGTTCTTAGTCTTCTCTGGATCCTTTTTGGATCATTCACATGCCCTCACTCGAGAAAATATATCAGAAAACAATACATGCTAGTAATAGCCTGCTATTAATATTTTGAAAGAAGTGGGTTTCCAATGGTGATGTCCTTCACAAACTCCCTGATGTAAGTCACATAAAATCTGTTTTTCTTCTTCTTCATCAACACATCTCAACAAAATTCCATTAGGATATTTCCAAAACAAGGTTTTGATTTGTAATGCAATACTCCACTGATTTCAAGTTAAGTGAACTTAACTTGGATTTATCTAAATCAGGGGGAGACTGGATATTTAACAGAAAATGAATAATGTCTTTATACCATGGTGAATAAAAATATATGCTGCTTACCTGTGAACTAGTTTCCTCAACCTGAAATGATGAATTCATTGATTTGCTGGAGAAATTATGTAATCCAATATTTGACTCTGTCATCAATTTTGCAAGGCCTTGTCCCTTTATTAATCGAGTGGGATTTATGGTTAAATTGTATTCCAGAATTTTAGTTATCCATTTCCCCCTTCTTCCTTGACAATCTGGTTGGACTAAAATTTCCTTAACTGCACTATTTGGAACATATGCAGTAATTTCATAATGTAGGGCATACACGCTAAAATATTTTAAAGCTTTCACTAAAGCGTATGCCCACTTCTCCATAATATAATATTTTAATTCAGAATCCCTAAGAGTCTTGCTGAAGAAAGAGATAGGCTATTCATACCCCTGGTCATTTCTTTGTAAGAGAAAAACAACTATAGTGTCTTCAGATGCAAATGAAAAAATAAAAAACTCAGAGTAATTAGGGCTGATGAGGATAGGTGCCTTAATTAAATCCTGCTTAATATTTTCAAATGATTCCTTTGCTTTTGGTATCCATTTGATCTTTGCATATTTCTTCAACATATTAATAATATGCTTGATGATTTCTGCAAAATTTGGTATAAATCTTCTAAAGAAATTGATTTTACCTATGAAAGATTGGATAGACTTCTTATTCCTTGGAATATCTATCTGCTGAATGGCCTTTACCCTATCAGGATCTATCTTGATTCCTTCTAGTGAAACAATATGTCCTATAAGTTTTCCTTCTTCCATGAAAAAATGAGATTTTTAGGGTTTAATGATATACCATACCTCCTGCATTTTTCAAATGTCTGTTTTAGATGCTGCAAGTGTTCATCATGTGATGTCCATAGCTCTCTGAAATGTTGCTCCAACATTCATGAGTCCAAAAGGAATCTTTTCATACCTCCCACATTTTTCAAATGTCTGTTTCAGATGTTGCAAGTTTTCATCATCAAAGGTTGAGAACACAGTAATATCATCAAGATAAATAACCATAAATTTGTTTTTCTCACCAATGAATATGATGTCCATAGCTCTCTGAAATGTTGCTCTAGCATTCATGAGTCAAAAAGGCATCTTTTCATACATGAAAGTGCCCCAGGGAATAGTAAAAGTTGTCTTCTTCTTATCTCCTTCCATCACTGATATCTGATTATATCCTGAATAACCATCAAGCAAGGAGATTCTTTTGGCCCCTACCACTCTTTGTAGAATATGATCCATTTTAGGTAATGGATAATTATCCTTTAGAGAACACCTATTCAGATTTCTGAAGTTTACACAAAGCCTTATCTCTCAATTATTTTTTCTGATAGGTACTAAATTTGCTACCCATTATGAGTATCTCAATGGTACTATGATTTTAGAATTCAACAACCTTTTTAGTTCTTTTTCAATTATAGGTAGCAACAATGGATTGAATTGTTTATATTTCTGCTTAAAAGGTCTGGATCTAGGCTTTAAAGGAATCTTATGCCGCATAATCTATGTATAAAAAACCTTAAGGTATTCATAAGACCAAGCAAAAATATCTGAAAACTATTTCATCAAATTGACATACCCGTCTCTCTATTTTTCTGGCAATTTCTTGGATAATTTCACCATTCTAGGATTTGAGTCTGGATTGATATCACAATTTACCACTTCAGCCTCCTCTGCTTGAATAACAAACTTTTTTGAAACGTCATTATGGTCAAATAATATCTGAAGGGGAACCAAAACCTTTGGCAAATGATTTGTTTTTAATTCAATGATTTTATGACCAACAATACTATCTTGAAGGATATTAGCAACATGAACTTCCACATCATCATTTTCATTATCCTAGTCTATTGAGATAGTAGAAAATTCATCAATGGTCTCCAAAAACCTTTTAATTTCCTGATCATCTTTAAATGCTTGCCAATTTTTTATGTTATATCGTATGAAGGGTCTGTGTCTTACCTCAATCTCAAATCTTAAATTGGGAAATATCAGAGTTATGAAATTACTAGTTGCCAGTGCTAGAGAATCTGCCTGCTGATTCAAGTTTCTGTGTATAAAAGTGATGTTGAAGGCCAAAAATAAATTATAAAAAAAATCCCACACTTCATTCCTATACGGCTTTAACCTCTACTGTTTGTTCTGATAAATATTTTTTATTTGATGGATGATAAGCTCAAAATCTCAAAAAACAAAAAAATTGTCAATACCCATATTTTTAGCAGCTTTCAATCGCAACATAAGAACTTCATATTCACTGATATTTTTGGTTGTATCAAATTCCAATTTGTATGACAGATGAATGCATTCCTTAGCAGGAGAAACAAAAACAATCCGAGCCCCAGATCCCTCTTTGGAACAAGCCCCATCAAAGAACATCTTCCAGACTAATTTTTCTATATTTTCTTTAGCTGCAGGTATAATTTTCCTGACTGATATTTCAGTTATTTGGTCACCAATGTGAAAAATGGAAGAACCAAGTTCATATTCAACAACATATATAGGATGATTGCTGGGATTTTCATGATCACTCACCATGTAAGCCAACCTCACTTCACTGTATAGTCTTCGATATTTTCCACCAAACACATGTATAGTAGCATAACTGAGGTCCATTTGTAGTGTACCTCCTACTTTCTTAGCCCATGATCTAGAAAATACCATCCCAAATTTAGGAGGTATATCATCCACAATCACATCCAACACCACACTTTTCATAAGTAATTGAGATAAAGTGACAACCATGTATTTAATGACTCCCAAACATTTAAACTTTATGGAGTCAAATGAATATAGGTCTAGATAAGGCTTAGTGATGTCTAAACCTAACTCATCCATTACCACCTTTGACATGACATTGTGTGAAGCTCATGAATCCATTAAAAAATTATGCAATATTTTTTCATGAATGTTCAGGGATATGTAGAAAGGAGGAGAAGCAACATACCTATCTTCAATATGTCTCCCAATGGTTATGGCAGGGTTTTCATCTTCAATATTTCTAGTATCTGAAAAAGTAACATGAGCAGGAGGCTGCAATGCTTTTAGGAACGATTTTCTAAAAGGATCAATTTTCATCAATTCTATCAGATGTATGTGGATTTTGATTTTATCAATTTCATTTTCCAAATTGAAAGAAGAAACTTTCTTCTCATATTCCTTCATCTCTGTAGTACTAACCTTGACAGGTTGTTTTTGTTGCTGATCAATTTTAACCCCAACACCTTCTTTACTGAACTTTGATTTGACTGGATGATTCAGATTTTATGAGCATAATGAAATAAATACAAATTATTAAAATATCCTTAACACAAAATAACAGAGATACAATAAAACTGGTTTTCTGTTCAATAAGGAAATAAGCTAACACTGTAAAATGCAGCGGAAAACAAGCTTCCTGGAATGGTGGCGACTTATCTCTCAGAAGAGATGTGACGACTGCGCTCATTCGCAAGAAGATGATTACAATGAGGCTCTGAAGGCCTTTTTACAATAAACATGAATTTCAAAAACCCTAGACATCCAAAAACCTAACCCTAGGAGATGAAGTGCCAAAATTCATGTGGGCCCAGTTTGGGTAAGTTAGTACATCAACTTCCCAGGGTCGTAAATTTTGCATACGATCTTTGTTTTAGGCGCACAATAGCCTGTTGGAAATTTCTAACCGAGAAGAACGATTTTCGACTGGCCTAGGTTAGTGTCTTTGGTGGTCACCTGGGCCTCAAATCCCCATAAAATGTCATTTAGGGCCTCAAAACGACCCCAAAAGTTTGGAACCCGAAAAACTGTCGAAAAACTACCAAGGTGGAAAACTATTTTTTGAGCCAATGGAATAGGTGGGTTGCCACCGATATCCACCTGGATCAATCCTCCCTCCTTAGGAAGCAATGCTATCCATTGAGTTGAGTTCCCCCATCAGATGAAGAAATTTCTGCTGAATTTGGCCCCGGGTGAGACACTTGCCTTGGTGTAGGAGCTGCCTTGCTTTGACGACTCGATAAAGCTGGATCCTTTCCTGTCGACTACCCTTGATCCGTGTGTCTAGAATATGATCATTGGATTCATGTTTCATGGAGTCAATATTGATCTCTGTTGGTGTCAACTGATCTACTATCTTCGAGGTGTGCAATAATGGTGGGAAATATGGCTAAAGGAGAGCCACATTGAAGACTGGGTGTAGGAAAAGGAAAGGGGGAATCTTGAGCTCAAAAGAATTGTCACCCACAGCCTTGGTGATGGTATACAACCCATAATGGTCTGGGTAGAGTTTCTGATTAGGCCCCGTAAGGTGTTCTTTCTTCAAGTGAAACCAAAATTTGTAACCCACTTGAAACTTATGTGGCACCCGATGTTGATCATGGCACTGCTTGTACTTGGAATTATAGTTTTGTAGAATATCTAGAACCCATTGGAGGATGTACTAGATCCACTCAATGAACCAGGTGCCTTTGTCAACTTCTAGTGGAGAAAGGGACGAGTCGGTTGAGGTGGTCGCCAGGGGTAGTGCAACAGCCATGGGGCCCAATGGTTGGAATCCCAACCCCACCTGAAAGGGGCTGTGGCCAGTTGAGATATTCAGGGCTTGGTTGTTTCTATGATGGACATAGGGAAGAATCTCATCCCATGTGCGAGGGTGTTTTGAATTGTACATGTGCATGATATGTATGATCATCTAATTGACGACCTTAGTTTGGCCATTTGTCTGGGGGTGGAAGGTAGAGGATTTGGTGAGCTTGGTATCGAGCAATGACCAAAGGCTCGACCAGAATGTGCTAAGAAACTGATTGTCACGGTCTGAGATAATGGTTTGTGGGATCCAAAAATGTACCCATAATTGTTCAAAGAAGATCTTAGCAGTGGCTTCTGCTGTGATGTTCTTCTTGTAGGTGGCTAGAATCGCCATCTTGGAAAAGCGATCAACAACCACAAAAACATAGTCATTTCCCCTCTTGGTGGATGAGAGGCCCGACATGTAGTCCATTGAGATGGATTCCCATGATCTGTCAGGAGTAGGAATAGGGGTGTACAGGCCCTGTTTCTTAGTGGTCGGTTTGGTAATAGTGCAGGCGGTGCATGACCTGATATACTTGCCAACATCTTGTCGAAGTTTCGGCTAGTAGAAATGTTTTTGTAGCACTGCCAGTGTATTTTCGATGCCAAAGTGTCCTGCCACCCGACTGTAGTGAGCTTCCCAAATCACCTTCACATGCTCGCTTGATGGAATACATATATGGCCCAGACGACACAACAATCCGTCCTGAAGATGGAAATTAGCGACCACTGAGTTAGTGCCCAACATTTGGTAGGTGGTGGAGAAGTCAGGCTCTGTCTCCTAGAGGTGGGGCTATCCAGAGGTCTTATGGACATAAGAGTCTAGCACCGTGGTGAGTGTTGCAACTGGAATTCGGCTGAGGCAATCATAAACTTGGTTGATACTTCTTGTTTTATACTTGATGTTGAGGTGGAACTACTGTAAGTATGTGGACCACTTCTGATGGCGGTCATTTTGAAATTTTCCTTGGGTCTGCATGAACTGTAGTGTCTTGTGATCAGTGTGGATGACTGTCTCCTTCCCAAGAATGAAATTTCTCCATTGGCGACAGGATTGTACAATGGATTATATTTCTTTGTCATAAGTAGGGTACTTACGTACAACATCTGATAGTGTCTCACTATGATATGCCATGGGGTGGCCGTGTTGAGTGAGAACGACGCCCACAACATAGTCTGAAGCATCTGTCTCAATCTTAAAGGGATGCTGCAGGTCCGATAATGAAATTACCGGGGATGAGCACAAACACTTCTTCAAGTCATCAAAGGATTTTTGTTGGGGTAGGCCCCACACACATTTTGCCTTACCTCCACCCCTGGTTACTTGGCTAAGGGCCCATGTGATATGAGAGAATCCCAACATGAACCTGCGATAGAAATTGGTGAGGCCCAAGAAGCTCCAAAGTTCAACGACTGTGGTTGGAGATGGCCAGTCATGGATGACCTAGATCTTGGCTAGATCCACATACACACCATGCTGATCAATGATGTAGCTTAAGTAATGGACCTTGTCCATGTTGAAGGAGTATTTTTCCAAGTTTGCATATAGTTTGTGCTGCCGCAGCAAAACCTATTGAATATACTGCAAGTGTTCCTCCCAAATCTTATTGTAGATGAGGATGTCATCCAGATACACCACTACAAAAGTAATGGTGAAAATTCATAGGATATCATCCATCATCCTCATAAAATTTGCTAGAGCATTTGTCAAACCAAAGGTCATGACTAACCATTCAAAAATACCTTCTTTTGAATTGAAGGCGGTCTTCCATACAACTGTCTGTTCTATTGGACCTCGTGGTAGCTAGACTTCAGATCATTCTTACTAAAGTATTTGGCCCCCATGAGATGATCAAGGAGGTTGTCGATTTGGGGAATCAAGTATCGGTTTCAGACTGTGATTTTATTCGATAATCAATGTAGATTCACTAGGTCCCATCTTTCTTCTGCACTAACACGATTGGGCTCGCACAAGGCGATGAGATGGGACAGATGTGCCCCTTGTGGAGTAGTTCTTGGATCTTCCTCTTGATATCCTCATTTTCTAATAGAGAGTAGGGATAGACTAGTCCATTGGGTAGCGGTGCACCTGGGGTCAGATCGATGGGATGCTTGACCTGGTAGTGCATAGGTACCCTGTTAGGAGAGGAGAAGATATCTGAGTATTCTTCCATGACCTTTTACACTTGCTTCTGTTGTGTGCAGAGATCGGTTGCAGAGGCCCTGTATGTGGCTACGATATTTCACTCACTCTAAGAGTGAATCATGAAGAAGACAAATTTTCGGGTCTGAGAGATGACCTTCCTGTATTGCTTGTAAGTGATCAAGGAAATAACACTAGGAGGGACTACTTCAGGTATCCTGTACAAATTTTTGTTCAAAGTAATAATAACACTACAAGGCCTAGACTCATATAAAACATGATGTTTCCATAAATAAGGTTGGCCCAAAAGAACATTACAAACTTCTAGAGGATCAAAATCACACAATACCTTGTCTTTGAAGGGCTTGATGCCATACGACAATCGACACTGTTGGTTGACGCAGAGATCGCTTCCTTGGAGGATCCATCCATTGGTGTAGGGTTGTGGGTGTGGCGTTGTCAGTAGGGCCAGACACTTGATGACCTCTGCTGAGATGAGATTATTCTGGCTACCACTATCAATGATGAAGTGCAACGGGCTACCTTTTACCCACATTTGTGAATGGAAGAGGCACTCACCTTCTTCTTGCTCGTTTGGTTCACCAAGCTGGAGCTTGGTGGAAGAAACAATGGCATTGGGTTCCACATCAATGATCTATCTTTCCTTTTCTGGTTCTGACTCAGAGTCAAAAGCCAAATCTGATTCAAAGGCTTTCACTTCAGCCACCAACGACTACTTTGAGTGGCAATCAACAGTTTTATTCCAAGGGCTCTTATGGAAGTCACACCACTTCTCGGTATCTTTTTTGGGCTTTCTGGTGTCCTTCTTTGCTTGCGGCTTGGACTGGTTTTCCTGATACTGTCCATATTTTCTCTGTCCTTTGTTCTATGGGTTGGGGCCTCCCTTTCCTGGATTTTGCTGTGAGGGGTTGCCAGGCCCAAATTGTTGCATCTTTTGTTTGAGATTTTTCTTGATTTTGACGGCATATCGGTATGCCGCGCCCAAGAATGAGACGTCCAAAAATTCTATTTCGGTCTGGATGTATCTATGCAGTGCACCATGATATGTGAGCACCATATCTCACTCTGAATATTTGATACCCAACTTGGTGCGCAAGGTATGGAAGATATTTGTGAACTATGGCATTGCTTGGTCTCTCTCTTGTTGCGGTGTGGTCCATTTGGTATACAAGTCATCATAACTTATGACATGGTAGTATTGTTCCTTAATAACATTCGTAAAGGATTCCCAGGTGGATGCAATTGTAAATAATGAGGGTTCCTCTGTTTCCTTTTTGCTCACATAAATTTTCCGACCAATCTTTGACATGGGGAATGACTTTGAGCAGTGAAAAAGTAATCTTTTCTCTATTCGAAAAGTTATGGAAAAAAATACCCTTTTAGTAGATTCAACCACTTGTATACAACATTTTTGTCTATCTAACCTTCAAATATAGGAATATTGAAGTTTATTTGTACCTTGAAGGGGGCGACACCTTCGCTCGAGGAAGATGCGTCGCCGAAGGATTTCCACGAAACTATCCATCATCTCGTTCCTCTGTTGCATGAGGGATTCCTCAAGCAACATTTTGAAAGGATCTCCTATCCCATCATCTTTATTTTCTCCTACCATGAGAGGTCGCTTGGATGTGCAAGAGCTTTTTTCCTCAAGAGAAACAACCTCAAGACCCAATTATTTGTACCCTGACCTTGTTGGGGAGATGCATTAAGACGATAAGGAGCAGACCGCTCTGATACCACTGATCCATATTTTATGAGAAGAAAAAAATGAATACACATTATTAAAATATTCTTAACAGAGAATAACAGAGATACAATAAAACTGGTTTTCTATTCAATAAGAAATAAGCTGAAATTATAAAATGCAGTAGAAAACAAGCTTGCTGGAATGGTGGCGACTTATCTCTGAGAAGAGATGTGGCTGTTGCACTCATTCGCAAGAATATGATTACAATGAGGATCTGAAGGCCTTTTTACAATGAAAAATAATGTCAAAAACCCTAGACATCCAAAAACCTAACCCTAGGAGATGAAGCACCAAAAGTCATGTGGGCCCCATTTGGGTAAGTTAGTACATCAACTTCCCGGGGTTGTAATGTTTGCATACGATATCCATTTTAGGCGCACGATAGCCCATTGGAAAGGTCTAATCGAGAAGAGCAATTTTAAAATGGCCCATGTCAATGTGTATGGCAGTAACATGGGCCCCAAATCCCCAAAAAACGTCGTTTAGAGCCTCAACACGGCCCCGAAAGTTTGGAACTTGAAAAACTGCTGAAAAACTGCCAAGGTGAAAAAATGTTTTTTGAGACAGTGGAATATGTGGGTGGCCACCGATATCCACCTGGATCACTGGAGCATTTGTCTCTTTGGTTTGAACAATTATATCCACTTTTGATCCATTTGATCTAGACCTAAGATCATACTTTTTTCTTTTAGGTTCTTTTTGGGAAATTTCTTCAACATCTTCTTCCTCAAACTGATTCAATATAATAACATCCTCATAATATTGTTGTGTTAGATGAGTGGGAGGTAATTCTGTATCATTTAAATGAACAGTGGAATCTTCCTCAGTGTCATCAATTTCCTCAACTTTTTCCATTGCATTATTTTGAAAAGGAGGCAAAACCCTCTGATCTTCTTGATTTCTCCTTTCTCTGGGCAAAATTTGAGAAATGTTGTTAGGCCTTCTGAACTGATTGGGATTTCTGTATCCTCCTTCCTGTGTAGGCCTGCTAGGTTGTTTTGTTTCCATCTTCAGCCTGGCCATTTTAGATGTCAAGGTTTTCAACATTTTGGCCATTTCATCCATCTTGGAGTCAGATGTTATATGAGAAGAATAAGGAAGTTCTTCTCTATGTTTTTTCTTGTCTTTGTCACCCCTTGATTTCAATTTCTCCGTTGCCAGTGTATTGTATTCTACTTCAATGGATGCTTCCTGCATCAAACTCAGAGTAACAAACCTTCTTTATCTCAACAATAAAGAAAACTCAACATCAAATGCATTGGCAAAAGTAATTTTGGCTGATGTTTCTGTGGGTTTGATTTCATCTAGAATTTTACTATACATTTTATTAAATCTTTTGGTAAAATTATATACAGATTCTCCTTATTTTCTTTTCAAATCATGAAAATTAGTGATATAATACAAGTAATCTTTCTTATCTCCCCAATGTCTAAAAAGGGTATCATCTAGTGCATCAATATCAACAATAGAATTAGGAGGTAGAATTCTAAGCCATTTCCTTGCTTCTCCATCTAAACTTTGCAAAAAAGTCTCATCCAAACATCTACATGCTCCACATTAAAATGATCTGCAAAACTGTAGAAAGAGTTTAAATGCTCTCCAACAGTGACTTCCCCCCCTCCATTGAATCTTGGGAAATACTTCATATAATTATTAGGTGGGAAGGCATACAATACTTGTGGTAAATTTAATGGTGCATATCTGGATGCAACAATTGCATCCATCTTATTTACAACCATATTTATCATAATGGGTTCTTGAACTATAGGAATAGGAAAAACTTGTGATGTAGAAAAAGAAACAGTGCCTTGGGGAGAACAACTTAGTTGAGTTGATATGAGTTTTTGATCTTCAATTGATGAAAGCACAGGTTTCCTTGCTGAACAAGAATAGGATGAAGGTTTCAGAAACAAAGGATTTTGAAAGGAACAATAATGTGGTTTAACCACTTTAGAAGAACTAGATTGGGGTGATGATGATAAAAGTGTATCAGGTTCACTTTTAGTATCTTTGGGAAAATCCCTCAGAGCTTCAACTATGGATAAGGTATTTGTTTGTTCTTCTTCAATGAGCTCAACAAATAATTTCCATTGCTCTAAATTCAATTCAAAGATAGTTGAAGGAAAGGATACAAATGAAGGTTGAACAATAGGTTTTGTTTCAATTTAAGATACAATTTCTTCAATTGGAGGGATATTAATAGGTTCAGAAGATTGTCCTTGAGCACTTGTAGAAGAAGATTTATCTTTTGAGGAAGTGGACTGTCCTGAAGTATTTTTTATATTTTCTCAATAACATTTCAGGATCAGACACTACTGGAACAAGCTTAGGATCTAGGTTTTTTCTGGTCACTTGTTTCTTTGCGGATGATGATAAAGTTGGAGGAGTTTTAAGTCTACCTTTTCTTTTAGGATCTAGAATTACTGTAGAGGAGTCGCTAGGTGAAAAATACACAGTCTCATGTAAATTTCTAAATTCTTGTCCACCATCAAGATTTAGATCCGATCTTTGTCGTTCTCCTAGGGAAAAATCATTCGTTCCTTTGTCCCCGACAATGACGCCAAAAGATGTTAGTCCATAAAGTTTCACTTGACCGTGAGAGGGTAAGCTAGGGCATCGTCAAGTTATTGCAATGGTATTTTTATAAATGTTTTTTGAATATGATTTAGAAATGGTTGAAAGTTGGCTCAAGGATATAATAAAGATATAAGGCTCAATGTAAAAAGAGAAATAAACATCTCACTGGCTTAGTAAATGACAAACACTTTGATAAATCAGATGGTAAAAGTAAATAAAGAAAGGAATATATGAGTATTCAATTTGTCCACTCACACATGGATTTCTCATTCCCAAATATCATTAGGAAATAAGAACATGGTACTTGAAAACAATCTTAGTTATGAACAAAAACAGAAAAAGTTTCATTGTGTTACTCACAAGCAAGATATCATATGCTTTGCAAGAGATAAAATGCATTCAAGTAAGAAAAACAAGCAGATAATAACATGAAAAAACTTTTCTGACCATCAAAATGCCTTTTCCATTTAGTGCCAATATGAAAATATTGTCTTTGCCTCATAGAGGAGTCTTTACAAAAAATAACCATTGATTCCCCAACTAATCGACCCTCTAGTCCTTTCAATGAGTCTTTACAAAAAATAACCATTGATTCCCCAACTAATCGACCCTCCTTTAGTCCTTTCAATGTTTATTTAAAACACAAAAATATTCCTGAAGATTCTATTTTTCAGATTATAGTTTAATATGGGATAATATCCTAGGAGAGAAATGTTCATACAAACACTTCTAATGCCTACAATGTAGTCTTCTTAACAACTAATCCGAATTTAGCCTAGATGACAATTTGATGAAGCTTTACAAATCCCACAAAAAGAGGAATACTCTGTTGCTGAGCTAGTTCAACTGAGATACAAAAAAGTTCTAATTGAACGAAATAATGTTAACCAAAATTCTCAACCTCACTATCTTGGTAATAGCCTCGAGCAATTCAAAAATTGTGGCAGACTTTCCTTGGGATTTCATTGTATGATAATTACAGAAGCTCTGGTGTCCCTTTGTTTTCGTTTAGTTGTCAACACCACATTTTTCCAATACAGTCTTGTTGGGTTCGAGATATGATCAATATATGACAATTATTAGATACTTTTTGCCGAATGTACATATGTGTTTTTCACGTTTTGAAGGAGCTTTTCAAAGAATTTTATATTAAAACGGTATGATCTACACCAGTTACGTATGATTCATGTTTAATGATTGTATTGAGTATAATTCATCATGTTTTTATGCTTCCAAGTATTCGATTCACATTCTTTGGTGTTACAGGGCGAAAACGCACCACGTTTCTGCTTCCGGCACTCAGTCTGGCACTCCTTCCAGCACTTGTTCCGGTACCCGATCCGACACTCTATCTAGCACTGCGTATTGCACAAAAATGGAGGGTGACTTGGCGGTTATGGTATTAGCGGCCAGTGATGGGTGAATCAGGAACGTGGGTTTTGTTCGTGCTTATCCCCTCCAACCACTGAACTTCCGACAACTCAGTTTTAGTTGTTCAAGAGGGCGATTATTGTCTCGCTCTATTTTATCAGTTAGGGCATCATTTAATGCAAATTGCCGAATTTAGAAGTGGTTCGACCCTCCCGGGGTTGACCAATTGGTCTGTAAACATTATAAATATCACCGAGCTGGTCAAACATAAGTAAAGTAGCAGAAGCATCATTGTGATAGGTAGAAATACGTTTTTACTCTGTTTTGCCATTTTACATTGCCAGATTATACAAGAACTGCGTTTTTGAGTTTTTATGGTGAATTCATCTTGTTGAGCGCGTGGTGTGCTTTTAGAAAGTGACCATGACTTGCTGGGGGGCCCATCAGCAGTCTGGTAATTGTCTTTGTGTTTGTTTATGCATTTCATAGTTTAGTTGTTCTCTTTATTTTCCCGTACATGCATTTTTATTATGTTAATTAGTTTGCTGTTATAATTTAATTGCTTTGACTCTCTTTTGCAGGTTAGTATGATGAATTGTGTTAGCATGCATTAATCTTGTAGTTAGGAACGGATATGTAGATCCCTAGACTAACCCCATGTGTAGTTAGATATTAGATTACGTCTTTATTTATGATTTTAGATTCAAGTTTAAAACAAAGTTTTAATTAGAATAGAACAAAGTTTTTATTTGAGCTTTCTTCGACAAGGATTTGATGGATGGATATGATCAATTTCAGTTTTTAATCATAGCTTGCTTATTTCATTTTTAATGTAGAATTGGCTTAGCTAGTTGTTGATTAATGTAGTTGTTAGTTTACTTTTTAATATCATGTTTTAATTTCTGTTTTTAAGCATTTTCTTATTGTAGTTTGAATTGTTGGAGTAGATATAGCATAGTTTTCAATTTATGTAATTATTTTCTAGAATTAAATTGCAATTATATTTCTTAGTTAATGGTTGAATCTAGTTTTGCTTACGTAGTATAGAAGTACAATGATGATCTCGTTATATTGTTGATGGTTAATAAATGAATATGCAGGGTAATTGACAATTGTTTATGTCATGGCTAAATTCTCATTGGATTGTTTAATCCATACCTTTCACTTTGCTATTGAGATCAGTATTGAGCTTATACCGCTTGAATTGTCCTTTGTTGTCAAGTGCCATTGAGATATCATACGACACTGGAGACATTCACACAACCACCAACATTATGTTTGAGTTTTCATAGATTAAGAAATAGTTTTCTTGCTTTCATAGATTAAAAGAGATAGTTTTTCTGCTTTCATAGCTCAGAAGATATAGTTTCTTGCTTTCATAGCTTAGGAAATAGTTTTATTGTTGCTGTAGGATAGATAGTCTTTTGCTTTGATAGGTTAGAGAATAGTTTTGCTTATCATAGATTAATATTTAGTTGCTAGTCTTTCTTGCTTTCAATAAAATATATTTCCTTTCATGAATTAGAAATAGTTTTGAGTTTAGAACATAGTCCACTTGCCTCTTAGGCTAGATAGTTGTTCAATGAGAAGTTTTAATTTGATTACTTGCAGTAGAAGTTATCTTAGAGTAGTTAGTTGTCTATTTTATTTAATAGGTTAGCTAGTTGTTTTGCTTGCTTGTCTATTTTCTTTAATAGGTTAGTTAGTTGTCTTGTTTACTTGCCTTAATAGGTTAGCTAGTTGTTCTTGTTTGCTTGCTTTAGTAGAATAGCTTCTTTCTTGTTTATTTGCTTTCATAGGGTAGTTGCTCATTGAATGTAGGTTGTCAAGTTAAAGTAATTTGCTTTGGTTATTTGCTTATGCTTAATAGTTTCTTTTGCTTATTGTCAAACTAGTTTCCTTCAAGTAGGGGTTTTACTTGCTTTTCTTAGAACTATCCATCGATCCTTGGCCCAAAAGTACTTAGGTTACATAGTTTCAATTTGCTTAGTAGGGTTTGTTCATTAGATAGGTTTGCTTGAATAGATTAGCCTTAGATATCTATCTTCCTTAGTTAGGCTATACTCCTACCAACCCTTCTACCTTTGGCATATATTTTTCTACAAATCCAAGTTTACTTACCCCAGGCTGACAATTTAATTAAGGGTTTTTAGTGTGTTTTTAGTGCATATATAACACCCATCAAGTCTTATATTTGATTCTCTTACCTCCTTTAGTAGGGACGTTTTCTCTTTCCTCTTCCTTTTGAATTACTATATCTTTTCCCGTTGTTTTGCATTCCATTGCTCTACAAAGGAATTTTCTTTCTTCAACTTCCTAATAATACCTTACAGCTCTTTTACCCTGTCTTTCTCTTTTCTTTCTTCCATCCTGAACTCTAGATGTTCTTATACTAGAGTAGGTAGGTTCAAATCTATGGAGGCTCGAGGTTTCCTTAATTTAATTTCATATTTTGAGGACAACCCAGTGCTAAGATCCTCTTCTTTAGTGCTTTCTGATTCTCTGGTTTCTGGAACATCTTGTAGCTGGTTTATTTATGGAAAGGAATAATTTTTCTCATCATCAATTACATATGTGCTTTTCAGTGTAGATTTAGTGACTGAAACTGACCTTGTGGTTTCCCTAGTTACAGGTCTCCTTGAACACTGTGCAATTTGTTTTCCTTTCTCATGTTTTTCCTCTGTTCTTCAGATTCCTCCTTTAACTTGTGTGAAGAAGATGCAATGGTCTATTTTTTTATCTTCCTTCATAGTGTCTTCTGAATTGTCTTCGATGATAATAAGGTTTTCCTTCTTGATAGAAGGATGAAACATAGCTTTTGAGTTCAACCAATTTTTTTTTGCAGCCCTGGTAATAGTTCTTTTAGGGTATTTAGATACAAGTTTCTTTTTTGTGTTCATTTTCTTACCCTTTTCAACCTTTTTCCTAGTAGACTGTTTCTTCTTCTTGGTTGGTCTTTGGACTGGGCTTGTAGTATAGTCTTCAGGTTCATTAGGTTCCTCCTTGATGTCTGGATCAATTTCAACATCAATCTCTTTATCAATTTTAAGTTTTTTGCCTCGACTTGTAGTGATCTTCTCATTAGGTCTACCTCTAGGCAAATATTCAATTTCCTGCTATGTCTATAATTTCCTCTTACTAACACGATTCACCCTGGATGCAATGGAGCTTTATTTCACCAAAGAATTAATGGCTTGACAATATTTTTTACCTTTTCAGGTTTTCTTTTCCTTAGCAGTTTTGGAATTAGGTTCCTGCTGTTTAGGTTTTAATGACCGAATTAACCAGTCCCAAGACCTTTGTACCTCACTTAAAGAAAATATTACCAATGTTTTAATCAACCCTTGATGAAAAAGAATTTTCTTTGCTGTTGTTGGATTTGTTTGAATTCTCTTAGACATCTTAGATAGGCTTTTCAATAAGAAATAAGGCAGGTTGAGAGGATAGTCACCATTCACATGGATTAATAATATAATATGATAAAGGCGAACTAGAGAAAAATGACCTTCGCAGGTGATGTACCTGTGAATGATAAACAAGGCGGTGTGCCATTCTTTTCTCACCCAACTGTGTGGGATGCCTTGGCTCCAATTGGGGTTTTGTTTTTCTGGAATCAAAAAATGATTAACAAACTCCATTAATAATGCTTCTTTCTTCCACCATCTCTATCCGTATATTGGTAACTTGGATGATTTTGCTATGGAATGCTCTATCACATGCATGAGGAGTTTACCCACCACTGTTTCGAAGCCATCGAAATCCTGTTCAAAGATCATGAAAATCTGCTCATCATGACCCTGAAATGTTGAGAATAAATCGAACCATCCTGCATCTTTAAACTTCTATGCCATCTGAGGAAAATGTTCAAATAATTCTGTCTCTTATGTCCCTAACTTGGTTATCTTCTCTCTCTTCTTTGGTACCATGACACTAATAAAATTCTGTGGAAGGTTTATGAGAATATCTAGGTTTCGATCACCAACTTTTGAGGATTGTCGAAGTATGAGAGTTATCTGTTTACCTGCAGAGCATGCATGGAGTAATAGACATATTAAAAATATATGGATTATGACTTCATACATAGGGAATAATAATCAAGCATTGTGGTTTGATATCAAGGTGGCGAGTACAACCCAATCCTTCGAGTTAGTTGTCATCATTGAAAAAAATGACCTGATATAGATCATACATAGATATGTTGATCCTCTGGTAATGATTTTGGGTGTTAAAACACTATCTCGGGAATGTGGCGCATGGATAACTATAATTACTCCTGGCACTACAAGAATAACACTATTCTTGTAACTCCCTTTCCACTTTGACAAGTTTGAAAATTTAAACGAGCGAAAAGGACAAATGATGTGATGGAAATTCTTTTATATCATAGTCTAACTTTTAAATACTTAAAAACATTTAAAATGTGCATAGAAGAATGAAAAAATTCTTTCAATCCAAGAAAGGGAAGAAACAAAGTTTAACAAAAATCATGAAAAATGGGTAGAACAAGGATTAAGGATATCCAACAGTAAAAAACAAAGTTAAGGATTAACACCCCTCATTCTCAAACCCTAAATAGAGATACTTTCCTGAATTTACACCCCCAAGGAAGTAACATATCTAGTTCATTTATTTGACTCCATTAACCAGATAGTAAAGGCATTAGTCATCTATTTTTTGCATTGGAGATATAAAATCATTGCCTTGGGAAACATGAATTTTTGCCTTGGGAAACATGAATTTTTGTCTTTTGAAAGATCTCTTTCTTGGAGTTGGTTTGCCACATTGAGAGGAATATTCCCCTACTAGGGTGTCCCCTCTCTCCCACTACTTCAATTTTTGTTACAAACTTTAACCTATAGCCATTAGGGCTGATATAACCTAGATAAACTACTAACCATAACTCGTAAACTAACCCTAGACTAGCTCCTAAATTTTGCTCACTAACTCTACTAACTATGGCGCACATTTTCGGATAATTGTTGGAATATTTTGATGGTGTAACTTGATGATATAAGTGACTGAAATAGACAACCATAATTCTACAATTTTCTACAAGAAATACATGTTTACAACAGTCATATTCTCTTGCCTCTTAAATGCCATTTTCAGCCCATATTTATTGCTAATCTTAATGCTGATTTGCTTAACTGGTTTATATATTTGTATGCTGATTTGGATGTTTTATTTGCCGATATAAAACATCATCTATTGATTCAAATTATGGACAACAAGCTTAACTGTTTGATCCATACTAAAATATATCATTGCAAGTTGGATTTTCTTGTGTGTCTGGCAGGTACAATCATCCATTTATATTTGACCTCTAGAGGCTCCAATTACATATCTATCCACCCCCATCTACTTCCCCCCAGGGTCACCGATATCGCCTCCCTAGAGTGACCTAGTCACCCTTGAAGCAAAAGACCTACATCGAGGTGACATTGGGTGTGTTAGAAATAATATATGTTCTCATTTAACCATAGACAATATAAAAATATTGTCACCCAACCATAGGCCGAAGCCACCCCTGATCACCTTAACCTTGACAGAGAGAATAATTATGGAAGCAAACCCTAGGTCCAAAAGCCAATCAAGGTAGCGTACCACTCTCCAGAGCTAGCGTACCAAGAAGAAAGTCCAAACCGTAACCAAGAGAAATTCCAATCCTAAAACCGAAAATACTGGTTGCAGTAGCTGCAGTTGCAACTACACTCCAGACTTGAGCACTTACTGAATTTCTGCAATGCGCACTAGATTTTTGCAGTTGCGAGTTGGGTGTGTACAAATGATCTTTGGCATCCTGTGTTTATACTACGCTTTCTTAGCTGTCTGGGCCAAATTCTCTTTCTGGAGGATAAAGAATCAATATTAATTATTTTCTTTAGTCATTTTATCTTCTAGGGTTATGTCCAAAGATTTAGGGTTTCTTCTTGCTTTCCAAAATATTCTATTCTTGTCAGGGTTACACTTGGAGGTTAATACCTCCCGCAACTGCCATAATATCAACACTCCCTCCTAGATAGGGAGGTACTGAAAACAATGGTCTTGGGCAGAAACATACCATTCAACTGGTAGCATCATCATAGCCACACATGCTATCTCATGAGCAAATCACGATCACCATCATCACTATTAGTATCATCTGATAACATCAAACACATCATTTCTTGAAGACAAACTCCATCTGAGTAATCAAGCAAGATGATCAATAAGTCACTCACTCCACAGATTGATACAAGACATATGCCCTACAAGAATAATTGTTCTAACAGATGTTGGAGGCCACACCATGTGATACAATTCTTCTAATCCAGACATATGTCCTACATGAATAATTGTTCTAATAGATGTTGGAGGCCACACCATGTGATACAAGGAATATTCTTCCGATCCAAACATTCGTCCTAGAAGAATAATTGTTTTGGACCATTTTCCGCCCGGAGAATGTCTGTCCACCAACACACTGACTATCCATCTAGTTGGTAATCATTTCCAACACTAGTCATGGTCTCCATGGAAATCATAAAAATGCCATTCAATATAACACAACTATTTCTATTCATTGTAGTACACAACTACTATCCAGTGGTACACAACCACACCAAGTAGCACATGACTACTTAATCAGTGACACATAGTCACAATCAGTGGAACACATCCACCACAGTAGAATACATCTACTGTCCAGAGACACACAATGTACACAACAATTAGATCATATGATATCAACCTGCATAAAACAATATCATGATATAAACTATGTCATCTGGGCCATTCTTCCACTCACATATGTGAGATCTGGAAGAGCATCTGCCCTTAGAAGGTAAAACATCAGCCATGGGCTATCCAAACTATTCTTATCAAGCATAGAATAATAATTGTACCTAATTTTTGAGCCTAGACCATTCACCTAACTGGGCCATTCCTCCGACACTAATCATAGTGCAGCCTGGAGAGAATGAGTCTACCCTAGGGAATGCCTGTCCCTGATTGCCGAACCTGGACCATTCACCTAACTTGGCCATTCCTCCAACACTAATCATAGTAAAAACTGGATAGAATGAGTCTGCCCTAGGGAATGACTATCCAGACCATTTCCTAATGGAAATGGATGTCTTGCACCAACCTCCAAAACAAACCATTCTTCGAAACTACTCACAACTGTGAACTTCAAAAGAATCACTACCCGATGAGGTAAACCATTCTACTTGACCACTACTCAGAGTGACTGCCAAGAAGAATGATTGTCCTATACCATTCCCCCACATTGGACACAAGGGAATTCACTGTCTATGGTACATCAACAATCTACTAGACCATTTTCATTACGAAAATGACTGTTCGATCTGGACCATTTTCCGAACTAGAAAATGCCTTTCTGTCAGAAATCTCAAACCACTTTTCGAACTAGAAATAAATTGGTCATCCTGGACCATTTTTCAAACTAAAAAATGTATGTCCATAAATCAATAACATATCAGTGCTCCCTCCTAACCTGGGAGTAATCTCTTCGTTTTTTAATAAGGGATTTATTTTCAGGAGCCCCAGCTTGTTTCTTGAGTACACAAACTTTTCATCTTGGACAGAGGCTTTACCAAAATATCTGCTACCTACTCATTTGTGGAGATATATTGGAGAACCACTTCTCTTTTCTAGATTTCATCACAGAGAATATAATGCTTGATATCATTGTAGTTTGGTTTGTCATGGAACAATGGTTTTCTCTGAAGGCTTCATATAGCTCTGATTATTCAAATATATCATGGTCGAATTCGACACTTCTGTTTCCTGCTAGCTCATGACATCATGACAAGGCTCAAACTGAAACATATCCAAGTAGCACTTCTTTTGTCATCATGAGAGTTTTCCATGTATTAGCAATCCATCATCCTAGACTTCTGAGTAGCTATTTTGATACACTATCTCTGCCATAGAAAGTTTTCACCACGCTTCTGTTGTATATGAGATACTCTGCATCAAGTTGTTTGAATCCATACAAATTATTCTTATATCCGCATACATGGGTCTCTTTATGGTATAAGCTTCTTTCTCACTTTATTTATTGGGAAGAATAGTCTTTTACATGTAAATTCCAATCCATGGATCGTACAAGAGGTATATTTGTTTTAATGGAATAAGTTGTTGTCATAGTCTTCTCCCTCCTTTTGGAAGAAACTATGAATCTTGCAATGCTTCCATTCATAAGTCTTTTTCACATTTTCTTACATACAATGTTCTTTATCATAACTTCCATTTCTTTTTCTTGATTTCTTCTTAGTGGGTTCAAACCAAACTGGTAGTCTTGTGATTCTTGGTATACTAATTGGTTGTTTTTTCCTTTCTTTATTTCTTGGAATCTTTATGTTCTTCCTCATGTCTCTCTTTAGCTCTTGGGTCCATGGGTTCTTATATATGCCCTGAAGATTCCAACTTCTTCCTTTCATAACAGAATTATGGATGTAGATGGACAACCAATGATACTTTAAGGCTTCTTTTCGAAGAAGACTTCTTCTAGAGTCAAACTGAACACGTGTTGTTTATCATGGCTGCTAATTTCAATGGGAGCATGGATAGATACTTCATAATCCTCAATAGATCATATTTAGGATTAGTTCACTCTTAATCCTTGCTTCATGTATGAATGCATGCTCTTATTTTGGAGTTCTTTAATTAGCTCCCTCCATCTAAGATAGTCCATGCTTCCGTTTGCATCATTATTTGCTTTTGCAAGGTGTCACAAGTCTTTTTCTAATTTCCTCTTGATTGTTGACTTCTTTCTATTTTGAATCCTTCTGGTTCTCTTCAAGTTTGATTCTGATTTCAACTTATCTGGCAGTTGTTACTTATATAATATCTTCCACAGGAATTGTTATCAAATATTGTCAACGTACTTCATCTTTTCATGTGTATTGCTTGACTTATATTCATCATGATAGCAATCCTTATCTTGTTGTTCTTCCATAGGTGTTGTTTCAATTGAACATCATATCTTCTAAGAAATAGATATACATGATATGTACAGAAACTATGTGAACATGGTATGTACAATAACTTTGAAGAATATTGTTACCTTGGCTTAGAAGAAGAAGTCTGTTTTATCCTGCTTGGCCTTCTTTGAGGGTTCCCTTTCTTCGACAACTAATTCTTCGTCTGTTTCATTTCTTTTCTTTAACTTAGGAAAATGGTTTCTGTAGTGACCATATTTTCGACAGTTGAAGCATTGTATTTTTGACATATCCTTTTCTTGATTCAGTTTCTTCCTTGAGCCAAACTTCTTCTTATTCCTGAAATTCTTGAACTTTGCTGTGGAAGCTTGATCATCATATTTATTTTGGGATTTCTCTTTTGCATTAATCCTTGATTCTTCTTGTGCACAACAAGTCCAAAGTTATTCAAATGTGGGATACTCCTTTCTTGTATTCATGCTTGCGGAAAATGCATCCCTTGTCTTGGGAAGACCATTGAGTACTATATTTACCAGTTCCTTCTCTGAAATGATTTCTTCAATATCTTGTAGTTGATCTCTTAACTGAGAAATTCTCACAAGGTATGATGTTATGCTATCATCATCATTCATTTTCATGTCATAGAGCTCATTCTTCAGACTCATTACTTTTCTAATGTTTCTGATTGAGAAGAGGTTAGTTAGGGCATCATACATATTCGTAGATGAGTCAAGATGATAGATGTAGGGTATTAAGTGGTCTTTTATAGAGTTCACTGTGATACTCATGGAATTTTTGTCATTGTCTTTGAACTTCTCCATAACTGCAACGTTCTAAGGTTCCTTCTCTTTTCCTTCTTCAAAATATGGTTCCATGATCTTTCCTTTCACGATATCCAACAATTTATTCTTGGAAAGTATGAGATCAATCCTTGTATTCCATGCTCTGAAGTTGGAAGCCCCTTATAACTTGTTTTATGACTTCATAAAGTAGGTCATGACTACTTTGACTTGTTCAAACTTTGACTTTGACCAAAAACTCAAACTTGACGTCTAAGCTTGCTGAGAGTACTAGGAGGTGCACTAGGTTAGGGCACACTAGGCTATCCAAAAATTAGGTCAATCTCTTCACTTAAGGTGTCTTAACAAGAGGGTTAGGGTTTCGTTGTTGCAACAACAAATTTGATTGCAATTGCAACTATAATTGAGAAAAATCCTCCCAATATATCTTCCAGCGGTTAGACTGTCAGGAGATACTGTGGGCCCATAACCTATTAGAAATAATAGGTGTGCTCATTTAACAATAGAGAATATAGCAATATTGTCACCCAAACCTAGGCCGAAGTCACCCTCGAGCACCTTAACCTTGACAGAGAGGATAATTTTGGAAGTAAACCCTAGATCCAAAAGCCAATCAAGGTGGCGTACCACTCTTGAGAGCTAGCGTACCAAGAATAAAGTCCAAACCATAACCAAGAGAAAGTCCAAGCCTAAAATCGAAAATACTGGTTGCAGTAGCTGCAACTGCAACCACTCTCCAGACTTGCGCACTTACTGAATTTCTGTAGTGTGCACTAGATTTCTGCAGTTGCGAGCTGTGTGTGTACAAATGAGCTCTGGCATCCTGTATTTATACTTCTCTTTCTTAGCTTTTTGGGCCGAATTCTCTTTCTGGAGGCTAAAGACTCAATATTAATTATTTTCTTTAGCTGAGTTGTCTTCTAGGGTTATGTCCAAAGATTTAGGGTTTCTTCTTGCTTTCCATAATATTATATTCTTGTCAGGGTTACACATGGAGGTTAATACCTCCCACAACTACCATAATATCAACATGGTGTAGGATTCCCAAGTTGTAGCACTTGCTTTTATGGTTGGGTCAAGATTTTCCCAACCTACAATTTGTGCTATAACAGGCCCAAATACATTTTCTAACCTTCAAGAAATATTTGGCTTCATCAAATATAAAAGTCATCATTGGCTTTGGTAACCTGAACATTTTCTTGAAAGTTGAAGGTGCCAGAGAGATTCAAGATTATTCTTGCAACTGAATAATTCCACGATTTTTCTTGTATTTATATTTTACCATGAAACCAACTCTGTAGTATAAAAAACCTCTAGAACACAACTTGCTTTGGGAATTCCTGATGTCCAAATATCATTAGAATTTCTTTCTAGAGGTGACAATGTAAAATAATATTTGTATTCTATGGACCATTGAAATTTTGGATCTTCTTGTCCGAAGGTATTAAGAGTATCCCCACAAAATCTCAATTTCTTTTTGGTCATCTTGCTTAAGGGGTTGGCGGATTATGTACAATCTTTTGGAACGTTAATACCAAAATATTTTACACAATATACCTTGAAGCTCTTTTTTCAAAAGGATGATTAGGGAGAATTTAACTTGAATTTATTGAGAATGGTCTCGAGAAAGTATCCATTAATAATGGTCCTTTGATACTTAACCACTTGTTATTTTCCATAAGATTTTCATTTAATATTACTTGGAGAATGTGATAAGAAGGGATGTGCATTCATCACAGAGTAGCGAAGAAACAAATGTATACAAAGAGATTGTTGAGTAAGTTCGATCCCGATGATCCATGGTAAAAAATCATAAAATAACTAAGTATCACAAAGCGGATGGATAGAGGGGAAGGGGAAATATTTCTCAAGAATTGTGATATTATCTTTGATCCCACGATAAAGGTTAAATTGGATAAGTATTGAAGTATCAAGAGAGGAGTGGAGTCTCAAGGAATAAATAAGTATCATGAAGTGGAAGGATGGACTAGTTGTCATGATAATCAAACGAGATGAATGAGTAAACTCAACCCGCGGTGAAAATTAGAAAGAAGTTCTTAGTATGGTACAAAATGAGGATAGCAGAACTTAGCAATACGTTCTGGTGATGGCATAATTTTAGACTTGAAAAATAATACGTGATGAACCCACAAAATACTTAAAATAGTCTAGGTATTGGTGCATTATGGTTATGGCAAAACACATTAGTGCACTTTAGAGAAGGTAGAAGTTATAAAAAGATTCATGATCCCGTGATCAAGTGGAAAATTTTCTAAGTGTAGAAACAAGATATACAATAGAAATACTGATAAATGACTTGACATATTTTAGATTAAAAAATGGTAACCAAATAGCCACGTCACAAGTAGAAGTTGGTCCATGTGGTGATACCCCTCCTTCTAATAACCTCACTTTTACAAATAAGTTCCTTAAGAAGTGACCCACTTTTATAGAATAAGCAGAGATCAATTTTACAATGAAGTTACTTTATAAATGAAAGTTGCATAAAAAATAAATGAATTAAAACATTGAAGCTACTTATAGTGATTCACTTTTATAATTAAAGTGAAATACACTTTACAATGGGTGCATGAAAATTTTCAAAACAAATAGCAAAAAAGAGACTTGACCTCAAGACCTCTTACTTAATAAAGCAACTTTTAACCAAATGAGCTAGTGAAAAACATATTATATTGCTTAGAAGGAGGATTGTTGTTGTTGTTGAAGATGGCCTTGGAGAGCGTGCTCATAAAAAAATATTTTCACATAAGAAAACAATTTCACTTCTCGACAATAACACAGGTTAGATCTCAGTTAGCTTAATCGAAAAATGCAAAATTTCCCTCTGTTTCTGATTTACAGAGATCACACAGAGTGCATAAAAAAGAGCATACACAGAAAGGAAAACCCTTTCTACTCTGTTTCTGATTTTCTAAGAACACATAGGGCACAGGGAAAACACCATACGCAGATCGAAAAGAGTAGCAAATAGAAAATAAAAACATAAAATTGAAATTTATCTCTGTAAAAAATTTAAAAGGGCATATTCAGGATTTATACCTTTGGATCTAACTAAAATGAGCATATCTTGGGTGTAGCGTCCCCAACCCCGAGATGGGTAATGCCACACAATATATTAACCTATGATACCACTTTTTAATGTACCCAGCCTCCTAGATAAGTCCCATTACCACATTATAACATATCCACTACTGCAAACTCGTTGAAAAAACTATGATAGCAATTCTGTCTTCTGCAAAAGCAACTCATTGAAAAAAAAAATGCACACAATTGGCCTTATGCTATGCACAGTTACAGTTTGCTAGTGTGTGAAAACCAGTCTCATACCACGCATGAAAACTATGTCTTAGCAATTCTGCATGCTCAACCGTCATTGCGTCAATTGTGTTGACTATCCCTCAACACACATGACCTTTCTAACTTCATGCTAGAACCCATATTATTACTGCTAAAATTACTTAACAGATAGCGACTATAACGGTGAAGTGAAATCATAATACAACTACATACACAACCATTCCAATGCCATGCCTGGGGTGTGTCCCATTTGCGTGCGTAGACTGAATTCCCTGTGTGCACGATGATTCAATCCTTGCCTCCAAATCCCATGACCATTACCACGTAATTATCTAACAAGAAACACTTAATAACTACCATGCTTTATATCTGCAACAATTATGCAGAACCAATAATACATGTCCATCCCAACATAATTATGTACCAATTCCATAAATAGAAATAACATAAGAATTCACATGTTAAATAATATATAAACACATATAAATTGTCATGGCCCATGCCTTGCATATGCAACAAACATGCAGTTCTAAAACATATATATTCCATGCTCATATATATATACAATTGTAACACATAATATATTTAACATGTATATTCACATTATTGGAGAGAATAAAACACATAATAAGACACTTATCTTTTGTTGAAATCCACCAATTGTGCATAGACGTCAGATGTTCCTCCCAGACATAGACTGTGCTTCTCATAAACTTACCAGTAGGTAACCCCTAATCTAGGGTTAAACTCCACTTGGAAAAGGAAACTTGACCCGACTAAGGTCTCTCATACAACAAAAAAACTCAGACACAAGTGCCAAATCTAACAACCAACCTACAGTCGTTCATTCCCCACATGCCTATCCCACCCCAGGAAGTGTGCCCATTCTCTGCTAAAACTTCCTTCGGTTGCCCCACTTCCCTTCTAGGGATTCAATAACAAGACAAACAAGAAGTCTCAAAGCCCTATAGTTACTGCTTGGCACCTTGGGAATCAATTCCCAACATTTCTCTCTTTTAGAGAGAATTCTCACGGGCCTGACAACCCTCTTCTTCGAAAACTATGGGCCCGACAACCCACTTCTTCAACCAACATGGGCTTGAAATATCACTTCTTTGAGAGACATAGACCTAACAAACTACCTCTTCCATAGCACACGAGCCTGAAAACCTACCTCTTCATTAGCACACAGGCTTAACAACTTGCCTCTTCAATAACACACAATCCTTCCCAAGTACAGGGTTATGTGATGGTAGCAATTTACAACAAAACACAAATTCTTAGTCGAGGAAAGTTGGTTTTCCTGATGAAGGAATGAGTAAACACCTCCCCGAAATACACTTAGGCCCAACAATGTATTTGCATGACTAAAAACTAGACAATTTTCATCTTAAGAAATAACTTGTCTCCACTTGGTGATCCGTTCCCATTCCTTAGGAACTTAGGATGAACACATATCCCATAATTATACTTTTGGAAATATCATTAAAATATTCCCTTTAAGCTTCACACCTCTTTCCCATTCTAGTGGAGTTTTAAACCCTCTTCTCTTTTCGTCTGATTGGTCTATGCACAGTGATATGTTTTCAATAATTATCTGAGTGTCATTACATTTTTACAAAAAAATAGGCACATTGAACTTTGTCGCAATCTAGGATCTCCAGCCTAATAACCACACAAGTACTTTGGCCTCAATATACATATATACAAAGGCTCTTTAGCCCCAAAATATCCCGGTTGCAAACACGGTCCGTTGCACACTTTGAATTGATTCTTGCACACCTACCTAGGTGTGCGCAAAGCTATGAAATGTGCATACACTCTTCCCTTGGTTCACATGCATGAAAATTCTCGCACACTTACTCAGGTGCATGAAAATATATGAAATGGGTGCACACTCTTCTCTCAATGCACATGCACTAAAATTTACCCAAAACTTGTGCGCCCATGACCCACCAGCCTATATGTACATGTACATTTACATTACAATTGGGGTTCGGCCTAGGGGTATTACATTCTCCTCCCCCTTATTTATGCACCGTCCCCTCCCCCTTATTTGTGCAGTAGACCTTTACTAGTCCTATTTCTCTATTCTAGAGAAACTTGACTTTCCGGTCTAATATGCACACCAACTGAACTCAGAAGTCACCTTCTTTCTCCACCCCAATCACATTCCAATCAATTACATGATTAGCATCAAGAACATACTTTTTAAGAAAATATGTATATATGAAACACATTATGAATGCATATGGATGCAAACAGTGCAAGCATGCATGAGACAGGATCAATCCTCTCCAGGATTTCAAATGGCCCATAATAAGGTGCTGTCAACTTTGAACAATTTCCCAACTTAAGTGAACTCTTCCTAACTTTCACTTTCAAAAACACGTGGTCACCCACTTTAAATTATCTATGAGTTTTTCCCTTATCAACATAAATTTTCTACATTGCCTGGGAAACCTTTAAATTATGTTTTTTTTTTTTTTCCAACACCTTCTCTTCCATTTCCCTAAGTAAATCTAGCCCAACCATTGTACTATTTGTTGGGTTGTCTCAAATCATTGGTGTGTTTCACTTTCTACCATAAAGTGCCTCAAACAAGCTCATCTTTAGATATTTTTGATACCCATTGTTATAAGCAAACTCAACCAAATGTAAATATTTTTTCCACTGCATCGGTTTGTCCATCACATACATTCTTAGCATATCATCTATCACTTGATTTACCCTTTCTATTTTCCCATCTGACTCTGGATGGTAGGTTGTGCTAAAATTCAGATTTGACCCAAATCCTTTAATTAATCCCTTCCAAAAATTTGATGTGAACTTGGGATCTATGTCAAACACAATTATCTTAGGTACAACATGAAGCCTAGAAATTTCCCTCATAAAAATATCAACAATGTTTGTTGCCTTGTGAGTGAGCTTTACTAGAATAAAATAGGTAGCCTTAGTAAGCTTATCCACCACTACCATGATAAAATCATGATGCTTGGTTGTTCTAGGTAGCTTAGTGATGAAATCTATAGTTACAACTTCCCATTTCCACTCAGGGATGGACAATGGCTCTAGCAAAGAAACCGGGTGTCTATGCTCAGCCTTTACTTTCTGACATTTGAAACACGTGACAATAAAATCAACGACTTATTTCTTCATACCTAGTGTTATAACCCTAAATTGCACCACACATGCTTACCTGGCATCAGGCCAACTCATATCCATTCCTTGCCAAAGCCATGCTGAATAAACTCTTGAAAATCCTCTTAAGACAAGTGGCACGCGCCCTAACCCTCTACTGCACGCATTGGAACGCTAGCAGGCCCACTACTGCACGCGTTGGAACGCTGGCTGGCCTGCTACAGCCCGCGTTTACCTAACAAAGCACAAAAACAGGAAAGTTTCCGACGGGACAAAAAGCTTTGGGTCAGTTAACTGGAACTCCCGGCCATGCATGGCTGAGAGTTCGTCCAAAACCCTAGCTCCTTCTAGCCTATAAAAGAAGGGGCAGGGGTACTATTTGGAAGGAGGAAAAAGATAACAAAGAAACTCTACCCAATTGCCGAATCCATTTGTCCCAACACTTTAGCCTTTCCTCAAGCCTAAGAAGAATTTAAGCGAAGCATTTGGAGGACAAAGAAGAGGAGGAGCCCAGGATCAGGATCGAGGAGCGGTGGCCGATCTCTATCATTATTGTAAGTTGATTCATCTTGAGATTAATAAAGAATACTTTTCCCGTCCCAATGCATGACTTATATATGTTTTATTCGATTTATGCTTAATCTCTAACCCTCAAGTAGAAGAATAGCATGCATGCGTAGTGTTTTGTCTTGATTGCAGGATTGTCTTTGGAAGGAGCAGCAGAAGCAAGCGGATAAAGCACAACGAAGGATCTACACCAAACATCAGTAAAAAGGTTAGTAGGTTCTTTCCATGTTTGCATGTGAAAAAGGGTTTTAGGTTTGGGATGGTAGGTTAAAAGTGATTTCTTAAGGGTCATGATCTGCATGCAAGTTTAAGCCCTAGCTTGTTAGTCTATAGGGTATTATTTCCCAACAACACCTAGCGAATAGTATTGTTTCTTGACAACTGCAATTGTCTTTTGGTAGCTTACGTGCCCAACATAAGGCACATTATACATTTCTTTTCATATCATTTTGTTCAATTCCTGAGAGTTTGACACATAAATTATGCTTCTGTACATGAGAATTTCATCCTGTTTTAACTCAACTTGTCAATGGTCTGTTGCAAAATACCTTGCTGTACCCTTGTCTTTATTTACACATAGTGTTCAGATGATTTTGTAGCATCTAAAATTCTATCCTTCAAATTTTATTTCTACATGCTAATGGTTGTAGCATGCATCTCATGCACTCTCATGCTGAGTGCATCAACCAACTTGTTCTCTTTACCCTTGATATGATTTATATCAAAGTCATACTCACTGAGGAATTATAACCACCTTCTTTGCTTTACATTTAGAGTTGGCTATCCAAACAAATATTTCAGACCACTGTGGTCTATTCTCAACTCAAATATTTTCCCCATGAGGTAGTGCCTCCACATTTTCAAGGCATGCACTATAACTTCCAATTATAAATCATGAGTAGCATAATGATTTTCATGCTCTTTTAACTTCCTTGATTCATAGCATACCACATGCCCATTCTGACTATGGACTCCCCCAAGCCCTTCTTTACAAGTATCTGTGCACACAACAAATTCTTCATTAGGATCGACAATTCTCAAAATTGTTGCACTTGTCAACAAACTCTTCAAGTGTTGTAAACTCCTTTTACAATAAGAAGTCCACTCAAATATCAAACCTTTCTTTTGCAAGGATGTGATTTGGTTTTCAATCTTTGAGAAGCCTTCAGTAAACCTTCTATAGTACCCTACAAGTGCCATGAAGGATATCACCTCTATGACATTCCTTTGTGTTGGCCATCCTTCAATGGATTTTATCTTCTCCGGGTCCACTACTATCCCTTCCTCTGAAATGATATGACCCAAGTAATGAATTTTCCTCTGGTAGAATGAACACTTGCTCAAATTTGCATACAACTAATGTTTTCTCAATACTTACAACACCATCCTCAAGTGCTACTCATGTTCTTCTTTAGACTTTGAGTAAATAAGTATGTTATCCAAAAATACAATTAAAAAATTATATAAATATTCTCTAAAAATATCATTCATTAAAGGCACGAAGACAATTGGTGCATTTGACAACCCAAATGATACTACTGTAAACTCATAATGGCCATACCTCATCCTGAAGGATGTCTTGATAATGTCTTCGTCTTTAATTATTACTTAATGGTAGTGTGATATGAGGTCAATCTTAGAGAATATTTTTGCATCTTTCAGCTGGTTAAAGAGGTCATCTATCCTTGGAAAAATGATACTTGTTCTTCATTGTTACCTTATTTAGCTTCCCGAATTCAATGAAAGTCTCAACATTTCATCCTTTTTCTTCAAAAATAATACTAGGGCACGCCAAGGTGACACACTTGGGCGTATATACCCCTTCTTTAGAATCTCTTCAAGTTGCATTTTCAATTCTTTCAGTTCTAGTGTACTCATCCTATAAGGAGTCTTGGATATCGAGGCTGCTCCAAGAATTAGATTTATAGAGAAATCAATATCTCTTTTGGGTGGAAACACCCATATTTCTCTAAATACATCTTCAAACTCCTTTAGGACTGCATAATATTCAATATTTTGGCACTTATTCTTAATTTCCTCTTCCATATGTGCTACAAATAGCTTCCAACCGTTCCTAAATATTTTCTTCAATTGCAAGGCTGGAACTTCTCTAATAGTTACAACCCTTGGAATACCCTGTACTATTTCCAAGTTCCCTTCTTCAACCAAGCAGGTAAAAGCCTTATTATAACAGTCTAGGATAGCACGATGCATGTCCAACCAATCCATACCAATTAAGCAATCATATGAGCTCAATGGTATAATATTCAAATCTTCTTTTGTTCTCAGTCCATTCATGTCCATTGGACATGCCTTAACCATCTCATTAATTTTCCTTTTAGCTCTTGTAGCTAGTTGTACTAACCAAGGTTTCCTAATCTTGATTTTTGGTAATTGAAATCTTTCCACCATCTTAGGATCTAGATAACTATGACTAGCTCTTGAATAAATTAAAATAGCAATGGGTTGTTTGTTTGTCTTACCTTCCACTTCAATCATATGTGCCTGAAACTCAACTTGCTTGTTATCCGGGGCTGCGTAGATCCTAGGTACATTTCTTCCCATGTCCTCAACTGTATCAACTTGTTGTACATCGTGAAAAATCCTCACTTTTTCACCTTCTGTGAGGACAATCTCTATACATATGATCTCTCTCATAACCCCAAGACTTCATTGGTTGCTTCCTTCGTATTTTCCCCATTGCCTCTGTCATTTTGGGCTCCTTGGGAGTTGGTTGTCCCTGAAAAGTATTTATGAAGAATGTTGGCTTGGTCCCCTTCTTCCTATGCTCCATCTTTCCTTTCTTCCTGTCTTTCCAAGCCTTTTGATAAGTGGGTCTTCCTCTATGCTGATCGTAGAGACGCTTGAATCTACTTATAGTTTCCTCCAATGTCTTGGGATCATCATGCTATATTTTGTCACTAATAAATGATGGTACACCAATCAAGTACATATGAATATTAACCTATTCATCCTTGATGAAAGCAACATACTTCAACAACTCTAAAAATCTCCTTTCATATTCATCTATGGTCATACATCCAAGCTTGATTTCAATGAAATCCTTCATTTTCCTATCATAGTAATGTTTGGTTAAGTATTTATTTTGAAAAATACCTATTGAAATCCCTCCAAGTAACCTTTCTCTCATCAACATGTTGCACTTGCACAAACTGATCCCACCACATTGATGCTTTTCCTTTAAGCTGGTAGATGGAATTTATTCCTTCTACCTATGAGGAGTAGTTATGCAACTGAAAATACTTCCTCAGTCCCAACATCTAGGTCTCTGCATCCTCATCCTTCTTGTGCTCACCATCAAAAGTAGGAGGCTTAATCTTATTAATTTCTCCTTGTAGATCATCCACCCCAGACCTCCTCTTATGCTTCCTGACAGGAGATGGGATTGAACTACTGTGCGCTCTCCGAACTGAATGTCTTGGAGAGTGACGGTTGTTGTAGGATAAATCAGTAAATGCAGACATAAACTAATCTCCCTAGATCCACCTAATTTCTACAAGCTGTAGACTGACACAGTGAGGAAATCCCTGATTTCCACAGGCTAGATATGGGTAGGGTGCGGATTTTCCACATTGGTCTAAACAAGTAGGGTGCGGAAATCCTAAGTCCTCGCACTGTCCCTCAAAGCAGGGTGCAGAAATCAAAGTAAAAATTGGAAAAAAAAAGTAAGAAGGTTTTTCCAGTGAACTTTAACAGTCAGAGAGTCAAGTTGGATCTCTCAGTGACCCAGAAAATAGAACCCAATAAATCAAAGCAAGAAAGCAATGCAAACTAGGAAAACAATCCATTCCCCAGTGGAGTCACCAATTTTGTTGTAGGATAAATCGGTAAATGTGGACATAAACTAATCTCCCTAGATCCACCTAGATATAGAACAAAACAAGACAGAACATGGCATTTTCCCTAGGCTCTAATCATCGAATTTACTACCAAACAAAAGATGAGAGACATACCTTTAAGTGTCACTTCCTTATGTCTTTGTTGTTCCTGTTTTGCTCCGGTTCTCTTGTGATACTGATCCTGCAGTGAGACACAAACCAACCAAAGTGAAAGCAACAGAAGTATATTCAATGACAACCTATGCACATGATCAAGGAATTATGCAATAAAATAAAGATAATTCTATGGGAAAGAAGCATGCCACTGTATTATATTAAATAATAGGAAGAGAGATTAGAACAAGATGCCTTGATGTCATAAGGTTCCTCCCAACAATTCCTTGCTTCCCACACACTTCTTGTTCCAATGGATTATGAGACTGTGGATCTGATAGCTACTCACAATCTATATTGACAAAGAAAATCTCAAAGCCAACATAAATTTCCCAAGCTCCATCCAACTCAGTCAAGCTCAAAAACCAACTAACTTTCTCCATGAGAGCTCCTCTCCTTTTATAAGCTGAAGAGGATAAGGTGAGGAGGTTAGGATGATCCCACTAAATCATGAAAGCGAGTAAGATCCAAACCATTTGGAGGCCACCTCCCCATGGAATATTCTCCTTCTAGAAGCATCGAGAAAATGCTCGTTTTTCCCACGTACGAAGGCTGCCGCACCCTAGTTGTAATGAAGCCTGTGGAAATTCCGCGACCTAGCTATAGTGCAACCTACAGAAATCAAGCATTTCCACACCCTATGTATAGAGAAACCTACGAAAATCCTCCTTAATAAGGTTTTTACAAAGGAAAATCCAATTTCTTCTCCCAGGTAAAGTTCTTCTCCCTTCTTTCTTCAGGAATTCAAGCCACTGACCCCTCTGAAGGAAACATATAGGTTTACATAATTAATGGTCATAGTGGTGACAAAAATAATGTGTAACAACAGTGATGCCTGTGAACACTTCTTGTTTTTCTTCTCTCATCATGAGACCTCTTGTTATGAGGAAAATCACTTTATGGCATGGGGTAAACCACAACAGATGGAAATGACTGCATAAATCAACTCCAATATTAGGTATGATATATAAAAAATATGCTAACAAGACAAGATAAAGAACCTATCTCATCCAGAGGTTCGATGAAGTCCACCGTTGAGCACTTGAATCAAAGCAATACACCTGTAACTTGTCCTCAAGAACCAAGATATGAAAGCATATGGTGATAATATATAAAGTCAACACATATAATAACATAATCCATCAATATCCAAAACAAATATTCCCATGGAATAACAATTCAAATATTTGCAAGACATTAATTGGATGAGAAAAGAGTATTTCTATTAAAATGTAATCAACAAAAGTGTATGAATGACAAACTTTCGTATCAACACGTTCGAAACCGAGAAACTAAGTCCATTCAAGCTAGGTCTCCACCACTTCAATCCTCCACCAAAGACAAGATCATATAAAAGAGACAATGAGGTTCTCCATCAAATAGGGAAGAGCTTGGGGGTTGAACAATGTATTCAGACTTAAAAGGGAAAAGGGATGCAGACTCAATATGAAGTGAACAATTTCTCCAAATTAACTTTTCTCACAAAGTTGAATTCTTCTCCTCTTTTCCACAGCTTAGATAAGGCCCATTTATAGCCTTCAAATGGAACTAAAGGGCCGAGTCAGAACATTTCCAGTATATGGAAGGTCAAGGATCAAAACATGACACCATTTTTTAATTTTGAGCACAAAACCCGACACCATTTTTTAATTTTGAGCACAAAACCCGATGTACGCGGGCTGTAATGGTGAAACCTGTGTATACACATGCTATATAGCTGTTAGGGCATGCATATGTGGATAAACACATTTTTTAGCTCTAGGAAATGCAAAAAGGGACTTCAAGTTTGCATAGGGAAATGGAAAAGTCCTTCTGAGCAAGTTGCATGGGGTGATGCAAATCTTGCTATAACATCTGTGTCTCCTTGATTTGCTTGACTCGGTCTCCTTATCCACCTTTTTATCAATTCTGTCCAAGCTCTATAGCAACTTGATGTTGAAGACATCTTGTTCCTCCCTTGATTTCATAATCCTATCATTATCAACTTTATAACTTTGGATGTCCTTTTGCAAACTTTTTATGGTCTTCACCAAATTCATGCTTTCTTCCTTTCCTTCTCGTAGTCCATTTGAATATCTACCCTCAACACATATATTGTCATACATCCTTCTGACCTCATCTTCATGGATGTAGGTTATTTGTGCATCTTCCATGCTTATGATCTATGCACTAATCCTGTATTGATCAAATTGCTTTTAACTCTGCAAAAATGTGCAAGCAACAATATTTGTTAGACTGCATAATTAATGAAAACCATAAATACTATGCACATTCTATCCCATAAGTGTATCAAAATCCTTTCTTCTGATTCCTGGTGAATTTAACAATCGAATTCAAAATTCTGGGTGAATATTTGGACTCCTCTGTCCAGGACTTTTCCTCCTCTTTTCTCTCCTTTTCTTTCTTTCAAAGCTTGTGTGTATACCAATTATGTGTTATACATTCATATTCATCACATGCACATTATCTACATACGCAATACCAAGTGCACATACAACGCACCAGTATTCATTGTGCACAACTTTTATACTGAGCACTAATATTTAGCACACTCAAATTTTGGGTTCCGTGCATCATTATCTAGTGCACACAACTTTTGTGTCCGACACCAATATTCCATACAAATTACAGCTTTGCTTTGCGTCACACCAACATTCACCGTGAAACCTCTTGCACCCAATACTTAATGCACATCTTCAATTCTGCTCCATGCAATGCTAATATTCCATGTGTACACACTGTGCATCAACACTATGCACACGCCAATAATTATGCTCCATGCAATGCTCATATTCAACGCACGCTCACTATGCACCACCAGTATTCAATGTGCACGCCCTATGCACTATGATTATGCACACACCCATCAATTATACATGACTCTCATAGTCATCGCGCACATATTGCACTCCCATATTACATTTCCTCCACCAATTATATACCCCACAGTTCCAATATTCAGTGCGCACACTCCATGCACCGATATCTTTCGCACACCATAAGTACCACATCACACAGTGCTAACATTTAGTACACACACACTACACACCAATACTTAGCGTGCACAAGTCCTTTCTTCACTCAACTCATTTTTCCATATTTTTATCTTGCGACCCCACGACCATCATAAAATGACCGTGTCACCAAGTTCATGTTGATCTCTCTCCCATACAAGTCTAGTGTTGAAACAAAGGCTCTGATACCACTTTTTAGCATCCCCAACCATGATCTGGGAAATGCCACACAGAAATTTGACCTCTGATACCACTTTATAACGTACCAAACCTCTTAGCTCAGTCCCGTTATCACATTGTAACATCTCCACTACTGCAAACTCGCTAAAAAAAAATCTTTAATAGCAATTTTGTTTTTTGCGGAAGAAACTCATTGAAACTAACAACGCACACAACTAGCCATGTGCTACGTGCAGTTATGGTTTCCTAGTGCACACAAACTGGTCTCATACCAAACAAAAAAACTATGTCCTAGCAATTTTTCATGCTCAACATTCATTGCGTCGACTATCCCTCAACACACATGACCTTTCTGGCTTCACTCTAGAATCCATACAATTACTGCTGAAGTTACTTAACAGATAATGACTATAATAGTGGAATGAATTGATAATACAACTATGCACATAACCATTCCTATGCCGCATGCAAGGTCTATCCCATTTGCACACACAGGCTGAATTCCTTGCACGCGTAATGATTCAATCCTTGCCTCATAATCCTATGACCATTACCCAAAAAACATCTAATAGAAAACACTTAATAACTACCATTCTCTATATATGTAATAGTTATGTAGAACTAACAATACATGTCCATCCCAACATAATTATGTACCAATTCCATAAACATAAATAACATAACCATTCACACGTTAAAAAATATATACACACATATAAATTGTAATGGCCCATGCCATGCATATGCAACAAACATGCAGTTCTACAACATATATAATCCACACACACACACATATACAATTGTAACACATAATATATTTAACATGTATATGCACATTATTGAAGAGAATAATACACATAAGAAGACACTTATCTTTTGTTGAAATCCACCAACTACATGTAGACCTCAGACATTCCTCCCAACCATAGAATCCGCTGCTCATAAAATCATCAGCAGGTCACCCCCGAGTTGCGGCTTAAACTCCACCTGGGAAAGGAAACCTGACCTAGCTAAGGTATCTCAGACAACAAAAAAACTCAGACACATGTGCCAAATCTAACAACCTACCTACAATCCCTCATTCCCCACATGCATATCCTAGCCCAGGAAGTGTGCTCCTTCTCTAATAAACATTCCTTTGGGTGCTCCACTTCCCTTCTGGGGCTTCAAAAACATGCCAAAAAGGAAGTCTCAGACCCCTATAACTGCTGCTTGGCACCTTGGGAATCAATTCCGAGCAGTTCTCTTGTTTGGAGAGAATGCTCATAGGCCTGAAAACTCGCTTCTTTGATAAACATGGGCCTGAAAACCCACTTCTTCGACCAACACGGGATTGAAAACCCACTTTTTTGACAGAAACAGGGCCTAAAAACCCACCTCTTCCATAACACATGGGCTTGACAACCCACCTCTTCCTTAGCACATGAGCTTGACAATCCGCCTCTTCAATATCACACAAGCCTTCCCAAGTATAGGGTTATGTGATGGAAACAAGTTACAACAAAATACAAATTCTTAGATGATGAAAGTTGGTCTTCCTAATTAAGGAATGATTGAATCCCCCCCTTGAAAAAAACTTAGGCCTAATAATGTATTTGCATGAATAAAACTAGACACTTGTCACCTTAAGAACTGCCTTAGCTCCACTTGGTGACCCATTCCCATTCCTTAGGAACTTAGGATAAACACATATCCCATAATTATATTTTTGGAAATATTATCAAAATATTCCCTTTAAGCTTCACACCTCTTTCCCATTCTAGTGGAGTTTTAACCACCCGTCTCTTTTCATCTGATTGGTCTGCATGCAGTGATATGTTTTCATTAATTATCTGAGTGTCATTACATTTTTTTGAAAAATAGGTGCACTAGCCTTTTTTGAAATCCATTCTCTCCAGCCTAATAACCACACAAGCACTCTGGCCTCAATATACACATATACAAAGGCTCTCTGACCCCAAAATATCCCGGCTCCAAACACTACTCGGTGCGTACTTTGAAGTGACCCTCGTGCACCTACCCAGGTGCACGCAAAGCTATGAAATGGGTGCACACTCTTCTCTTGGTTCGTGTGCATGACAATCCTCGCACACTTACTTAGGTGCATGCAAATATATGAAACGAGTGCATGCTCTTCTCTTGATGCATACCCTAAGCTGTACCCAAAAATTGTGCGCCCACGACTCACCAACCTATATGTTCATTTACATTTACATTACAATTTGGGTTTGGCTTAGGGGCATTACATTGGACAAATGAAAACCTTTTCGAGTGAAATGAAAGGAGTTCCTAACTGGAACAAGTGCTCTGGGAACAATGGAACCACCCTCTCAACCCAAAAATGTACAAAATGGCAGAAACCATAGATGCAATAACACAACTTCATGATCTCGATCTACAACGAGAGCGGGTCTTCAAATGTGCTCTGATACCATGTTTGACAACATAGGTATTCCAATAGAGGAAAAACACCTTCAGTAACCACTCACACAACCAGATCAAATATCAACACACCGATGTTTCTACATGGTAAAACACCTACAGGGAAACATCCATGTCCCCAACCAACGCGACCACTTGGAGCAATTTATTAATGCATCAAAAAAATATTACAAAGATATTTATAAGAGAGTTTCTCACAATCGATCATTGGAAAATGACCCTCCATGCTCTTTAAATGGAGATCATGGACCAATTGAGTGTTAAGACACAGATCATTATAGTCATTAATATCAAGAAGAATATGAACCATCAGATCACTCTATGTAGGGAACATATCACGACCTTCAAATTACCTAACTACAAATGCGTACTAAAGAATACTAAATAAACACACTTTTACCTAATGACACATTAGACCAAGTTGATCTTAACTAACTCCTAAGTGTATAAATATCCTAACATCCCCCTCAAAGAGGCAAGTGGACATTGCTTTCATCAATAAATTTATTGCTAATTTTGGTATTTTGGTTCTCCTACAAGTGCCACATTACTGTTATAGTTTGTCTTTCGCTCTAAATCTTGCTATAGTCTATTATTTCTGCTTTGAATATACTATGTTGCTAATAAGGAACAATACCCTTGATGTACACTCATACTTTGTATTATCATAGATGATCTTGCATCACGGGGTACTCTTTTATCAAAATCATCTAAGATTTAAACCTATATCCCATTACTTATCCATATCTCTATTTTAATTGAACTTTAGTAAGTGGATTGGCTTTCCACCACTAAACCATGTCTATGTTCACGTAATTTTTCATCTATTTTGGTACTTTTCAAGTGGAAAACATGGAGCTATTGGATTGTAGGTCTCATTTTATGGGAACATCCTCTTTTTGTGATTTTGGGAACTGAAAAATTATGGAGCTCATTTCCAGCATTAAACAACCATTTTTGGGGTAAAAAATGTGGAAACATAGTTTTCAACCTCTTGACTTTGTTCTACACATCAAGAGTTTTCCAACGGTGCAATGATTACCTAATTGGATTTATTATGAGGAAGTTATGCCTCTCACAAGTTAACCTATTCTTTTAACCACCATGGTACCAAGTGAATGCCACATCATCTCCCATTACTCACACATGTGGACTTTCAAGAAGATTCTAGAGGGTACAAAACCCTAATCCTAATCAAGATTTGAAGAAACAAAAAATATGAACCCTAACCCTATATGGATATCAATACATGTTAAATACTAGGTCGCTAATAAAGTAAGGGGTTCCATTCTTGTTGTAATGATTTACTATTTCATAGTTGAATAGAGTAAGGGAGTAGTATATTGTGAACATAATAGGGGATTTTGAAGACTTTGTAGCAACAATAAAAGTCATAATGTTAGTGGAAACTCCATAGTGTGTTGGAATCCTCCTTGTGGGTGTAATTGGGGGGGGGGTTGTAAAGGGCCCACTAGAGAAATAATTGTGCACTTATAGTGTCCATTCAATGTAATGTGTACTAGATATACTATGCTTATTATTATTAAATAAGGTCCCGTATGTAGTTAGTATTGAATAAATGTAACATGGGATCATTGAAGAAGATCCACTAGGAGGTTAGGAGGTGGTTATGGTTATGGTTCTCTAGCCAACTCATCAAGAACTTGCTTCCTCTAAGAGGAAAGTGAATAAGAGTTAATCCTTCCATAATAGGAACTGTTGGCCCTTGACCAAGTTTTGAGGATCCTTGGTCATGTTTGACCTACTTTTGGGACTTCGACAAATTGTCGAAGGTGGAGTGCAAGTTGAAGTGGAGATCTCGGGATCTCGACCCCTTTTAAAGGATTTTTGGGTTTTGGGCTTATGTAACGAGAATGGGGATGTCAACCCATGGGTTTACCCATGCCTAGGCCTATTTTGTAATGTATAAATAAGTAGCTAGGCGATGCAAGAAGAGGCCATATTTTGCTAAGTGATAAGTGGTAATTTCTAAGTGCAAGTGGTAACTGTAATTTCTTTGTCCATACTGTGTGAGTCTTGTAGAGCTAAGTGCAAGTGATTATAAGAGACTATGGGAGGCTTTGTGCTGTAACTCAAGGAAGGAGGACCTAGCGAGGTGCGCATATATCCTGCCCTCCATGGAGTTGATTTTGAGGCTTTGTGCATGTAAGAAGATTGACCAAGATAATAAAGAAGATGAAGAGTTAGTGGATGTAGCCCCAGGGTGGGGGTGAACCACGCATATCCTGTGCTACAAATGATTTGTGATTTTTGGTTGCTCTTTTGTTTATGTGATTTAATGCTTAGTGCGATGTTATATGATAGATGAATCTAATATGATATCTTAGTGCCGAATAATGTGAATGAATGCTAGATTTGATCTATGTTGGTATGCTTAGTTCTTGAGTCTATTGAATCTATGTGAATACTGCACAAATATTCTATTAGGGTTTAGTTGCGCTGTGAAATAAGACTGAATATTGATGAATCATAATTGCTAAGTGCTCTGTTAAGGTGTTACAATCACATATCTGTGTCCCAACTAAGGTTGCAGACATTGGAGTCTTGCAACCACCCCTGCCTCTACCTTGGGTGAGACTTCATTTGCATTGCAGGTGTTGCCGAAAGGGCCGATAGCTAGGGTTTTGTTGGTGCACTATTGTAGCGTTGAACCTTGGGTCTACCCCTATGCCAAACAGGAACATTGTGCAATGTTTCCCTACCTTGAGGGTATTTTGATAAATAAAGTATTGAACATTTATGGATATCTTGTTTGTGATTCAATTTTAAGGGTTAGGGGTCATAATATAGTGATTTCATCTTTCTTTGTATTTGTATTTCATATCTAAGAATAAAGGAGAAATCCATGGTCCTCACCTTTTGGTTGGGTTTTCCCATATTAGGTTTCCAAAGGTATATATTGTGTTTATTGTTTGGATGGTGTGGTATTTATTTAGCTTTCTTTTATTTCATTCTAATATTATATCAATATTTTGAGTGCTAAGATAGTAATATTAAATTCTAATCTTAAGTAAGCAGTGCATAACAAATATTTTGTAAAAACTTGTAAGATTTGTTGGGACGAACTATTCTAGTGGAATATCCATGACAATTTATAGATCATATTGGCATTAGAGCAATTTTTATTTAGGGATTTTGTGGGAAATTGTAGGATCAAGAAATAAATTGGCTTAAGCAAAGAAGTATCAAACCCTAGATACATTGGATGAGTATAGTAATAATCCAAGGGATGGTTTGGAGGAGAGGTTTTTAAATATGGAAGCACAAGTCTCTGACATTTGTTGGAGCATGGAAATCCTCATGACATCTCTAGGGAGAAAGTTTGGACCTTTCAGGGATTTTGAGAACTCTAACTCAAAAGATAGTTTTGATAGGAAATTTAGGGACAAATAAGAACCTGAAAAGGAGCTAGCGAAAGAGAGAATAATTTCCAATAACACCTATTCCCAATATCTATGTAAAGTGGAAGTGAAAGTGGACATCAATATGTATTAAGGTGAGATTGAAGTTGTTAATTTGAATCAATGGTTTCAACATTTAGAAAACTATTTCTCTGTTCATAACATAAAATAAAAGAAAAAGACTTCATTTTCTCAAATGAAGTTAGAGGGCCATGCCCAAAATTGGTGGGAAAGCTACACATAGATGCTTAAAATAGAGGGTGATTCCCCGATAACTGTGTGGGGGGTGTTTAAAAAACTCCTTAAGTCCTAGTTCTACCATATTTGATATGAAGAGGACAACAAACCCATTCACATTACTTCTGGAAAAAGCAAGGGAAAAGTGTGCAAGAGTACACCACTTAGTTCGATAAACAATCCATTATGTTTTTAATATCTCCCAAGCACTTAGATGTACTCCTCAAGTATCTGGGTGGTATCCAACACAATAATTCAAGGAGGCAAGTGATTCTGATTTGATCCAAAATGGATCTAGACTAAAGAGTGGATAAGACTCAATACATGCAAAACAAATTGACAATTAGAATGCATTATGTAGGCCATGTAAAACAATGCAAGTTTACATGGAGTAATCCAAAAAATAATTTATCTGAAAAGTTAAAAAAATAATAATTAAGATGACAAGAAAACAAATTGGAGAGAAGGCTAAGGAATGATAAGTGAAGAGCCATGGTTGTTTGCCTTCCCTTACCCCGTAGCTCTCCCTATTTCTTCACTCTCTCTCATACTCAAAGGGATTTTGGCCAAGGAGGAGGAGAGCATTGAAATACTTACAGACTTGAAAAATAAGAATATATTGAACACCATTTGAATGGTTTTCCCAATCGAGTTCCAGGGTAAAAATCTTGTCTCATTGAGTTAGTTCCTCTATGTGTTGAGTATGGTAAATTAGCCATTAGGTTTTATGAAGTTTGTTGGTTATATTTTAAATGGTTTCTCTATATCTTATGTGAGTAAATGATGAATAATTTGTTGCTTCTATTATATTTACTATGTGAGAGGTTTTTATTAAAGTACTCACTTAGATTGGAAAACTATTGATGCTATTGCAAATGAGGTGCCATCCTTGTTGTTGTTGTATAATGATGTGTTGAATTCACCTCTGGTGGGATTATCTATGGAAGTTGGGTTGCTTCCAACCAAAGTAGTAGTGAAGAGACTCATAAGACAAGGATGTCTCTACATAAATAACCAAAGAGTAGAAATTCAAAGGGACAAGGAGATTCTCAGTGTAAAGAGTAATGTAATTGACATCTTGGCATAATGGGGTTTGAGTGAAACTAGTACCCACCATTATGTCAACACCCATGACTACCCTTGGGTTGTATATCATGTCCATGACTAAACCCTAACGTTTGGATGTTCCATGCTCCATTTTCTTGTTTCTTAACACGTCCAAGCCCTAAAATCATCTCTTGGACATTCCACAATATGTTTGATTGCTGCCAACATTTCCCACGGCCTCATTTTTCCATCTTCCAATGCTCATGACCTTACTCGAGATTTTGGGTGTGCCACTCATTACTTGTTGACTGTCTAACTTGTTCATGGCCTAAATATCTCCTCTAGGAATCCATGAAATTGTTGGGAGCATTTTCTTGATGTACACGCTGCCCATGCCTTCGGTTTGATGTCTAACAAATTTCAAGACTTGTCCTATAGTGTTTTAACGTGCCTATGACCAAAACCATGACATTCAAGAGAACCCATGCTCGTTCACTTGCTGGTATATTTCCTATGTGATAACCCTAACGAATGGAGAGACCACAATTCATCTTCTTCGTTGGTTGTAAAGTAAATTCTATAAATCTTGCTCCTCCACATACCAAAGTTTGAATTCTTTCTTCCAAACTCATTTTGGAAACCATAGAACGAGGAGAGCACATATTCTAATTCAGTTTTTCCGTCCAAATTCATGGTGAAAACCAAACCCTAATTCTCATGTTTGGTGTAGTGTAAGGTCTCCATCTTCCACACCTTCGAACTATCTCCAAGGCGCCCTACATAATCTATCTTGGGTTAGTTATAACCTATGCTCATTTCTCCTCATTGGCTCATGGTTCAAGTGTGTCCATTTTGATAACTATTACAAGACAAATGATGAGTATATTGAGTGGGAGATGAAAGGTTGGTGCATTGAATAAGGGGATGATCATGTTAATAATGGATAACTTTGCCACCTCTATTCATTGAATAATAATTTTATTGTTGCACGAGTTATTTGTCTTCTATCTCATGTGTTGAGAAAGAATCCATCCAAAAAGTATTATCGAATGGCATAAGAATAAGAGAAAAGTGACAACTAATCCCTAGCAAATTTTGTCTTGAGCAAAGCAAACATACATGCCTTTGCCATGTGAGATATTCTAAAGAAACATATATATTTTCAAAACTTTGTGACAATATTTTTTTAAAATATTTATTCTTAGTTATATGCTCTAAAGGAGGTATTTTTTTGAAGGTATCGATTGGTTGCTTGAGAGGATTATCCACACACAAAAAAAGGTCCCCCTTTACCATTCATTGTCACCTAATTATAGAATGGTTGTAAGACTGGTCTAGGGAGATCAAGAAGAAGAAATGTCTTTGTACAAGAAATTGGACAGAGGCTTGGTAGCCTTCAAAATATAGATAACTTTGTGAAAAAAATCAGAGACATAATTGAGATAGAGACTAGAAATCAAATTCCACAAAGAATTCCATGTTGGTGAAGTGAGGGAATATAAGTCTCTTGATTACGAATCATCATTAAACCTAGGATAGTTCATGAGGCTTGTTTTGAAGCATGGTATCTAGACATGGACAAGAAGAAATGACAAACAAATGATTCCAAGTTGACACACAAACAAGGTGCTTCCAAAGAGGGAAATAAGAAGTGGAAAAGAAAGGATAAGAAGACAACTACACATAGAGAAAGGATCCAAGAAACCACTATGACCATGGTAATATTTATGGTCATTCCAAATATAAGTGTTGTAAGCTACATCTAGAGTTGAATCCAAATAATTACAAGAAGGAGGCCAAGAAGAAGAACATGCTAGCCATGGATTTAGGCAACTAGGTAAAAAACATCTTAGATGTAGGCAAAAATATTGTTTGCACTATAATGAAAAAGGAGATGAACTTGAGTAGTCACATCCTAAGGATGAGAAGGATATGACTAAACTCTTCCATATAAAGATACAAGTCAAGAAGACAAAGGTGGATGCTCTTTTTTATTCTAGTTCTCAAGCCAACCTCATATAAAAGGATCTTGTAAGCAAGCTTGGATTGGAAGTTCATGACCATCCTTGCCCATAACCATTGGGATGGGTAAATAATGATGCAAATATCAGGGCCATGAAGTAGTGTAAGATCAAATTTTCTATATGAGTAAACTGTATTGTTGAAGTGGAGGAAGATGGAGTACCACTTGATGTGTGTGGTGTAATGTATAGAAGCCCCTACATGTACATGAGGGATGTGATATTCACAAGGAGAGAAAACCAATACCACTTAATTGAGGATGGGGAGACCTTCATCATTAATGAATACAAAGGTAAATCCATGATATCTCTAATAATTGCTAACCAAGATAAGAAACTAATTAGCTTGAGTAGGAAATTTGTATTGTTTTTCTTAAGACAAAATCAACAAGGAGATGACTTGATAAAAGCGAAGGAATCTCTAGAGGTATGTACTAAAGAGCGAAAATACCAGTTAGAGGAGATTTTGCAGGTGTATAAAAAAGTGTTTTAGGAGCTTATTGGGTTACTATATAAGAGGGAAGTGGAGCAAGAGATATAGGTTTTTACGAACTCCCCATATCCAAACATAGGACTGTACATATATTATGTACTAAAAGTGGATGAAGTGAAGACATAGTTACTGCAATTGTTGGGGAAATGAGTGATTCAACTAAGTACATCACCTTGTTCCCAATAAGGATGGGACTTGGAGAATGTGTATTGAATATGGATCTCTAAGTAATATCAAACTCAAGAATCGATACCCTTTGCACATGATCAATGACATGCTATATCTCTTGCAATATTCCAACTATTTCACCAAGTTCGATCTCAAATAAAGATACCACCAAGTATGAGTAGAAAAGAATACACCTAGAAGAGTGCCTTCAACATGAGGTAAGGTTTATATATATGGTTGGTAATTCCTTTTGGTTTATGTAATGCACTATCTACATTTATGTGTTTGATGAATGATTTATTACATCCCTTTTTAGTTTCATTTGTAATAATGTACTTGGATGATATATTGATTTTTATCTCTTCTTGGGAAGATTGTATCTCATATCTTGTATAGGTGTTAAAGACCCTAAAAAATCATATACCATTGGAAAATATTAAGAAATGTGAAGTTTCCCAACAATCCTAGGTGTACTTGGGGTATGTGATCGATGGAGGGTAACTCAAGATTGATCCTATGAAGATGGAGGCCATTATCAAAACTAGAAACTCCTACAAATGTCATTGAAGCCAAGATATATTTGGATTCATAGCTTTGAAAGTTTATAGCATCATTTTTAGTTGTGGCTACACCATTGTGTACCATAATAGCCAGAAAAAAGAGTTTCTAGTGGGGAAAGAATTAGTAAAAGGATTTGAAGACTTGAAACAAAAGATCATTCAAGCACCATTTCTCACATTGCCCGATTTGTAGTATCCCTTTGAAGTGCATACAGATGCGAATGGATATGCTATGGGAGTAGCCTTTATGCAAGGAGGTAAGACACCATGCTATCATTTTCAAATGTTCCATGGTGGAGTCCCAAACTACCCTACATACAACAAGAAACTATATGCTCTAGTTCAAGCTGTTGAGAACTATAAGCATTAATTGATGGGAAAGGAAACCATCATCCACACTGATCACCAATCACCTCAATATTTGTAGGCCAAGTCCAAGTAGAATAAGGTGTTACTATATGCTTTTAGGGAAAATCCCCTACAATAGTGGGATTACTACAACAATCAATGACTATAAATAAAGTAAATTCCAAAGAGAAGACACCAAATATATTATAATTGATTCATTTGAAATAACTAACTATATTAAGGAGAAGAAGAATAAAATCACCGCTCGTCCTATGGTCGATGTCATAATTCTCGAATTTCAGAATCTCCTCATTTTTTTTCGATAGTTTCCTCTGCAACCTACAAGAACCTCAAACATACAAGCATACACAGAGAGGTAGTTATACTAATAACTACCTATTAGTCCAATTAAATATAACAAAATAATCAAAGAAATTATTATTCTAGAAAGGATGTATGAAATGATTGCAAATTAAACCTTACAAACATAATGCTTTTAGAAGGAATGAGTTTCTATAAATATTCAACAGTTTTGGTAGTTACAAAGTATACCTATCATGTGTGGTGCTACTCTATTGAAAGAGACTTTGGGTCTCTCCACCTAGGCTCTTGCTATAAAGGTTGGTCTTGATCTTCGATCCACCAACAAACTCAAGGAGAATATAAGGGAGGCTCCTAGCCAAATAGGAAGGTGACCAAATAAGCTTGGAAACAATAGTTTCCACATCAATAACCAACAACAACATGGATGTGCATGGGCTTACAGACATGGAGGGTGTAGCCAAATGCATGTTTTCTTTGGTATGCAATGAATCATTACCTTTCTCCTTGGACCAAATGATCTATTTAAACCATCTCTAGTTGGTTAGAGATGGTTGAGTACGGGTAAATGAAGTTAGGTAACTAATGAAACCTGTAACTCAACTTTTAATTAGACAACACATATTTTTTTAGGCATATATTAACATGTACGCGAATTTCCTTTGGGAAACCCATGTATACACGTGCTGCATAACTACCAAGGAACATACAAGTTCCAAATTTGTTTTTTTAGAAGATCTCAAGGAGGTATGGGGAATATTTGTCTACAAGTAGGGTAGTGACTAGGCCAATAAGAGAGTCAATGCTTCAATGATGGGAATTGATGCTATAATGGATGCCCCCTAATGTGTGAGGTCAAAAGAGAAACTAATGGCCAAAATACATTATAAGTCTTCAAAGAGAAGCAAGCCAATGTGAAGGTCACCATAATCCAATCTAAGAACAACAACCAACCACATAAACAAGTCAAAAAACAAAATTCCGGAGGAAATCATACCCATGCTCAAGTGTTATGATGAGCATGGCCGCCAATCAAGTACATTGCAGATCTATGAAGAATGTATATATAGCAAGCAATGATCATGGCCATGAAAGAGATACATGGTGGATCCATGTCAAACATAGATCATATGAATGAAAGAGATACTCAATGGATCTATGTCTCAAAATTAATGAAGGGTATCTAGGGGAAAGAGATGAATAAGTGATCCTTCACGAGTACCGATGTGAGGAGTGGTACTATCCAATCACAACTCAGGAAGAAACATAAAATATGTGATGCTACTACATTCCCAAGGTCTTCAAATCAATCGTCGTGTTACAAGTCTGCAACATGTGAATAGATGTGTTGAAGTTGAAGATAGTGAGACACTGTTTGATTACCGGTCATTAATGTATACCGTTAAAAAATGTGATACAACCCACAAATAATGATAATGGGCATGAAAGTATCTATTATAGTATAAAAAGTTTGAATAGAGGATCTGATATCGAACACTTGATAGAATCGATTGATATGGGGAACATTTATGTATTCCCATTGTCAATAGCAAGGGAACCTGCCACTAATGAATACAAGCCCCAAGGTACTAGTAATGATTGTAGATCCTTGTCCCAGAGATAGATGTGCTAAATTTTATAGGAATATATCCACTAGAAGGAGGGCATTAAGGAATCCCCCATCAACTAGCACGATGAGTAGAAGAAGGACAAAGATTTGAAAGGACCCAGATGAAAGATTGAAAGGACCACCATGAAGTACATCTCCTGCATGCACCATATGTAAATAGTACATGAAAGCGACCCTTTGAATAACAAGCAATGATGAAGACTGTCGACAAAGATGAGGAAACCACCAATGGGGACAATGGAATCCAAGGCAGTACATGAATCCCAATGTGTGAATAATTTTCTTGTCATCGAACACAAGGGAAACCACGCAGTCGGAGACCAATGATGGAATGCTATTTGATGAACACAATGTCACCTATCAATAATGTAAACAGAGATAGGGTGCGACTCTAGGTGAAACTCTCATAGCAATTTGTCATAGTTGATAAGATCTTAACCCACCAATAGGAAGTCAATGGGGACCCTCCATTCCAACACGAGTATAGAATACATATACTTTTGACTATGATATTTACTTGACACACAGGAAGGCCGATTTGCAAAGCCAATAATTCTACGGAATGACCAACATAGGCTAAAACTTCCTTTGAACAAAAAAATGACACAACGTGTGACTTAGGAAACATGAAGTGAAAATGAACATTGACATAAGTTTGTGATGTAGGAGGAAACGAAAAAATATCCATAACGACTAGAAGAATAACCAGTTAGAGGAGTAACAACTTTGTGTAACTGGTTTAGTCTCCTAAATTCATACTAACCCAAATTTTTGAGGCTAGACTCAAGATTTTTTGCTTTATTTAGAGGTGACTTGATTGCTGCCAATAATGGTAAAGAAAACTCATTCCCACACTCAGTTTTTGTTATTTGATTTTGTTTTCTTTTTCATATTATGAAAGGCCAAAAAAGAGTAAAATAATGCTATAATACAATGGAGGAAATGCGTGTCATGGACAAGAAAACTAGTTCCAAGTGCGAGAAACATACCTATGCTCAATGCAAGGAAACACGTGAAGGATATGGACACTCAGAGGAATGTTTCCTCCAAGGATACATGTGTCAATTCACAAAGGAAAATATTGCAAGGATAGAAACTAATGAGAATGCATAAGGAAAAGGTTTAACAAAAACAAGCCAAAGATAACATTAGGATGAAAATCAAAAGCAGTGTAATGCAATGTAGTATCACAACTTAACACATAAATGAGGGAGCCCCATAGGTATTGACCAAAAAAATATTTAGAAGAAGATACGAGGCTTTAATGCAAAGTCATGTCGAGACTAAAAAAGGCTCCCAAGCCTATGAAATTATTTAAGCATGGGTTCCAAAATGCAAACAAGGTTCTAACTAAGGCACCCATGAACAATAAGCCCTACCACATGAATTAAAACAATTATAAACAACAGATAAGGTTTTGTGTCGCATCTTAGTGGGGTAGAACCTTGTTGGTTGTGGAGCCTAATTATCTTCCTGATTTAGAGGTCTTTGCTTTTAGCTGTGTTTATACCCCATGAAGACTTTACACCCCAGAAGAATGTACACTCCTCCACGTGGGGGAGTGTAGGGGGGGTTTGGGGGCGAAGCCCCCGAAGGAAAAATTTCCTTGTAAATGTATATTGTAATTTCATAGTAAATCTGGACCGTTCATTATAAGGTCGCAGATTTGACAGTAGAAGTTGTGTTAGGTTTTTTTTTCCCTATAAGGAAACCCTCTTTTATGAGGGAAATATATTGCATCTATGCATCATTGCGAATATTGTATTCTGAGTGAGGAAAGTGTGAGAGAAAGAAGAGGAAGCTACAATGGGTGTGCTGTAGGTTGTATCCCTTCATTTGATGGATAATAATAAAGGAAGGACTTGGAAATTTCTCTGGTGGACATAGCCCACACTGGCTGAAACACACATATCTGTGTCTCTATTGTATTATGTATATTCTGTGTTTTATTTCCACATTGTTTATTTTATTTTATTGCTCCGCAATCCTGTTTTTCTAACAACTAGTATCAAAGCAAAATGTAACTCACAGGAAAAGAGGGTTCCTGGTTCGAGTGGGAGAAATGCCAGAAGATGGAAAGTTTAGGGTCGAGAAATTTAATGGACAAAACTACCAGTTATGGAAGATGCATATGGAAGATTATTTATATCAGAAGGATCTATTCCTACAATTGGGTAGAATAGAAAAGAAGCCGACGACCATGAAGAACGAAGAATGGGAGGTTCTTGATAGAAAGACACTAGGAACGATACGGCTGAGCCTGGCAACGTCGCTAGATTTCAATATTTCAAAAGAAAAGACAATGAAGGAGCTGATGGACACATTGGATAAAATGTATGAAAAACCCTCGACATCCAATAAAGTATTTTTAATGAATATATTATTTAATATGAATATGTCAGAAGGTGGGTCTATTATAGATCATTTAAATGAATTTAATATGGTTATTAATTAACTAAGTTCTGTAAAAGTGGACTTTGATGATGAGGTAAGGGCTCTTCTAATCTTGTGCTTATTGCCCGAAAGCCGGAATGACCTTGTCATGGATGTAAGTAACTCTATCTCTGGTTCAAACAATTTAAATTTTGTTAATGTTTTTGGTGTTATCCTTAGTGAGGAAATGTGATGGAAAAGCACACATGAGACATCAGGTAATGCGTTAAACATGACGAACATGGGAAGACAAAAGGATAGAGGGAATGGGTCAATGAACCGTGGTAATTCTAGGAAGGGAAGATACAAATCTAGATTTGGAAAGATAGAGTGCTGTAGTTGTGGGAAGAAAGGACATCTAAAGAAAGACTGCAGAGCTCCAAAGACACAAACAGATGGAAAACAAGAGAAAAATCAGGAAGCAAATGTAACAAGTGATGTGTTACAAGATGCCTTGATTCTTTCTGTAGATAATATATTTGAGTCTTGGGTATTATATTCAGGGGCTTCATTTCATGCCACACCCAACAAGAAACATTTTCTATATTATGTTCAAGGTTATTTTGGACAGGTTCATATGAGTGATGATGCACCATGAAAATTGTTGGAATGGGAAAGGAAAAAATAAAGAAAAGCAATGGAAACCAATGGTTGTTGAAAGAGGTAAGGCATGTTCCAGATATAAGGAAAAATATAATTTCAACAGGGCAGTTGGCAAGTGAAGGTTGTATATCCATATTTACAGATAAAGTGTGGAAGGTCACCAAAGGATCACTGGTGATAAGAAAAGGAGAGAAGGTATGTACATTGTATTTATGTATTGGTAATACTAAATCTTCTATCTCTTTAGCTTCTACATGAGTGGATACAACACCGTGGAATCATAGGCTTGGACACATGGGTGAGAAGGGGATGTAGATACTTCACAAAAGAAATTTTTTGCCAGATCTTAAACAAATTGATTTGGATTTATGTGAGCATTGTGTTTATGGAAAACAAAAGAGAGTCATATTTCTCAGAGTCGGAAAAGAAAAGAAGAGTGAAAGGTTAGAGCTTGTGCATACATATGTATGGGGACCAAATCAGGTATCATGTCTTGGTGGATCTCATTATTATGTTACTTTTATTGATGATGTAACTAGAAAAACTTGGGTTTATTGCATTCGACAAAAATACGATGTTTTTGATACTTTTAAGAAATGGAAAGATTTGGTTGAGAATGAGACAGGAAAAAGGTTGAAGTGTCTCAGATAAAATATGGAGGTGAATATTGCAGCAAGGAGTTTGATTATTACTGTTCATACCATGTGATTCATAGAGAGAAGACCGTTCCAAGAACACCACAAGAAAACGGTGTGTCAGAAAGGATGTACAGGACAATCATGGAGTGTGCAAGGAGTATGAGATTGCATGTTGGTTTCTGTTGGCACAAGGGTAGACCCAGGGTTTAGCGCTTTGAAAACGCACCAAAAAAACCCTAACTACCGGCCCTTTCGGCAACACCTGCGAAGCAGGCGAAGTCTCACCTGAGGTAGAGGCAGGGGGGTTACATGACTTAGGTGTCTGTAACCAATCTTGGACACATATATGTGATTCTAATACCTCACAAAGTACTTAGAAAATAACATGCATTATCTTTTTAACTTTATTCACATCGTAGAACAAACCCTAAGAATAGATCGACGCAGTAACAATACACATTGCACTCAACAACAAAAGTTATATCTAGCACATTCAATAGAAATAAAGCACTAAGCACTCATAGATCTATCTATCATACATAACAACCAATGCACTGAGAATATTCACAACAATAACATCATAGCACAAAGATAACCATCAACACATGATATATGTGGTTCACCCTAGTGTGGGGCTACGTCCACCAATGGATTCTTCTTCTTTATTAGGCTTCAATATCTTACATTCATCTGCTCCTGTGCACTAAGACATAGATCCAAGCCTCACACTGGACATGTGATTTTCACACTAAGCACCAGATACACCTTCCTAAAATTAGGTCAAGCATAGAGCCAACTCCTCTACTAAGCATAGAGCTTTACATACATAGTCTGTTGCACTATGCAACCCAAAATAACTTGCCTTCTGCACTTAGCTACTCACATTCCTTTTTCTCCCCCTCCTACATTACATTCTTACACTTATTTATACTTTTACATTTTCTTACAAAAGGCCTAATCACAAGTAAACCCATGGGTCGACATCTCATAAACCCTAATACAAAAACCCTAATGAACCCCTTGTTGGGTCCACAAATCAAGTGAGATCCCACGATCTCAGCTCTGCCTAGGCGTTCCATCTTCGACCAGCCTGTCGAAGTCCCAAAAGGTGGTCAATCCTCACCAAGATTTCCTCAAACTTGGTCGAGGGCCAACAGGCCCCCAACACTCACCTGTACCCGAGTCACTCAGGTCTGGGCAATGTGGCTTTGAAGGCCTTGAGATTGGCTCGAGCTGCCTTGACTTGTTGCTTCGCCTGAGCTTCCTGTTGGGCCTGAGATATGATCAATTTATGACAATTATTAGACACTTTTTGCCGAATGTACATATGTGTTTTTCATGTTTTGAAGAAGCTTTTTGAAGAATTTTATGCTAAAACGGTATGATATACACTAGGTACATATGATTCATGTTTAATGATACTATTGAGTATAATTCATCATGTTTTTACACTTCCAAGGATCTGATTCACGTTTTTGGGTGTTACAAGGAAAAAACACACCACATTTATGCTTCTGGCACTCGATCCAACACTCCTTCCAGCACTCGATCCGGTACCCGATCCAACACTACATCCAACACCACGTCTTGCAAAAAAATGGAGGGTGACTTGGTGGTTCTGGTATTGGCGGCCAATGATGGGCGAATCGGGAATGTGGGTTTTGTTCATGCTTTCCCCCTCCAGATACTAAATTTTCGACAACTCAGTTTTAGTTGTTCAAGAGGGCAATTATTGGTTCGCTTTGTTTCAACAGTTAGGATATCATTTAATGTAAATTGTCGAATTTAGAAGTGGTTTGACCCTCCTTTGGTCGACACTTGGTCTGTAAACATTATAATTACCACTGTGGCGGTAAGATGATTGTTAAGCAGTAGAAGAACCAATGTGATAGGGACAAATATGTTTTACTCTGTTTTGCCATTTTTCATTGCCGAAGTTATATAAAACTGTGTTTCCACATTTTAATGGTGAATTCATCTTGCTGAGCTCGTGGTGTGCTATTAGAAAGTGACCACGACTCGCTGGGGGGCCCACCAATAGTCTAGTAACTGTTCTTTAGTTTGTTTATGCATTTTATAGTTTAGTTGTTCTCTTTATTTCCTGTACATGCATTTTCATTGTGTTAATTAGTTTGTTGTCAGTAGTTTAATTGCTTTGATTCTCTTTTGCAGGTTAGCATGATAGATTGTGTTAGAATGCATTGATCTTGTAGTTAGGAATGGATTTGCAAATCCCTAGACTAACCCCATGTGCAATTAGATATTAGATTACATTTTTATTTATGATTTTAGAGTTAAATTTAAAAACATAGTTTTAAGTAGAATAGAACAAAGTTTTAATTTGGGTTTTCTTTGACAAGGATTTGGTGGATGGATAGAGTTAATTTTAGTTTTTAATGATAGATTGCTTATTTCAGTTTTATATAGATCTTGCATACTTAGTTGTTGGCTAATACATTTGGCCGTTTACTTTTTAATGTCATGTCTTAATTTATGTTCTTAAGCATTTTCTTATTGCAGTTTGAGTTGTTAGAATAGATATAACATAGTTTCATTTTATGTAATTTCTTTCCTAGAGTTAAATTGCAATTGTATTTCTTAGTTAATAGTTGAGTTTAAGTATGAATTTTGCTTACATAGTGTAGAAGTATAATCATGATCTCGTTATATTGTTTATGATTAATAAATGAATATGCAGGGTAATTGACGATTGTTTATGTCATGGCTAAATTCTCATTGGATTGTTTAATCCATACCTTTCACTTTGCTATTGAGATCAGTGTTGAGCTTATACCACTTGAATTATCCTTTGTTGTGAAGTCCCATCGAAATATCATACGACACCGGAGACATTCACACAACCACCAACACTGTATTTGATTTTTCATAGGTTAAAAGATAATTTTCTTGTTTTCTTAGGTTAAATGATAGTTTTCTTGCTTTCATAGGTTAAAAGATCTAGTTTCTTGCTTTTGTAGATTAGAGGATATAGTTTCTTTCTTTCATAACTTAGAGGATAGTTTTATTGCTGCTGTAGGATAGATAGTCTTTTGCTTTGATAGGTTAAAGAACAATTTGCTTATCTTAGATTAAGAATTAGTTGGTAGTTCTTATTTCTTTCAATTAAATAGATTTCCTTCCATGAATTAGAAATAGTTTTGAATTAAGAATATAGTCCACTTGCCTCTTAGGCTAGATAGTTGTTCAATGAGATGTTTTTATTTGATTACTTGTAGTAGAAGCTATCTTAGAGTAGTTAGTTGCTTACTTTCTTTAATAGGTTAGTTAGTTGTTTTGTTTACTTGCTTTAATAGGTTAGTTAGTTGTTTTGCTTATATGTCTATTTGCTTTAATAGGTTAGTTAGTTGTCTTTGCTTACTTGCTTATTTGCTTTAATAGAATAGTTGCTAGCTTGTTTCTTTACTTGCTTTTATAGGATAGTTTCTCATTGAATGTAGGTTGGCAAGTTAAAGTAGTTTGCTTTTGTTAATTGCTTATTGCTATGCTTAATAGTTGCTTTTTCTTATTGTCATGAACTAGTTTTCTTTACATAGGGTCTTTACTTGTCTTCTTAGAACTATCCATCGATCCTTGGCCCAAAAGTACTTAGGTTACATAGTTTCAAGTTGCTTAGTAGGGTTTTCTCATTATATAGGTTTGCTTGAATAGATTAGCCCTTAGATAGCCACTTCCTTAGTTAGACTATACTACTACCAGCTCTTCTACCTTTGGCATATATTTTTCTACAACTCTAAGTTTACTTACCCCGGGTTGAAAATTTAATTGAGGTATTTCAGTGTGTTTTTAGTGCATATATAACACCCATCACTTCCTGCTCAACAAACTCCTAGATCATTTGATCTGTAACAGACCCTTCCAGGTGCTGTTCCACTATTGCAACTACTTGGTCCAATTGTGAGCCTCGTCCTTCGATCTCTTCAAACACCGCACAGGCTTCATCCTGCACTGGTTGTAGCCTCTGTGTGACTTCCATTACTCTGCCCTGGATGGCAATAATCTGTTGCTGGGCCGTGCACTGTTCTTGTGATCTCTTCATTCTTTCGACTACAATGAGTGACTTCATCTATGCCTGAACTGTTAGTGCCTATTGATGTGCCTCTTGTAGCCACGCTTCCAACTTCCTAAGTTCTGGATATTTCGTGAGGCGTTCGTAGGTCTGCACACTTTTGTTTCTCAACTGCTTACATTCTGAGGTGAGGGTTATGCTCCTTTTGACAACTCTCTTAGCAGCTTCCTCCCTCTGGTCGCGTACTTCCTGCAGAGTGCTTGGTACTGCTTAGATCTCCAACTCCGTTACCCTTGCTTGAAGCTGCTGAATGGCCTCATCAAGCTTCATCACTTGAACCACAACTGCCTTATCTTCCTCATGTGCCAAGCCTGACACAAAGTGAAGTGATATGCTGACCACTTCTTTGACTGCAGTCTGCTCTACGAGCAACTGGTTCTTTTTCTTCTATATCTTCTCTTTGTGTTCCTCGAGCATCACCCGAAACTCATATTTCTCATTTTTGTACGTGGTCACACAGTAATGCGCAGCTCATAGTTTCTCTAAGACCTCCTCTTTCTCTCTTTTCAAGGCTTCTATATCCTCCTCCTCCTTCTCCTCTTGGACTTATTGAAGTAGAGCCTCTGTTGCATCTACAAGTCTTCGAAGTTGGGCTGGATCATTCCCCAACTCTGCAACCTATGAAGAAGAGGGCGCAATAGGTACTGCACGGACTAAATTAATGTCTTGATGCATCTCCTTTAGTTCCTTCTCAATTTTTTCATACATCTCCTCCTGCTTTGCTCCGTATCTTTGTAATAGGTCCTCAGATGCATCCTCCATCACTCCACAGACTAGACTAATGTCATCTTCCATGAGCATAGCCTCTAGCTGGGGCCTACTGGCTCGGGTCTTCTTTTTTGCTGAGGGTTTCTGTGAAGAAACCTTCCTCTTCTTCGGTGTCTCTGTCTCGGTAGGGGGATCCTTTGGTGGTGTAGCATCACCTTCTCCTTCTTGCCCTCCTACTTCTTGAATTGCTTCATCTCCTCCTCCTATGGGCGAGCCAGGTCCATCTCCTTCCGAGGCGCTGTCCTCCTCATCAGTTTCTTTGTCTTGGACTTCATCCTTTTTCTTCTTCTTCTTCGTGCTGGTATGTCTGACAAGCTTGGACCGAGCGACCAAGGGGCTTCCTATGATGTTAGGATCAAATAGATCTACGTCTACAACTGGTAAAAGGAACTCCACCGACCATTTCTTGGTGATCTGTTCCATGTCTTTGTCGATCATCTTGTAATAGGACTATAATTGTTCTTTGCTCTCATCCATGCACACAGTAATATATATGAAATGTCGATCTACGCAGAACTTAGCTAGTGGTCTATATTGGTGCAATGTGCATGGTATCATCTGGGGGAACGACTCAATGGAAACCTTCAGTTGCTGATAGTAGGCATGGAACACTACGTTCAACTGCCATTTCCTTGTCATATCATTCGTATAACATAAGGTTGAGAAACTCGTGGCCAACGACTCCAATAGTTCAATCTCCGGGAAGGTAGCTCCTTCCAGTATTTTCCAAGCAACAAATGCAATCAACACGAGTAACCAGTTGAAGTGGAACTCATATCCCTGATGCTGCTCTTCGTAACAATATTTCTCAAGCTCGTTGACGAGGTGACTCAACCAGTTCATCTACATCCCCTCCATGCATTTTCCTACGAGGTCCACCACAAACCTGGTGACATGCGTGGGGAAGTTCTTTCTTACAATCTTGCTAGCTATAAGTTGGCAAGCGAGGCACACTGTGCCATCCTGGATAGAGGCTACCTTGTAGCCTCACTTTCCCTTATCAACTTCACCATATGCTTCCTTTATGCAATGAGCCAGGGAGTGATCTGAGGCCTTCCATGGGTAGAACTGCTGAGGCTCTGGTCCTTGCATGCTCAGTCCTATGATCAAGTGGATCAGTGCTGGATCCAAAGTAATCTATGTTGGCATAGGGGAAGACCCAGGGTTCAATGCTACAACAACATACCAACAAATCCATCACTACCAAACCTTTCGACAACACTTGCGAAGAAAATGAAGTCTCACCCGAGGTAGAGGCAGAGGTGGTTGCAAGACTTAGGTGTCTGCAACCTTACTTGGGACACAGATCCGTGATTACAATACTTAATAAAGCACTTAGCAACGTCAGTTCCTCAATATACAATCAATAATCACTTCACTGATAAAATAGGGCTTCACAACACTCACACTGATATAACATACTTAAGCACTTAGCATCAATAAATAGGTCAGATCTAGCAGATCAAGCACTCAACACATTCATATAGATCAAATCTAACACTCTTATACATCATTAGCACTAAGCATAATCAGATCTATCTAATCATCTCAAATCATTAGCATAATAAGACATAAACATATTAAGACAAACACAAAGCATGACAACACATTGTTTACATGGTTCACCCCCACCCTTGGGCTATGTCCAACAACTCTTCTTCTTTATTGTCTTCAGTTAATTAGTTACAAGCACAAAGCCATCAAAGCCTTACCCCGCACAGGACAAAATATCTACACAGCTTGCTAGATCCTTCTTCCTTGCGTTACAACAGTAATCCCTCTACTATCTATTACAACCACTTGCACTTAGCTCTACAAGTCTCTCATAGTTATGCACAAAGCACTTACACAAAACTACTTGCACTTAGCATACATCACATAGACGTTGATTCAACTACTTCTTATATTTCCTATCCTTCTATTTATACATACAAAATAGGCCTAAGCATGGGTAAACCCATGGGCTGACATCCCAATCTCGTTACATATTCCCAAAAACCCCAAAGGGACCCAAAAGTGGGCCAAGATCCCATGATCTCCGCTTCATCTTGTGCTCCTCCTTCGACAGGCTGTCGAAGTCCCAAAATAGGTCACTATGACCAAGAATCTCCAAAGACTTGGTCAAGGTCCAACATGCCCCTAACACTCACCTGTGACTCGTCCCGAGTCACTCTGATCTGACCAGTTCTGCTTTGAAGGCCTCAATCTTGGCTCGAGCTGCTTCGACCTACTGCTGTGCGACAACCTCTTGCTTAGTGAACTCTTGGATCACTATGTCATTCATGGGCCCTTCCAGGTGTTGTTCTGCTATGATGATAACATGTTCTAGCTCTGCTCCTTGACTTTCAATCTCTGTGAATAATTGACACACCTTATCTTGCACTGGTTGAAGCCGTTGAGTAACTTCTATCACTCTAATTTGAATTGTATGGATCTGCTACTGGGTGATGTGTTTCTCTTGAGACTTCTTCATTCTTTCTATGGCTGACAAGGCCTTCAGCTACACCCATAGTGTGTCTGCGTGCTACTTTGCTTCCTTGAGTTGCGACTCTAATGGTTGTAACTTTGGATTCTCGGTGAGGTTCTCATATGTCTGGGCACTGTGGTTACTCAGCTGATTGCACTCCAAGGCAAGAGCTTTTAGTCTGTCAACCGCGCTGTGGGAAGTTGCTTCCATTTGGTCTCTTACATCTTGAGGGGTCTCAGGCACAGTGTGGAGCTTCAAGTCTGCTATGTGCTGCCGAACCTGCTGGATTACTTCTTCAAGTTGTGCCACCTACTGTGGAACTCACTGTTTGGTCTTTACTTCTATGACTGTCACAGAGTGAAGTGTTTTGTGAACCATTTCCTTGACTTCGAGTTGCTCTACGAGAAACTATTCCTTGCTTTTCTACAATTGTGCTTTTTCTTCATCCCATTTCACTTGTAGAGCAAGATTTTCCCATTCTACAACACTGCATTGTTCTACAAGGTCTCCCTGTATTTGTGCCAAAGCCTGGGTAGCTTGCGTTGTTTCTTCCTAAGCTCATCGAAGGCAAGCTTTGACTGTATCAATGATGCGGTGGATTTGAGCTGGCTCATCTCCCAGTTCTGATGTTCCTGCTGACAAAGGTGCAGTGGAGACTGCACAACTGGATTGTAGTGCCTGCTACACTCCTTGGAGCTCGTCCATAATTCGTTGGAACACCTCCTCCTTCTTAGCTTCTTTCTTCTCTGCTATCTCCAACGAATCATCATTCAAGGATGCTATGATGAAATCAAAGTCGTTGGAGGTGAGGATGGTTTTCATTTTGGTCATGGTTGCTTTCACTTTCTTTCGGGAGGAAGGTTTCAGTAGGGAAACCTTCCTTTTCTTTGAGGGATCCTCCTCATCTCAAGGTGGTGTAACCTCACCTTTATTCTATTCAAATTATGCACCATATATATCTCCACCATCTCCTCCTTTCTCTGCTGATATGGAAGCGGTCTTCACGGATGCACTATCTAAATCATGGACCTCTTCGGTCTTTTTTATCTTGCTAGGTCCGGGTGTATTCGACGCAGTTTCTGGACTGTCTAAATTGGACATATCCACAGTGTTACACATTATTTTCATCATCCCTATGATCGTTAATGATGTAAACTGATCTGTTGCCTTCAGAGGGGTCAGTGGCCTGATTTCTTGAAGAGAGAAGGGAGAAGAACTTTTCCTAAGAAAAGAAGTTGCATTTTCCTGTGTAAAAACCTTATAAAAAAGGAAGTTCGCAGGCTACCTATGTATTAGGGTGCGAGAATGCCTGATTCTTGCAGGTTGCATCATAGATAGGGTGTGAACAGTTTGCAAGTTGCACTATAAGCAGGGTGAGAGAATGCTACACGTGGGAAAAACAAGCGTTTTCTCGAATCTTCTAGAAGGAAAAACTTCCATGGTGAGGTGGCATCCGAATGGTTTGGATCTTACTCGCTTTCATGATTTAGTGGGATCATCCTAACCTCCTCACCTTATCCACTTCAACTTATAAAAGGAGAGGAGCTCTCATGGAGAAGGGGTTCTTGAGCTTGTTAGCTTTGGTTGGCTTGGAATTATTAGCTTGGTTGGAGTGGCTTTGAGATTTGCCTTTGTCAAGATAGATTGTGAATATTATTAGATCTATGCTCTCATAATTCTTGGAGTGAAAGTGTGTGGGGAATGAAGGACAGTTGGAAGGGACCTTATGACATCAAGGCCATGGTTGTAATATCTATTTCACATTTAATATGATACAGTAATATGATTCTTTCCTATAAAGCTTGTTGTGTTTTATTGTATGATTCCTTGATCACATACATAGGTTTATATTGAGTTTATGCTATTACTATCACTTTGGTTGGTTGCGTTCTTTTGCAGGATCATCATTGTATGAGCGTTAGAATGGAGCTAGGATGGTGATGGCGAGAGGAAGTGACATTTAAACGAYATGTCACCCATCCCTCTTTAGTTAGTAAATTCAATGTTTAAAACTTAAGGAAAGCATCATGTTATGGTGTGTTTTGTTCTAGATCTAGGTGGATCTAGAGAGATCAGTTAGTGTCTGCACCTACCGATTAGTCCGATAACACATAGGGTCGGCTGGAATGAGGAGGTCCACCGACCGGTCCTTGGTGATTTCTTCTAATTCCTCCACTGTCAGCTTGTGGTAAGATTGAAGTTGCTGCTTGTGCTCATCAGTGCACACTGTAATATAAATGAAATGGCGGTCCACACTAAATTTCATTAAAGGCCAAAACCTGTGAAGAGTATTTGGTGTAATGCGAGGTTCGGACTAGATAGCTAACTTTAGCTGATTGTAATATGTGTGGAATACGGAATTTGACTGCCATTTCTTGTTCATGTCACTAGAATACCATAGTGTAGTAAACTTCGCGGCCAAAGGTTGAAAGGGATCGATGTCCAGGAAGGTCACACCTTCCAGCATCTCTCATGCGATGAAAGCGATTAGGATTAGAAGCCAACTAAAGTGGAACTCATATCCTTGATCTTGCGCTTCCCTGCAGTCCAGTTCCAACTGGTTCACGAGGCACTTCACCCAATTCATTTGTAGGCATTCCACGCACTTCCATGCAAGGTCGACTACAAAAACGGTGACTTGGGTGGGTCATTTCTTGCGGATTAACTTTCCCGCTATCAGTTGAAAGGATAGGTGCACCATGCCGCTTTTGATAGAATCTACCTTGTAGCCTCGCATGCCTTTCTCGACATTGCCATAGGTGTCTTTTATCCTTTGAGCCAAAGCGCGATCCATGGTTTTTCTGGGATAAAAATCCTATGGGTCAGGGCCTTGCATACTCAGCCCTATTATTTGATTGATCAATGTCAGATCCATTGTGATATGAGGGTTTAACCACAAGTATACACCATGGTAACAGGAAAACAACAACTTGACGCATTCATTCACTTCTTGGTGCCTTCCGAGGTGAGGAATATTCATGATGTTGAGCAGTGTGGACTGCGCGAGGTTATGGGTCCATGATTGAGGGATGATCTTTGAATTATTTCCTTTTGTCCTGGTCAGGTAGTTATGTGGGGAGAGCATGCTGTAGACCTTCCTGTCACCGAGGTTGAAGTTGCTAAACTTCAACACTGCTATATTTTCTTAATCTACATGAACTATGCGTATCCCCTTTGAGAGGTACACACTGACCAATTCGTACTCAAAGTCTCTGGGCACACTGTCTTGATTTATTGTGTCGCTCATAGGTGGTAGGTAGGTGGGAAATATGCTCGTAATCAACTTAGAATTCATGAGATCGTCTTTGTGCTTGGTTCGCTTTTCATCTGTGGCCCGTGATGGTCTGGCTCGAGTAGTGGACATAGAGGATGATCATTCTCTCATTGATGATGCTTGTAGACCGGTAGACAATCCTCTCTCCGACATGAATATTCCAGTCATCAAGTCAAGGAGTACTTCTATTAATGATTCTTCAATTGCGGTGAGCTTGTCGGACATACGCGCTCGGGATTAATGGTATCGGGTTCACAATTAACTCAGATATTGCACTAGAATAAACAATAAGAGGGCAATGATTACTGTATACAATTCACTTGGTCTGCAGGCTCAAATTCTTGGTTTAGCAAAAGTGTTCTCCATGCATGGTGTGATGGGATAAGTAGGAAACTTGGCAACGGTTCGCTTGTAATAGGTATGAAGCCTCATTAACTCTTGTTCTATCCATTATGGCATGATCCAATGGTCTGGTGTCGAGCGATAAATGCTTTCCAACCCGTTCAGAGCAGCATTCGAACAGATATATCGGTCCCAATGGCTATATTGCTTCGCCATGGTGAAGTGCCATGTGTCGCTGTTCTGATATCTCGACGAAGCTCCAATTCTGCAAATTTTATGTTTTCAAAGTTCCCTCTGGAACCTTCTGTAACTTTTCAAATGTATCTCTCTTCTTACTTTTCTTTCTAGCCTTCTTTCCAACGAGCTTCATCTCAATAGTCCTTTTTCCATTCTGATTCTTATCGTCTTTGGACATAGTCACTTCGCGTTGTTGAGATTCTTTCCTCGGATTCAGGATTAACACCTCTTCTTTATTCGACATAGGTACTTCAGTATTCTGTGGGTCTTCTAATTTTCTTGCAGCTTCGACATCTTGGTTTCTAGTGTTAAATAACTTCGATTTTCCCTCCTGTTCTTCAATCAAGTGTGCGATCCTTCTGGTCATGAAATCTTTTAATTCCTGTTTCTTCTACTCCAAAACTTCTTCTTCTTCCTTTCATCTGGCTTGATCTCTGTCAATCCAAGGTTTTCTTATTAACATGGTAAACGGGGTGTTGTCTTCAACAAATTTAATAATCTCAAAATCTTCCTCCGTCGAAGTTCCATTGACAGTCATAGGTATCTGGGCGAGCCTTCCATATAGGTTTACCAATTTTCCTTTGAATAATCCTACTCATTCTAATGAAGGAATCATAGGAGGACTTCCTATAGCTTTCCAAGTTCTCTCTGTCATGATATTCACCTATGTTTCCTCATCTAGAACACAGTCAATGTCAAAGTATCCTATTCTTGCTTCGATGCATTCCTTTTCTTTAAATATCTCTGATAATCTAAAATGTTGATGGTCATTCAAGGTTTCTTTCATCTATAGCAATACCTTCTCTGATTCTTTCTGGGGTTTTTCTATAGCCTTAGTTTCTGGATCTGCCTTAGGGTTTTTTTGTCTTATGTTCATAATTTCAAGCTTATCAATCATTCTAGGGAAATCCAACACTTCATGGTTCATAGATTTGCAACAAAGACAACCAAGTCTTCTCCCAGGGCATGCCTTAGCAAGATGTCTCGATTTTCTACAACTGTAACAAAGGGTTAATCCTCCCTTTCTTTTAAATTATCCCCAACTTCTCCTATACTGCACGCTAGGATCATAGGAGCTAACCTGTAATAAATTATTTCTAAGATCCTGCATCCATTCATTAGTCCAAACATTCTTTCTATGCATAGGTATAACATATCTTTCACTATTCTTATCAGATCTATTCATATCAAATCTTCTCTCATCTATTAACACCCTAGTTTTCAAGCTAGGACAAAACCTATCAATCATACCTAGATCCATACTTTAGAAACAAAAATTTCCACTTATCTTACTTCTACAGAGCATAAAGCTTCTAGATCTAAAATTTTTAACTATTCTTACCTTTATTAGAGCACAGAGTTTGCATATCTTACCTCTTTTATTAAAAAATTCTCACTTTTATCTTTCTTAGAGAACAAAGCTTCCAGATCTTGCTTCTTTCCTTCAGATTCAACCTCTTTTCTTCAGATCAGGCTTCCTTCTTTAGCAGAGAGCTTTATAAATCGAGTAGGACACTGCGCACTAGAGAACAGGTCTACACACAGAGCTTCCACAATTTCAAGATGGATCTTTGCACACAACTTCTTCTTTCTTAGTTCCTAGCAATCACAATTTCAGGTCTTGACAATGGAACCATTTGTTGGCACAGAGGTATACCCAAACGCTACAACAATGCACCAACAAAGCCCTAACTACTGGCCCTTTCGGCAACACTTGCGATGCAGATGAAGTCTCACTTGAGGTAGAGGCAGGGGTGGTTGCAAGAGTCAGGTGTCTACAACCTTGGCTGGGACACAGATATGTGATTACAATACTTAATAAAGAACTTAGCATCGTCAGTTCCTCAATATACAATCAATAATCACTTTGCTGATAAAACAGGGCTTCACAACACTCACACTGATATAATGTACTTAAGCACTTAACATCAATAGATAGGTCAGATCTAACAGATCAAGCACTCAACACATTCATATAGATCAGATCTAACACTCTTATACATCATTAACACTAAGCATAAGAAAATCTATCTAATCATCTCAAAGCACTTAGCATAATAAGACATAAACATACTAAGACAAGCACAAAGAAAGACAACACAGTGTTTACGTGGTTCACCCCCACCCTAGGGCTAAGTCCACCAACTCTTCTTCTTTATTGTCTTTAGTCAATTAGTTACAAGCACAAATCCATCAAATCCTTACTCCGCACAAGACAAAATATCTGCGTAGCTCGCTAGATCCTCCTTCCTTGTGTTACAACACTAAGCCCTCATAGTTATGCACAAAGCACGTACAAAACTCTACTTGCACTTAGCATACATCACATAGACGCCAATTCAACTACTTCTTATATTGCCCATCCTTCTATTTATACATACAAAATAGGCCTAAGCATGGGTAAACCCATGGGCCAACATCCCAATCCCATTACATATTCCCAAAAACCCAAAAGGGACCCAAAAGTGGGCCGAGATCCTGTGATCTCCGCTTCGTCTTGCGCTCCTCCTTTGACAGGCTGTCGAAGACCCAAAATAGGTCACTATGACCAAGAATCTCCAAAGACTTGGTTAAGAGCCAACAATCCGCCTGTCGAGGCACATGCATCCTCCATGATAGCACGATAAGAGGAGTTTAATGCAAGCATTAACCTCATGATGTTGGCCAAAGTGAGGAATATTCATGACATTCAATATCATGAATTTCACCAGCTCCTTAATCAACGACTAGGAGACTATGTGAGGCTTCTTCCCAGTTGTCTTCATCAGGTATCTATGAGGTGCAAGCATGGCGTAGTTATTTCTATCTCTGAGGTTAAAGTCGATGTTCTTCATAGATGGGATCTGTCCCAACTAGCTTCCTTCTACGCAGATCCCCTTTGGGATGTATGCGGTGATCAAAATGTACTCTAAGTCCCATGGGATGTTGTTGCGGTTAACCATGCTAGCCAAAGGTGAGATATAATCCAGTAATATTGACGGGATCTGCTTCACATTAGCTAGATCATCGTGATACTTACTTCCCTTCTCAGTCATAGGGTTAGCACGACTAGACCATCCTGCGGTCAAAGGGGAAGACTGCAGTCCCCTAGTTGACAATGCCTAAACACCTTCCAACATAGCTTTGTCAGCCATAAACTTCTTAAGGACCTCTTCGATGGACTTGTCTAACTCAGTCTGTTCACCCGACATTCTCTCTTTTAATCAGACAGGTCGGGGTAGGTGAACAAACAGATGGAGTAAAAAATGGATAGCGATATCTAGGTTTTGAAATCATAGTTCGACACACAATAAATTCTTAGATAATCACGGGGAGAAAAAAGTGGTCCCGACGCAACGTCATATGGGTTAAATAAGAGAGCATCGTAACAGATTCTTCCAATGTGTTGGACTTCTTCCATTAATGCAAATATGTCTGTTATGGCGTGGTATTAACGTCCCAAACACGATCTCTTCACCCATAAATGTGTTTCCTAGTCGTTCCAAAGCGTCATTCTAATAGTCAGGGTGCCTTCAATGGTCATATAGATTCCCTGAGGTGAAGTCTCTTTCTGCTCAGTTCTGCTGTCCTGGCGAGGTTCAAATTCTTTAAAGCTGCCTTCTGCAGAGTCTTCCATTTATTCTCTATAACTTCTTGTAGCTTTTCTAACTTGGATTTCTTCTTGTTGAGCCTTCTTGGTTTCTTTTTTGTGATCCGAGTCTCTCTAAATGTTTCTGGATTTCTCTTTCCATTCTTATTCCTATCTTATTCTAGCATGGTAACTTCATGCTGCTGATGTGCTTCCAAAGGGTTCAAAGTTAATATCCCTTCCTGGGTGGATATACTTTCTTTTTGCACGGATAGGTCCTTCAAACCTTCTTGCGTTTTTTCAACTTCAACATCTAATTCTCTTGCGTTCTGTTGCTTCAACTCAACTTCTCATCCTTCTATCAGTGGATCTATCTTTCTAGCTATGAAATCCCTTAGTTCTTGATTTTTCTTTTCTATAGCTTCTTCCTCTGCTTTCCTTCTGATCCGATCCTCCTCAATCCAAGTCTTTCCTAGAAAAAGAGGAAAAGGGGTGTTGTTCTCATCAAATTTAATAACTTAAAAATCCTCTTCTGTCAATGTTCCATGGATGATAATAGGTACATTAGTAACTCTTCCACATAAGGTTATCATTTTTCATTTAAATAAACCTATCCTTCCCAGTGAAGGTACCATAGTAGACTTTCCCAAAATTTCCCTAGTGCTTTCTGGCATAATATTCACTGGTGTTTCCTCATCCAAGACACAGTCTATGTCAGAGTCATCTATTCTTGCATTTATACACTGTTTTACCTTCAATATATCTGGTAAACTGACATCTTTTTGATCATCCATTACTTATTTTAACTGTACTAATGTAATTTGAACTTCCTCTAATCCCTTCTGTTTCTAATCTTATAATATGCTCTTATTCTCTTGACTCATTTTCATTTGTTCAACTTTAGCAATCATCCTTGGACAATCCCCAACTTCATGACCAACAAATTTACAACAAAGACAAATAGGACCTGTACCAAGGCATTCCTTAGCAACATGTCCCAGTCTTCTACAGTTATAACATAGGGTTAGTCCTTTCTTCCTCTTGTATGTTCCCCAACTTCTTCTGTAATGCGCACTAGGATCACAGTGCTGGATCTACAATCTACAAAAGTTATTTCTAGGTTCCTGCATCCAATTATTAGTCCAAAAATTATTTCTATGCATAGGAATAACATATCTTTCTCTATTTCTATCAAATTTATTCATATCAACTCTTTCTTCTAACTGTACCCTAGCTTTCAGACTAAGACAAAATCTATCAAACATACCTAGATTCATGCTTCCGAAACAAAAATTTCCACTTTACTTACTCTATCAAAGCACAAGGCTTTACCTCTTTCAAGATCTTACCTCTTTTCTTCAGATCAAGTTTCTTTCTTAGCTTCACAAGTCAAGTAGAGTATTGTGCACTGAAACAAAATATCTACGCACAAAGCCTCTCTTTTCTTTACTTTAGTTCCCAACAATCACAGTTTCAGGTCCCGACAATGAGACCATTTGTTGGCACAGGGGCAGACCCAGGGTTCGGTGCTTTGATAATGCACCAACAAAACACTAACTACCGGCCCTTTCAGCAGCACCTATGAAGCATGTGAAGTCTCACCCGAGGTAGATTCAGGGGGGGTTACAGGACTCAGGCGTTTGTAACCAAGATGGGACACAGATATGTGATTCTAATACCTCACAAAGTACTTAGAAAATCACATGCATTATCTTATCAACTTTATTCACATCGTAGAACAAACCCTAAGAATGTTGGTTGTGGAGCCTGATTATCTTCCTGATTTATAGGTCTTTTACTTTTAGCCGTGTTTATATCCTAAGAAAAAATTGTCTTGTAAAAGTATATTGTAATTTCATTGTAAATATGGACCGTTCATTATAAGGTCGCAGATCTAACGGTAGAGATTATGTTAGGGTTTTTTTCCCTAGAAGGCAACCCTCTTTTATGAGGGAAATGTATCGTGGCTATGGATGGTGGTGAATATTGTATTCTGAGAGAGGAGACTATGAGAGAAAGAAGAGGAAGTTACAACAGGTTTTGTTGTAGGTTGTATCTCTTCATTTGCTAGATAATAATAAAGGAAGGACCTGGCAATTTCTCTGGTGGACGTAGCCCCCACTGGGTGAACCACGTAAATCTGTGTCTCTCTTGTATTGTGTGTCTTCTGTGTTTTGTTTCTGCATTTGTTTTATTTTATTGCTCTGCGGTCCTATTTTCTAACAACTGGTATCAGAGCATAAGGTAACTCATAGGAAAAGAGGGTTCCTGGTTCAAGTGGGAGCAATGTCGGAAGATGGAAAGTTTAGGGTCAAGAAATTTAACGGCCAAAAATACCAGTTATGGAAGATGCAGATGGAAGACTATTTATATTAGAAGGATCTATTCCTACCATTGAGCAGAGTAGCAAAGAAGTC
>ML777602.1:166573-189883 GCA_009831015.1 Picea engelmannii | reverse complement strand
CCTGCGGGGTCTCGGGGGGATATCCCCCCGGATGGGGGGTCCAGGGGAAAGTGGGGATTCAGGGTCAAGGGGATGCCCTTGAAGGGAAAATTTCCTTGTAAATGTATATTGTAATTTCATAGTAAATCTGGGCCATTTATTATAAGGTCACATATTTGATGATAAAATTTATGTTAGGGATTTTTTCCTTAGAAGGCAACCCTCTTTTATGAGGGAAATATGTTGCAGCTATGCATCATTGCGGATATTGTATTCTGAGTGAGGAGAGTGTGAGAGAAAGAAGAGGAAGCTACACCAGGTGTGTTGTAGGTTGTATCCCTGTTGGATCATGTTTTCATTGATGCCAATGGTTTGCATGTTGTCATTGATGCCAATGGTTTGATTGATTGATGTCATTGATTGAAGTCAAGTGATGGATTCATTGATAGTCTTAATTGGTTGTTGATTTTTGAACAATGTATATGATGAATTATCCTTGATGAGATTGATAGATGTCAAGTGGAAACCAATTGATGAAGATGAATCAATGAGTTGTCATAATGCATAGTTGATGTACTTGATGCAATGGTGGATTGATGAAAAGATGAATCATTATTGTCTTATCATGATTGATAAGGTGCACAAATGGATGAACTCCAAAGTGGTCCCCTTATGGTGAAATCCCTCACGGGAAGATGCTTTGTGGATTGAGTTATCCTATAAGAACGATTGGATGACCCATGCTTGTATGTGGAATAATGAGATGAATATCAAAGAATATGTTGGTGAAACTATCCTAGATGAATAGTTTTTTTCATGCCATTTCCGGTGGTATGTGGAATGTCACATAACTCCTCACAGTTTGAGAGTTATGGCTCTACGAAGTTGAAGGACCCCCATATGAAGGCTTGAAGCTCCCAAGGTCAAAGAAGACAAAGTACTTGAAAAGAAGAAATCATTATTTAAATGATAAAGTAAAGTGAAAAAATCAAGATGGATTATTTAAATAATAAAGAGAAGTGACAAAATCAAGAAGGAATATTTAAATGATGAAGTATTGGAGAACTTTCTATTTATGGAAAATGGTTAACCCTAAAATAAGGAAAATAGGTTAAGTAACCTAGAAATGGGTTAAGTGACCTAGAGGATGAAAGTATAAATAAGACAACTGTGGTCTTTTGTAAATCGTCCTTTTTGTGGATCAGTGGAGAGCTTATTGTGAATATCTTTTGGAGTATTGATGGAGATCTTCTTGAGAGAGCATCTTATTGGTGTGGATTTATTGAGAATGATTGAAGATCTATTCTGAGGAAGAGAGCGAGAGGAGGATCTCATGGATGCATCAAAGTTTCGGCAATGTCGAAGATCTTGACGACAAAATTCTCATAGCTTCAGAAACACTAGTTTTTGAGGTATACGTAGGTTCTCTGTGTATAGGGTGCATATGCATTGAAGGTATATGCGGGCTGATTGTGTACATGGAGCTTATAGTGGATAAAATCATGGATATTTGTGTTTGAGCTGGTGCCAAGCTCTTGGATGATGAGGCAGGTTCTAGATCTACATTCTATGGGATCAGATATATCACTGAGATACTGGTATGGTTACATTATTGTTTTGATGGATACTATCATTTGATGTGTTGTGAATTTTTAGGGAATTCTTGGTATGGATTCTATGATATGGTTCAGTTTGGATGATTTGGTTGATGGCGTGATCAATACTCTTGTGATTCAGTGGTGACATGATTGCTATGGTATACTAGTTGTTTATACATGATTGATATGGCATTCATATTGATTTTTTGTGGAGCATGAGCAAGCTATTGGAGAGCTTGGATGTGTTGTGACTGGCTGGTGGCCAGATTGAATAGTTAGAGACAGACAAGAATGCTATACTAGTTACAGATGATCTGAGTTGATCTTGAAGGATAAACCCTAACTGCTCAGAAGGTATATGCAGGCTTTTGTATACATTGTTCATGTGCATACGCGGGCTGTAGTGAGCCAGGGAGTGTACATGCGCTAGATTCACTACTGATAGGTCACGTACCAGTTGACAGATTGATATCTGTTGAGGATTGTTGCCTCATCTCAGTTGGTGCCGAGGGTGTAAGCTGAGTCTTGCATTATAGAGCTAGTTCTCTTATAGAGTTGTACTCTATTCGGTTGTTGCTGGAAAACCCCAGATTGTTGTCCATAATAAAAAGAAAAATTATACATACATCTTGTGTTCTTTGTGTTCCTTGTGGCGATGACTTGTTAATGATATATTGTTGATATATGTTCATATATAACTGGTTATAAATGAAAACAATGGGTAATGAATAAATATTGAATATTAACTAATATGTTATGTGTAAGAGGGAAGTTTTGGGAAAAATATCTCCATACTCATTCACCCCCCTCTAAGTGTGGTAGGTGTTTCCAACAATTGGTATCAGAGAGGGCCTTCACTACAAGCCTTAACAAGCTTGAAAGATATCCATAGACACACAAATGGATGATGAAGTTCCAATCCTTGATGAGGAAAATTATTCTACTTGGAGAATAGAGATGAGATTACATTTGAAGACAATGGGAGCAACTATTTGGAAGGCAGCCATTGGTGGATTAGTTTCATTGAAGAACAAGTCAAAGTTTGCAGCTCAAAGGGAAGGAAAGAAGAATGATGCATTGGCTCTCAAGACCATTCTTAGTGGACTCTCAAGCCCTATAAAAGAGAGCATGGGACAATGCACTTCCRCCAAGGATCTATGGCTAAAGCTAGAGGAGACATATCAAAGCATGAAGGAGAAAGAAGATATTTAAGATCACTCCATCAAGACCATTAAAGGTAAATAATCTCCAAAAAATCTTGAATGCATTATTTCTAAGTGTGATTTTGAAAAAATTTCAAGTGAAGATAAAGAATCAAGTGATGATGGCACAAAGGAAGATCTTGAAGACATTTCAAATGAAGGGAAATAATTATGTGTTGATGTTGGCAAAAAGGAATATCATGATGATATTTCAAATGAAGGTAAAGAACCCTAAAAAACCCTTGATTGCAATGATGATGATGAATTTTTCTCTACAAGTGAAGAAGAAGATCTAGAAATAGTTTGTGTAAAGTTTGATGGTAATTATCCCATGAAAAAAATAGAAGGAAATCTATTAAAACTTCAAAAGGAAGTTGAAGAGGGTTTATATAGATATATAAGTGATCATTATTATATAGACTATAACTATCTTTCAGATAACACTAAGAAGTTTCTTAGGAGGAGTCTAAGGCACATCTTGAAGTTAAAAGAAATGATCAAGGAACAAGAAGAGAGCAATAAGACTCAATTAGAATAAAAGGAAGAAGAAATCACAAGACTAAAGAATGGAAAAGAAGATATGAATGTAGATGATGAGATTAGCAAAAGTTTTGAAACCATTGTCCATCTCAAGACCCAAATTGAAGAAGCCAAAATAATAGAGTAACTATTGAAGAATCAAATAAATGAAAAGGAAGAGTCATGTTGTAAGTTAGAAGTTGAAATTGTTGACCTTAGAAAGAAGGTGGAAAATTCAAACAAATTCTTGAATATCTCACGAATCTTGGATGAGATCTTGGAAAGTCAAAGATCATCATGTGATAAATCGGGTCTTGGATAGAAAGGAGAATATACACATGCTGAAGCAAGCACCTCAAAGAAGCATGAGGTAATTCCATCAAAGAAGGAAGGCAATGTTGCAAAGAAACCATCTACACAAGGCAAAGAAAATTTCAAAATAAAAAGGCAAGGAAGACATCAAGAAGCTATTCTTGGGACACCAAAGCAAAGGTATGAAAGTATTTTTCATGGTCATTGTTATTCATGTAATGGATATGATCACAAAGCTCTAGAATGTAGATCTTATGAAAAGAGATATAATGGAAGATTCTATAACACCACAAGGTGTTGGAGATGTGATCAAATAGGACACATTGCTACTCACTGTATCTTCATGAGATGCTACAACTGTAGTGGATTTGGACACAAATCCCAGGAGTGCTAGAACATAAGAAGAAATTCCATGACGAGGACTTCACATAGCATGGACATAAGAAGGAATGAAGTAAGAAAGGGAGACATCTTTGAAAAGATGGATGCTCAAAGTTCAAGTTCTGAGGAGAAAGGTCATCTACAGAAGTGGGTGAAGAAGACAGAGCAGCCAGATCAGAATGAAAGACTGAAGGGAAGTTCAAAAGTGTCATCTACTGAGGCATATGCGGGTGACAGTCATGTACATACGCCGAATGACCTTTCATAGGTCGTGTACATACACACTCTGTTGTGTAGCAGACCGCATATATGTGGTAAAGCCTTGGGAAAAAGGCAATGCACATGAGTTGCAACTTGATGTGATGGTATAACTCTGTGTTGCAGGGTCTGACATTGTTTATTGTAGGTTCTGACACTGTTTGCTGCAGGTTTTCATGGTTCTATGTTAGATCATGTAAGGTGATGATGTAAAATATATCTTGGGTACATGGCACTAACCCATGAGTATGGATTGATGCTGATCAAATGCTCATCTATTGGATTATATAAAATAAAATGTTGGGGTACATGGCTAGTACATTTTGATTGATATATCTTATGATGTATTATTGGAAGCATATGTTGGTTATCATGGTGCATTCATTTTACATGTGGTTGGGCTACACATTGAGACATGTAGTTGGTGAGTTGAGTTGATAGTCATGTTGAACATCATTGGGGAGTCATACCTTGTTGATGCATGTTTGATATACTTGCTTGGTGCAAGTGATGATGCATGATGGTACACTTAGAGATGGTATTTTTTTTGATATATGCACATGGTTGGCATAATTGGTAGATGCACATGGTTGGCATAATTGGTAGATGCACATGTTGGCATATTGATAGAGGCGTATGATTGATACATTCCATGGATGATATATTTTGGCACATTGCATGATGATGATGTACATGGTTGATGTACATAGATGTTACGTATGATGAGCACACATTTTGACACATGATGTATTTGGTTAATCTTTTGCTTCATGATGAATGGTATGGCACAAGGTTGATGCATGGACAGGTCCAAGGATGATCATTGAAAGAGAAGATAAGGGGAGACATACCCATAGGGGGAGTCATTCTTCTTCCCATGATTCTAGGAGGAGATATTTATCAGATGCATACCTAAAAAAGAGCCCTATATTTGAAGAAAGAGCACAAAGGCATGATTCCAAGGGGAGACATGATCATAGAGGGAGCATGAGAAATGTATTTTCAGCATTACATCAGATTGATATCCCGTGTTCAAAAGGGGAGATATTTTTTCACGGAAAAAAGATAGGGGGAGCAACCCCAAGAGGGGAATGACCCTTTTCCATTGATGTCAAGGGGGAGAGATAATCACATTGATGTGATTATTGATTGGGAGAGATAGTCACATTGATTATTTCTGATATGATTGATGTTTACTAATGGGGAGAGATAGTCATATTGATATGATGATGACTATTGATGTAGAGCATGCCTTGTCTACATGTTTGACATCAATAATTGGTAATTGGTTTTTGTTGTAGGAAAATCTGCCTGCGGACAAGTAGATCGACCTCTAAGGCTTGACCTTAACCCTAGACAGAAAAATGCTTAACGTGGACACTGACTTCCTTTCCAATCTATCTAAACTAATGCATGAGAAGGGAGGATAATAGAAGTACCTTTTAATCGACGTTTGTCCCTGCACGCTCCGAGTTGCGCTCCAATCCTTTTTCTCCTCGCTGAGGTCTGTGGACAAAAAAAGATACGACCACTTCCTACTCTATTGACATTAGCTTGAAAATAGATCTATCAATAAATGACAAGTTCATGTAACATTAGACACAAACTAGAAAGAAACAGGCCAAGCTTGTCATATTAATGAGAATAACGACAGCAGTACTTACAATCGTAGATGCGAATGTGACAGCTTCGTCACGTCCTCTTCGTCTAACCCTTGCCTAAAAGATCCACAACCTGGATAACAACAACTTTACTGATAACTCTCCTTTGGCTGACTGTAATTTTCCTCCAAGATCATAAGTTCCATATGTTCAATTCTTCCCCCTCTTCACCACCATAGATCTTGCTTATATAGGTTGGGAGGAGCCTAACCTCTTGAGTTATGTTTAGAACCAGTTGGGAACCTTCTCCTTGGATCAGAGATCTTGTGATAGAACCAAGAATTCGAGCACAACTGCCTCCTAAACTCGAATGATTCTCCCCTTATTCTTCTCATCGGGCTAACAATTCACCCAGAATAGGGAGCGCTCCCTTAGAAGGGGCATCAAAGCGCTAGAACGCTCCCGAGAAGGCCAAGGGAAGCGCCAACGCTTCAAAACTGAGCAGCGCTCCTACAAAGGGGTGGAGAAGTGCTATAACGCTCCTGGGGAATGGTAGAGGGGCGCCGACGCTCCTCAGGCAGTTTTAGGGGAGCGTTCCCCTTCCAAACTCTTTGACTAAGAAGCCCTTTCAGGTGTTAAGAGATGTTTGACTCTAGTGAACTAGTTTCTTCCTTCAAACCAAGTACATGAGATGTTTCAAGTGCCTTTTTAGTGTCGTCATTGTGGTAGCATGATTCAACAACATTTACGACACTCTGTAACCAACTTGCGACATTTGCGACAAGTTGTAAGGGAGTTGCGACACTTGCGACAAGTGAGAGGAATATGCGACACTTATCCAGTTGAGTGATTTTGATGTGTAATAGTTTTGCAATTGGTTTTGACATCAATGCTGGTATTTCCATCAATGCCAATGGGGGAGATTGTTGGATCATGTTGTCATTGATGCCAATGGTTTGATTGATTGATGTCAAGTGATGGATTGATTGATAGGATTAATTGGTTGTTGATTGTTGAACAATGTATATGCTGAATTATCCTTGATGAGATTGATAGATTTCAAGTGGAAACCAATTGATGAAGATGAATCAATGAGTTGTCATAATGCATAGTTGATGTACTTGATGCATGGTGGATTTATGCAACAATGAATCATTATTGTATTATCATGATTGATAAGGTGCACAAATGGATAAAATCCAAAGTGGTCCCCTTATGGTGAAAACCCTCATGGTAAGACGCTTTGCGGATTGAGTTATCCTAGAAGAACGGTTGGAGGACCCATGCTTGTATGTGGTATAATGAGATGAAGATCAAAGAATATGTTGGTGAAACCATCCTAGATGGATAGTTCTTGTCATGCCATTTCCAGTGGTATGTGGAATGTCACATAACTCCTCATGGTTTGAGAGTTATGGTTCTACGAAGTTGAAGGACCCCCATATGAAGGCTTGAAACCCCCAAGGTCAAAGAAGTCAAAGTGCTTGAAAATAAGAAATCATTATTTAAATGATAAAGTAAAGTGAAAAAATCAAGATGGATTATTTAAATAATAAAGAGAAGTGACAAAATCAAGAAGGAATATTTAAATGATAAAGTATTGGAGAACTTTCTATTTATGGAAAATGGTTAACCCTAAAATAAGGAAAATAGGTTAAGTAACCTAGAAATGGGTTAAGTAACCTAGAAATGGGTTAAGTGACCTAGAGGATGAAAGTATAAATAAGACAACTATGGTCTCTTGTAAATAATCCCTTTGGTGGATCAATGGAGAGCTTCTTGTGAATATCTTTTGGAGTATTGATGGAGAGCTTCTTGTGAATATCTTTTGGAGTATTGATGGAGAGATTCTTGAGAGAGCATATTATTGGTGTGGATATATTGAGAATGATTGAAGATCTATTATGAGGAAGAGAGAAGGAGGAGGATCTCATGGACACATCAAAGTTTCGGCAATGTCGGAGATCTTGACCGCAAAATTCTCGGAGCTTTAGAAAACCTAGTTTCTAAGGTATACGCAGGCTATCTGTGTATAGGGTGCATATGCATTGAAGGTATGTGTGGGATGACTTTGTATAAGGAGCATATAGTGGATAAAATCACGGAGTTTTGTGTTTGAGCTGGTGCCAAGCTCTTGGATGATGAGGCAGGTTCCAGATCTACATTCTATGGGCTCAGATATATCACTGAGACACTGGTATGGTTACATTATTATCTTGATGGGTACCATCATTTGATGTGTTGTGAATGCTTAGGGAATTCTTGTATGGATTCTATGATATGGTTCAGTTTGGATGATTTGGTTGATGGAGTGATCAGTACTCTTGTGATTCAGTGGTGACATGATTGCTATGGTATACTAGTTTTTTATACATGATTGAGATGGCATTGATATTGATTTGTTCTGGAGCATGAGCAAGCTATTGGAGAGATTGGATGTGTTGTGACTGGCTAGTGGTCAGATTGAATAGTCAGATACATAAGAGAATGGTATATTGGTTGCAGATGATCTGAGTTGATCTTGAAGGATAAACCCTAACTTCTCAGAAGGTATACACAGGCTACTGTATACACTGGCCGTGTGCATACGCGGGCTATAGTGAGCCAGGGAGCATACATATGCTGGCTGCACTACTGACAGGTCATGTACCTGTTGACATATTGATATCTGTTGAGGATTGTTGCCTCATCTCATTTTGTGTTGAGGGTGTAAGCTAAGTCTTGCATTATAGATCTGGTTCTCTTGTAGAGTTGTACTCTATTTAGTTGTTGCTGAAAAACCCCAGTATTGTTGTCCATAATAAAAAGAAAAATTGTACATACATCTTGTGTTCTTTGTGTTCCTTGTGGTGATGAATTGTTGGTGATATATTGCTGATATATGTTCATATCTAACTGGTTATAAATGACAACAATGGGTAATGAGTAAATATTGAATATTAACTAAGATGTTATGTGTAAGAGGGAAGTTTTGGGAAAATATCCCCACACTCATTCACCCCCCCCCCAAGTGTGGTAGGTGTGTCCAAAAATCCCTTCATTTGCTGGATAATAATAAAGGAAGGAACTTGCAATTTCTCTGGTGGACATAGCCCACACTGGGTGAACCACGTATATCTATGTCTCTATTTTATTGTGTATCTTCTGCATTTTATTTCTGCATTTGTTTTATTTTATTTCTCCGCAATCATGTTTTTCTAACAGATCCTAAGGTAAAACGAACTAAGAAACGAATAATTCAAAATTGCATGAAGGAGAAAATATAACCTCTAGTTAGTTTCTAGATCATTAATTGTTATAATGAATCGACATGATGAAAATGCACCAAAGAAAAATGTCTCCAAAGTCCTGTATATAAGATAAAAAGCACTCACCAATAAGTTAATAAGTCTAATATAGAAACTTATGATAATAACAAGTGTTATGGAATAAAAAAATTGAAAATGAGAAATCCTAAAAGTAAAATATGTAAAAAGTACCACACATTCTTGTAGCTTATGCATACGAATTCTCACGATAGAGCCCATTGCTAGGATTAGGCCAAGGATTTCTTTGGTAAACAACCTGTAAATCTTCTAGTTCAGGAAGAGGTAAAAAATCCATAATCATAACTTCAAGGATGGCCTCATCTAAAGGAAATTCAACTTCTAAGAAATCAGGACTTGATGACCCGCACATACCAGGGCTCGAGGTCTCACAAACAATAAGATCAGAATCAAGAGGAAGCACCAGATTATTCATGCCAAAAATGGGAAAACAAAGGCTTATGTTCCCCCATTGGATACAACACTTGATCAATTTCCAAGACCTTTTCTCGATAAGGAACAAATAACTTAAAAATTCCTTCTTAGAAGAAATTAAACACCAAGGATAAGACATCACATAATTCACCCATGGAGAGGAAGAGTCTACTCAAACACTTGGAACATCCACAGGATAAACCTGATATAAAGTCAAACTAGGATGGTGATTATCATATGAAAGATGATGAATAGTGACAATGCTTCCGTGGTGAGGAAAATGCCTCACATGAAAGAGCGTAGACACCATAAAATTCATAGCATATACATAATCATGCCCAAGAAACATATTGAATTCTAAAGGGCCTGACACCAACAACAGATCGAATTGGATAATATTCCCACCTAACATGATAAGAAACTAAGCAAGAATCCCCAAAATTCACTAGGTCTTCTATCAAAATCCAAAAACTCACTGGTAGTCAACACAATCTTGGGAGAACCCAAAGCTTTCCAAGCCAAGGAAGACAAGGACCACACTCTTAGTACCTCTCAAATACCAGGGCACAAATGAGTAAGGTGATATCCCTTGCAAAGATTACAAGGGAACTTAGGCTTGCATCCTATTCATCTAGGATTCTCAACATTATCAATTCCCCCAACATGACTTGCAGTCGCTGGTGGATTTCCCCTAACATGAATTGCAATGGTTTGCAGAATGTCTCCAACATGACTTGCATAGGTTGGTGATGTTTTTCGAGTATGACTAGAAGTGACTAGACTCGTGACCCTAGCATGAGTTGTAGATGCAAGTTGCTGGTCTTCAAAATGACTTAAAGAGGTTGTTGACATATCTCCAACATGACTAGAAGAGGTTGGTTTCACACTCCCAACATGAATTGCAACAACTAGTTACTATACTTCAATATGAATTGTAGGGACTGGGCTCTATTCCCTAGCATGAATAGAAGCAAAAGGTTGTATATCTCTAACATGACACACAGAGGTTGGTGAACTATTTCCAATATGACTTGCCATGACTAGAATTACCCCCCTAACATGAGCATTGGAGGTTGGTTGCAAATATTCAAAATGACTCACAGATGTTGGTGAACTAATGCTAGTATGACTCATAGTGACTAGACTTGTTCCCTTAGCATGAATCATAGAGGTTGGTGACTAGTCTGCAACATGACTCATAGAGGTTGGTGACTTCTTCTTCTTACTCTTCCTCTTCTTATTCCTTTTACACTTCTTGTTACTAGTAGTGGGATTTTCACCAGAAAAAGGAGAAGAAGGAGGAGTAGAATTCATAGATACATAAGGTAAAGGATTAACATATATTTGATGCCCATGAAATAAGGTGCTTATCTGAGAAGCATCAAAGATCATCCATGACATTCATAGTGGTTTAGAGCCAAACCAATAGTCCAACATTCAACCTAAGAATGTTCAAAGCAGGGATGATTTTAGGGGCTAAATTTCACTCATGGGCTAATTTTCCATGGTTTTTCCAAAAATGAGATTCAATATTATAAAAATGATTCACCCAAATTCTATAGGATAAAAATATTTTACCTTAAAAATCGCCAAAATTTTATAAAAACTATATAAAATCCTTAGAAATTTTAATATTTATAGTTTCCATATGAAGGATTAGTAAGATTCGCCAAGGTTTCTACATTTTAAAATAAATTTCCATCCTTAAAATCATCCCTGGATCAAAGTGGCCATCAAGGGGGGCACCAAAGGGGGCACCAACGTTTCTGAAGAATGGAAAAGCACAAGAATCCCCTTGGGAAGGGGTCCTTGTTGACGAGAAAATTAAAAACAAAAAGAGAAAATTAGCCCTACCTGCAAAGTATTGCAATGCAATAAACTATCTTAAGTTTATTAGTATATAGTATGACTAATAGGTGGGACCCCTTTAAAAGACATAAGCAAAAATTAGAAGCATATTAAGTTGATTTCGCTCTAAAATTTTCATCTCACAAAGCAATTAACTGGAATTATGATTTCATTTTTATATTCTATGTGTGAATGATTTCTTTGATGAAAGTTTGCAATTCTCCCTATACTTTATTGCGCCATGAAAATTGTCACATATAAAAATAAAATAAAATGAAATCCATCACAAAAGTGTTATATTAATCGCAATTACAATGGTATCAACTTGTTGTTATAAGATTGTGACATATGAAATGGATGGTTAAGTTTTTCTTATGCAAATTTATCATATGACAACATTGGATATCATATAAGGGTTTAATATTATACATGCTTGTTGTATTGGTAGAGTCGACTTATGAAAACGTTCACATATGATAGAGTTATCATATAATATGACACTTGATTATGGGATTGGTATCGTTGGTGAATAAGAGTTGGCTTATTGTTATGCTTTATGAATATGGTATGTTCAACAAAGGAATCCATGATAGAGGTAGAGGTAGAGGCAAAGGCAGAGGAAGAAACATTTTTTTGGCAGAGAGGTGATAGGAGACCCATATTCTCCATACATTTTGATGTTGATCCTCAATAATTGAATCAGCTATTTCAAGCTGATTTCTTTAACTTAGTGGGCCAAGTAGTGTTTAAGCCACATCCTCGACCAGAAAGGCCTCCTTACCAACCTTGCCCAAGTATTTCTAATGTTCATGTTCCAGTTCATGTGTCCCTCCATCCATAGGTCCCTATCAATGATGGTTGGTAGGATATTATTCATCACCCTATAGATCATCATAATGGTTGGCTCGCAGTTTCATTACCATTGCAACCTCCACCACCAATCAACCAATATGCCCAGTGTTATAGAGTTATTAACCTCCTAACCACTAAGCCATCATATCCTAGAGGTAACCTATACAATCTATAGAAATTCACTGATTCTTCCTTGGGTTTCCATCCAAATTCCAACCTGGTCACATTTTTCCTTCACTAAGGGTGCGACCATAAGGGTTGGTCACTCTTTTTGGCCTCCTAGGATGTGACCGGTCGCTCTGTTTGCATGTCTAGATTGTGACCGGGCCTATAAACTCCCATTTTTGGATTTGGTTTCGATGGATGAGACTTCCCACTGATTTCTCTGGGTTTAGCCTCTAGAAGGCTTCCATTATGAGCTAAATAATCTTATCCTAATAACTATATGGCCTTATCCCTAAGTCATTCTCAGGGGAGAGGGATGACGAAAGAGATAGTAAAGTTATGCTGCTACTTTGTCTACTAGTTTTGGGAAAGGAACTTGGAAATAGACCATTGCATCATCTTATCGATATTTAAGTTGTATTGTTGTTTCATTAATTAATAGAAGGTGTACTGGACGTTTCCCTCTATTCAATTTTCTATTTTCTTGCATATATTCGTTTGGATAAAACTAATAGAGTTATGTGTTATAATCTATTAGTATATTTGTCAATGATTTGTATGCATCTACTTTGATCTTGGGAAGGATATTGTTTTATTGTGTGTAGATTGTTGTCTCTTGGAGTAGAAACAATATTCGCAAAATAAATTAACCAAGAGCATGCAGGGTGATCCGAATGGATATTTTAAATGACAATGGTTGAGTTAGTATGCATATGTTTATTAACCAATTATGAAGCTTAAAGAAAGAGGAAGAATTATAGAAGAAATATAGCAGCCATATGAACATGTATAGAACTGAAATGAAGCATACAACAAAAATAAACCATAACAACAATGTGATAACGGAGTTCGGAAATCTCGCCTACGTCTCCAAGCCTTTGTCTCAGTGGGTGAGGCTTTCTTATTTTTGTTCAAAGATTAGTAAGTACATCACAGAAGTGCCAAAAGGTTACAAAACTAATATGGTCTTGTTCTACTAGATCTCTAGAACCCAACAGAAGAAACAACACTCAAATCGAATGACCGAAGCTCCCAGAAATGGCCCGCAAAGGTGCGCTCCTCATTAGCTTCCCTGCATAAAAATGGATTTGGCTTGGAAAATATTCAACATAAACCTTCTCTGAATCTCCTCCCATGGCCTCAAGAAGGCCTGGTTTATATAGATCTGAAGTTGGTAACAATATCCAAACTTCCCCCAGATATATGGCCTCAAAAAGGGCCCAATATTCCCCAAGAATGGATTAAATCCCCTCAATCTGGCTAAAAATCCATAAAAGATCACTATAATAAAGTTGAAAAACCACTTTTTGCAATAATATTGGGCTAAGCCCCCCAATCTTGGGCGCGCCCTCCCTTTGCATGGTCATATGGATGCATGTGGCCAAGCACCAACCCCTAGGGGCTGCGCGCTAGCCCTCACCCCGTAAACTCATGGATTTATGGCGCAATTCATGTGACATGGGCCCGATCGGACGAGATAAACCCCCTGGCAATCGAACCTCTTGTAGGTTGACCCCTGGTCTTGTGGTGGTAGGTTCTAAATTAGTGGAACCAAGGGTTGGTAAGTCACAACTGTGTGCCAAAGGTAAATCCCCAGGTCTCGAGGTAAGGTTCCATGCGTGCGTCGGGGGCTAGGCCCCAGCCCTAAACTCCTCCACCCAAATCCATAGCTCAACATAAATATATATGAATATACATATGGGAGAAGCACCATCCGCGAGTGGCCTGGCTAGCCCAACCTTGCCAAGGCTTAGCCCTAACAAAGGTCGTAGGTTCAAAACTCATCCGCTCCATAAATTTTTGCAAAGGCACCAACGACCCAATCCATGGGTGCCACATGGTAGCCCATGTCTGGGCCACATGGCACTCTGTCATTCATCAACTTTTGATGCCATGTGTCAATCACCGATTGGACCATCTCTGCCACCTATCTTCCCTGTCAGCACCGTACGTGCCATGTGTTTTCATATGGACATGCCACGTGTCATCGTACATACGTGCCACATGTCATCGTATGGACGTGCCACACGCCACCCTTGCAATGGTGACATGTGTCACTTCCCAGTTGGTGCATCTATCCTATCCACATCAGTGTCCGTATACCCAGTCAACCTGCCAATTGAGCTTGCCACATTAGCTGTACGACCGTGCGGCCTGTACAGTCAGCTGTCACATGGCACTATACGGACTGTACAACCATCATTTTTTTGCATGTTTGGAAAAATGACCAAATCGCCATAAATGGAGCATACAACATCCTTTTGAGTCTGTTCAAGTTGCATTGGGTTCATATCGACGAGGCCTACACACACGTCCATTTTGAATCCATTATGAGAACATTTATTTTTAGGCCTTTCTGAGCCCCATTAAGCTCCTAGATCCGATTTTGGATCACACCTCCCCACTAAAGGAAATTTTGGTCCCCAAAAGTTTACTGACCAATAATCAAGCTCGGGATAGGCCACCCGACCTGTTCTCTGTCTCAGAACTCTGTCCTATGCACCTGTCTCATCAAGATCACCTGTAACACAATCATGATAACTGACATCATATTGTTAGCCATTTGTACCCTGTCACTTCTTACTGAAGCCACTATCATCCATGTAGACAACATTACTAATGATAGCATAAAAAATATGAATACAAATGAACTGATATGTTTGTAATATTTGCACGACATGAGCTTTTCTTGAAGAAAATTATGACTGATTTTCCATTCTACAATCATCTTCTGTTCTTGCTTAAGATTGATTACTTCATTTGAAACAATTATTGATTTTTTGCTTGCTTGAACTTCCTTCTTTAATTGTTCCATAGTTTGAAGATTTTTGTTTGCCTTTACATGATGAGCACAAACCACATAATCTTGACCTTCTTTGGTTAATTGATATTGATTCTTTTCACTGTATAAGATTTCTTTATGATCATATAAGTATGGACTACCTAAAACCATTCCACATTCACTTAGTTGCACCACATCACATGTTACCTCGTCCACATACTTAGATGAAATTGCAAATTTTAATGTGCACTGCTTGGTTATGTGCATTTGATGATTGTTGCTTATCCATTTAAGTGTGTAGGGATTATGATGCATTTGTGTTTTTAATCCCAATTGCTGAACCAATTCCTCTGAAATTAAGTTAGATTGAGATCCACTATCGATTAATGTGTCAACCTTAGTGTGCCTCGTGATGACCCTTATGTGAAACAAGTTACTTCTACAATCAAATCCATCATCACTTTTACCTTTCAAACCAACCAATGAGAACTTAGATTCATCCCCTGAATCTGATCCCAAGTCTATGGGTCGAGTTGTTGTTGCAACTGTTTGCCTCCCTTTTCGTTCCTTGAACCAATTTGGTCTCTTCTCGGGATGCAATTGCCAACAATGGTCCTCATCATGCCCCTCGTTCTTGCAATGCTTGCAAGAGGACATCTCTTTTTTTATTGCCACTAAATTTTACTTCTTTCCATGCCACTTCCTCTTGTCCTCTTTCCTTGAAGACGATTCCCCTGATACACAAACACCTGTTTTCCTTATTTCAATGCATGTCGCTTGAACATAAACCTCATCAATATCTGTTGGTCCAAACATGAATAGAGTATTTCAAATATGTGCAGGTAAACCTCCTATATACTTCATAAGAGTTTCTTGGGTATGTAAAGGAATGTCTAACATCAATGCCATTTTATTAAATCCATCGGTGTATTCTTTCACTGTTTGTCCTTTTCTTAGTTTTAAAGATTGCCATTCAATTAACGCTTTCTCTTTATAACCCAATGTTACGCCTCTTTTGTCACCTAAATGAGCAAAACAAAGGTGCTTACAATCTTAGTTGGGTTAGCTAAGCAAGACAGCTGTAAAGGAAAGTGTTAGAAAAAGAAACATAAAAGAACAAGCTAAGAATTAAACTAAGAAATAAAAGAACAACTAAACTATTGAGCATAAGGACATAAGAACAAAAAACCAATAAGACTCATGTCACCAATGGCAAGGATTATATTAGTGAAAGAAAACACCAAGAAGAAAGAGGACTTTGGGTCCCTTCTTCCTCCAAGGGAGGGCTCTTGGACCCCCACAACTAAGCTCTTCTTACAATTTTGAAAGAAATGGTGAAAGAATCCCAAGCTAATCCACTCAAGAGGTGAGATGGATTGCCCAAATGTAATGATGATAGTATACTCTTGAAGAGAAAAGAGGATTCCCCAAGAGAATAGTAGCAACATAACCTTGCAAATGAATTCCTTGAAAATGTAGTGCACCCATGGCCTTGTTTTATAGCACCACTTTGAGGTATTGTGCAACCAACTTTTAGTGTGAAAAGGGGCTATTTAGGGCATTTTTAGGTCTTTGACCAACCACCCAACTAGATCTAGCTGAGATTTGGATGTCAAATCAACTTGGAAGCTGAACCAAAAGTGGGTGGGAGGCCGACCAATCTCATAAATGCACCATTCTCAGGTGTGCACGGATTTTAGCGACCACAGTCATGCATCATGCGCATGTGCGCTTTTTGTGCGTTTCTGGTTTGCGCATGTGCACACGTGCCCTATGTAGTCATAGCACACCTTAATTTTATCAATGGTTGTATAGTTTTGGACCTTTTGGAAATTCATTTTTGGTAATTTTGGTCCATGGGTGAACTCATAACTGTTTGAAGCTGCTGGATTCCTGTAACCATTTGCAGATGAAATTTCAGTGATAACAGATTCTCCCTGATGGATGAGGTTAGGAGCATACATATAGCCAAAATTCATCAATGTTTCTTCTACTGAGAGTGCCATTGTAAGAGAGAGTGATAGTGAGAGTATCAAGAGTGACTCGTTGGAGGGAGAAGGGAACCTATAGGACGCCACTTTCCATAAGGTGTGTAAAAATAATTTGTGTACAAATGAGGCGGGCATGCCCCATTCTCGTGTCATGTAACTCAAAAAAAGAATGGTGTTGTATAGTAACTGAAACAGTGTGTTGATGTAGACAACTGCAACGCCCTCAGGGGTGGTTGTGATAAAGGCAGAAGAAAATTTTGAGGAGGAACAAAATCTGAATAGTAGGCAATGACACCTGTAAGAAGTATCATGGATTCTATAGGCATTGATAGCCCAACAAATTTCATAGGTCTTCGACAAACATAAGAAACAACTGTAATAGTCGCAAAGTAAGACCCATCGTAACATGAGAAAGTGTTGAAGTCGAATGTTACGGGGGTCAACGACAACAGGGAGAAATTGTGGTTCTCCCTGTGTCATCCGAGACCTCTCATTGGAAAGGTAATGAGAATCAAGATATTGTCACCCTTTTGGAAACTGTGCTGATGTCGACAAAAGGGGGACACGAATCCAAGAAGTAAAGGGCTTCGTGAGATCTACTAGGTGAGGTTAGGAACTGAGGAGGTACATGGACAAATTCAAGATGTATGAAGACTCAAGACTGCCCTTGTTTGGGGGTATATGTGAAGTATAAGTGGTCGAAATCGTTCAACTAGGTCGAGTGTCAGGGGGACAACAAGACGTGAGATAAGTTGTGCCAGAGGTGGGACAAAGTGAACAAACTCAGAGAGTAGAGGTAGGTGGCATGTGGGATACTCAGAGTATATGGACAATGTCAACATGAGTAGATGATAAGGAGTGCCCCAACCAAGGGCGACATGGGTTGTGTTTTCCAAAAAAAGGAAGAAGGTCGCCAAAGGTGATGACAAAAAGATATGTAAATGCTGGAAACAAAGGTTTTTTACAATTTATAAAGAATAATTTGGGATGAGTGTACAAATACAGAAATGGGTGCCCCAATGCAATATGGTTGGGCCGGTGTTGTGAGGGAAATCCCCTTACGGACTAGAAAATAGGGTTATCTTATGCATGTAGATATGACCAAAAGAAATCTACTTTCTACCTTCGTCCACAGACTTAAACCCTATTCCTTTTCAGCAAATACATGGTTTAGACCAACAAACCTTGTTCTGGATGTTCGATGTTGATCCTCCTTCACACTTGATCGCTTGTTGGCAACTATCCTCTCAAGATTGACCTGCGTACAACACAAGAAACAAACTACACATGCATTTTACCTACAGACTAATGGGTTAGAGATTCAAACATATATTTACTGAACTATGAAGAACTCATATAGTGGGACAGGAAAAGAATTTCTTTATTATTAACTTTAATGAATCAACTTACAATGTTGAGACCGGCCACTGCTCTACGAATCCTGATCCTGGGCTCCTCTTCAAATGTCCTCCAACTTCTTTGCTTTGTATCTCTTCTTGCACAAGGATGGCTAAAGGGTTGGGACAATGGGAATATGCAATTGGGCAAAGTTTCTTTACTCTATTTCTCCTCCTCTAAATGGGACCCCTAACCCTTCTTTTATAGGCTAGAAGAATCTAGGTATTTGGATGAACCCTTGGCCATGCATGGCTGGGAGTTTTAGTTAACTCACCCAAATCTGTGTGTTTCGTCGGCAAATTTCCTTTTTTCATGATTTTGTCATTCCACGCAGGCTGTTTTAGGTCAGCTAGTGTGTACACACATGCAGTAATGGAGTAGGGCGTGTGGGCCCTTATAAAAGAGGTTTTTTAAAGAGTTTGTTCAATAGTTCTTTGGAAAAGAAGGGATCTGAGATGGCCTGATGCCAAGTAAGCATGTATGGCGAAAATTAGGGTTATAATAGATGCCCCCTAATGTGTGAGGTCAGAAGAGCATCTAATAGCCGAAATACATTACCAATCTTTACTGATGTGTCGAACAAGTGAGCCCAGGGACCAAGAACCGGGAGGCACCATCTGCAAAATAACAAATGTCTCACCGAGGCGGGCATACCCATGCTCGGGATAAAATAAAATCATGGATACCAATCAAATACACTGTAGATCCATGCCAAATAACTATATAAAGTGTAGTCGTGAACAATACACAACAGAGCTACATCTCGAAATCAAAAAGATATACATATAAAGTATCCATCTTCTAGAAGCTGATACGGCCTGATGGCTGGAGATGAGATCTTCAGAGCTTGAGAAACAACTTCAAAATATTTAAAACTCAAGGTAGGAGTGTAATATGAGTGTATGACTTCACTACCCAGAGGTCTTTGACTGCTCGTCGGTCATGGACTAGATATTCTTGATGATCAGACTAAAGGCTTCATTGATTTCGAACAAGGATTTGATTGAACATTAAGGATGGCCGGGTATGAGGGCAAGAGACAAATTGTAGAGGGGCCGACTCAGGCTTGGTAGAAACTTTCCTTGGACAACAACACGACAAATGATGAGACATAGGTAGTATGGCATTAATCATAAGTCTATGAAGCAGGAGGCAATGCAAACTCTCCATATGTTTGGAAGGATAACCAAACATAAGAGGACACAACTCTATGTAGCGAGAATAGCTTCCTAAGGTCGTACTACATCCCATAGTTTGATGAATGAACATATGTGCTTTATCCAAGGGCGACTCATTATGCTGCCAATAAATAAAATACGTTTCCCTTCCTCTTTTTGTGGTATATTTGATTTTTTTTGTCTTTTTCAATAATTTTGGAAAAAAGAATAAAGGAATGTTACGTTACAATGGAGGAATTAGTATTACAAACATACAATTTCAAGGCACAAGGACAAGACTGATGTTCAAAATAATTATACTCAGGAAAAATCCTCTGGGGGCCAAGGGTGTTAAGATGTAGAAGCAAAGTGCTACAAGGCTGGCGTATAAGGTATGCAAACGCTGTTGACAAAACACACAATGGTAACTTCCTTCGATGTAAGTTTAACGAGCCCAGAGAAGGTAAGCTCGGTGATTTTTCATATTTAGAGAGTTTGGAAAAACATAAAAGGAGACTCCATTGGGGTACCTTTTTCGAATATAGTCTAGTCGGTTCGAAAAAGGGGTAAACTAGCACCGATAAGACGTCTATTCAAAACCATTTTAACGAGTGTGATAAGGACAAGATTACTCGGCCATTTTTTCATTTTTAAGGAGTCTGAAAAAAGCTTAACTATGGACTCTGTCAAGAATGTTCTTATGGACCAATTTAACGAGTGTGAAAGAATAAGGTCACTCAACGATCTTTTCAATTTTAGGGAGTCTGAAAAGAGCTTAACTATGGATTCCGTGGGGGTTCCTTTTTGGTAAGTTTAGTCTCTCAGGCCCGAAAAAGGGGTAAAATTATACCTGAGAGTACTCTTCTAAAGAATTGAGGTTCCATAAAGTATACCTTTGTTCGTACAGTTGACCATCCAGATCGAAAAAAGGGTAAACTACTGCTGGACAGACGTGACTTCAAATTTTAGTTTAACGAGCGTGAAAGGCCACAAGATCGCTCGACAATCTTTTCATGTTTAGAGGGTCTGAAAAGGGCTTAAAAGAAGACCCATTATTTTTTGGGAGTCCTGAGGGTGAGGTCAAGAGAGAAAAAGAATCATGCAAATGAGGCTCAAACTCATATTCAGGAAAAACTACAAGGACTCCTGAGCCTACAGTGTTTTAAAGACAACATGGATACCATAATGCAACTAGGATCTACCTAGGGCATCCATGTTTCGGTAAGCTCTACCACCAAGTTGCGACACTTCTAAAGCAACTATGATGGTTCCATGTCACAACCTGATGGGATCGATCCTATGGCAAAGAAAAAGGACAATGAGATACAAAAGTCAGGGTAGAAACCTAACCTATATGTTCAAGTTGATCCTCAAATTTTTTTTCCATGGACCGTCGAAAATTACCCAAAACTCAAAAAAACTGTCCCAATACCTGATCATATCCCTCCCATGCAACTCCTGAATCACTCTAAATGGTTTTTTGTTTAAAGAAAATGATAAGGGAGGACAAAAAAGTGACAAAAAGAGGCCAAAAAGTCTATAAATAGAAGTTGGCAGCTCATTATCACCATTGTTGATTTGGAAATTGACTCTGAAGCCAAAAGACCCCCTTTGTCAAAAGAGGTGATTTTGAGAGTTACAGTGGACAAAATGAACTTTTGTCTGGACCAAGTAAGTACAAACTCTCTTATCTTGCATTTTAAGTCTTTATTTTTGCATTGGGTTTCATTTCTTAGGGGGGCGTCGACCTTTAAAAGGTCGACCCTAGGTCCACGCAGGCTGTCTCAGGACATGCCGCATGTACATTCGGGTAGAGTAAACTCTGCATGCGTGTACACATGACTGTCGCCATGACAACACACATGGACCCCCTTATTGAATGAAAAAGGCATAAGAAGAAAGGGTTAACCCTCCTGAACCTTGGTGTTTTGCAGGATGTATGTCCACTGGAGAGAAAGAGAGAATGAAGAGGTGAGTGAGTTGGTTGGGGAAGACCCCAATGTTGTGGCCACTTTGATGCAATGTGGGTTACTCAAGTTTTTCCTATGTCCTTTTATGCGGGCACAACCTAGGCTACTGAATGCCTTGGTTGACTACTAGCATCTGGATGCAGAGGCATTCATGTTAGAGGGGAAGTCATTGGTGCCCATGGTCGAGGACATTTACTTTTTGACTGGCCTCTCCAGGAGAGGGGAACATGTCAACTTCCAGACTTTTCCTGCAGGGCCACATAACATAGTGGAATTGATAGGTCTATACTGTGCATATGATATAGACCGCTCGAGCACACAGGTGCCTATAAGCAAGATCACTGACTTATCACTAAAGGCAACAATATTTCTTATTGGGTGAATTACTGGTTCTGCAGCTCTACATCAGGCATCTCGTGCACAGATGAACTGTGCAGTCCAGTGCTTAAATGCACAAGTTTTTGATTGGAGTACCACATTGCTTGAGTGTATGAAAAGGCAGTTGACAGATTTCCACTTGCAGACACATAGGAACTTCAGGTTTGGGATCATTCTGTGTTCATTCTTTTTTGAGAGAGTTCCAAGTTTTAGTCCTCGAGTAGTGGTACAAGGACATCGGGCCTCTCTTCTTGCTGTGTGTATATGGGTAGTATTATTGTCGCGACAGGGTGGTGGAAGGACCAATGAGTCCTTCGATGATGACTTATTCACGTGGTTGTCATGACAGATCCTAGTTATATAGGATTACCCCTATGCCAAGATTGATTTCTCGAGAGACCCTGAGATACCAGTACCTCCTAGTGAGGAGTGAGGGGAGATGGGTAAGTCTCCACCTTTGTAGTTTTTTTCATGTTTTAAACATATGTAATTTTTATGTTGTTTTGTTATATATATCATTTTTTTTTATACCAGAGTATTTGACGAATATGTGTTCATTGTGTGCAGATGTGGGACCAGTGAGACCCGCTGACTATGCGAGAAACAGGTGTTGTCCTCAGCTAGGGGCCGCTCCTGCTGTCGTAGGGGGACCAACAGTGGCAGGAGATATTCCATCTGGTGAGGCAGAGAGGGTATTGAGACGAGTCAAGTGGAACTTTACTGTGCTCACTCACACAGTCCTGATGGCAGAGATTGAGGACCTGCCACCATCGATGTTGCCTCATGTAGTGGGGGCACCACGGATGTGGGTCTGGTTGTTTCGGTGTTTAGCCAATGTCATGGATCAGTATAATAGGGCCCATAGGCCTTGACTTTATCTAGAAATTTTTACGTGCCACGAGCACTACTTGTATATATTTTTTGAGGGCATAAGCCCTATGACTCGTTATTGGTCCTATTTTTGAGGCGCTTGTGTCCATCGGTGTACTTTGGTTACTTTATGATATTATATATGGTTTTTTTGGTCTTTCGTGTATTATGGATCATGTGTGCAAAAAATGTATTTACATGTTTATGTGAATGTTCTTTCATATGTGTGCAAGATGCCAATCTAAAATTTGATTAGCTAGAGTATCTGTAACTTGGTTTAGTCTCCTAGGAACATGAAAATATGTAATA
>ML777602.1:154706-166523 GCA_009831015.1 Picea engelmannii | reverse complement strand
AAAGATAACATCAATGACACGTCCATAACACTAAAAGAAACTAAAAAGTAATAGTACAAAGACTATACATATGTTACAAAAAGTTACCCACAGTGACCTGCCTATGAGTAATACTTCTTGAGGTAGAGCCCATTTCTAGGCTCTGCCAAAGCGTTCCCTTCAAAATCAACCAGATGATAAGCACCCTTTTTTAAAACCTCTTTTATGATGAAAGGTTTGAACCACATGGGTTTGAATTTTCCTATCCCTAGGGGGTCCTTATCTTGGTCATAGACTAGGACAAGGTTGCCTTCAGAGAAAATCTGAGGATGAACGAACCTATCATACTAACACTTGACCTTATGTTTGTGAGCCTTGTTTTCCAGGGCCGCATCACGATGCTATTCATTGAGATGCTCAAGGTATACTAACCGTTCTTCAAGTGGAGAAGTGTCTGGCAATAATTGTACTTCCAACTTTAGAGACAGGATCTAACATTCGATGGGAAAGATTGCCTCCAGCCCTTAAACGAGTTGAAAAGGTGAGAAACTGGTTGCAGTCTTAACAGATGTTCGGTAAGCCCATAATGTCGAGTATAACATCAAATGCCAATTTGACTTGGATGAGTTGATAGTTTGCTGTAGAATGGTCTTAAGAGTTTTGTTTACATCTTTCACCTGCCCATTTGCTTGGGGGTAGTAGGGTGATGAATGTTCTTGCCGTAATCCAAGCTTTGATGTTAACTTAGTCATCATCTAGTTCTGAAAGTGACTACCATGGTCAGTGACAATCTCCCTTGGGATGCCGAACCTTGCTATTATCTGATTGAATAAAAAGAGAGCTGCAGTCTCTCCATCATCTTTAAACATTGGAATAGCTTCAACCCACTTTGTGAAGTAGTCTACAGTTACAATGATATAACGGTGCCCCCTTGCTGAAGGAGGGTTGGATGTAGTGTAATGAATCCCCCACTTGGTGAAGGGACCAACTATGATGACAGGAAACATGGGAGCGGGATGTGCCCTCATCTTTTGAGAGAAGATTTGGCACGGATGGCACTTCTTGACCGATTCGATACAATCTTTGATAAGTGTCAGCCAGAAGTAACCTACTCATAGAATATTTTGGGCTGTTGCCAACCCAGACAAATGACTTCCACAAGCTCCGGTATGGAAATCGTTAAGCACAATAATCGCTTCTTCGTGAGTGAGACATCGATGTAGGATGCAGTCTACACCTCTCTGATATAATGTATCATCGAGTATGAGACAATTCTTAGCTTGATGGCGTATGCGTCAATGCTCATCACGAGAAGTAGTGGTGGGGCACTTCAAAGTATGGAGATAGATAAATATATCTTTGTACCAGGGATCCCAAGAGGTGATAAAAAAAATATCTCCTCTGATAAGTGACTCTTCGGGCACAAGATCACCTGACTCAACCGGAAGTTCCAAAATAAGTTCTACGAAGACCAGTGACTTTTTAGACTTTGCTGAAACAAAATCTAAGTCAAACTCCTGGAGGATGACTATCCATCTATTGATTTTTCTGCCTATTACTCGTTGTTTCAACATGTACTGAAATGGATTTATGACAGCAATGATGGTGGCCTTGCGAAACATAACATAATGATAGAACCGTTGAACAACATGGACTGCTGCCAACACAAGTTTTTCGATATGAGAATAATTGAGTTCTAGTCCTATGAGGCCTCGAATCAGGTAATAGATGACTTATTCAGTGAACAAATCATCTTCTTGAACTAAGACCATGCCAATGGTTGACTCTGCTGCAGCCAAATATAATAATAAATCTTTTTTATAGTTAGGTGGCCAGAGCAAAGGGGCAGTTGTGAGTGCATGTTTCAATGCGGCGAAAGAGAATCGAGCGGCATCGTCCAAACAAAAAGGAACGTCTTTTTTAAGTAAGCGCATAAACCCCCTTGTGATCGTGGCGTAGTTAGCGATAAAGCGTCTTAGAAAATTCACCTTGCCCTGTAGACTATGAAGTTGAAGGATTGTGCGTGGGGGGGGGGGCAATTAAATTATTGCCTCAACCTTGAGAGGATCAACCATGATCCCTGTTGTTGACACTATGAAACCTAACAATCATCTTGGCGTTACGCAGAAGCTACACTTGTTTGGATTCAAGTGAATCCGAAAGTAGCGACAATGTTCGAAGATAAGTTGGAGGTGCATGGGATGATCCATTCTCTTGTGAGATCGAGATGCTAAATCATCTAAATAGGCCTCAGCTATATGTTTGAGGTCATGGAAAGCAAAAGACATGGCCCGCTGAAAGGTGGCTCCAACATTTTTGAGACCAAAAGGCTTCTTACAATACATGAATGTACCCCATGGACAGATGAATGTCGTTTTGTGTTTGTATTCGGGTTTGATTTGGATTTGATTATATCCCAAAAAACTATCCATGAAAGAAAAGGCTTTGCAAGCCATAAATTCATCAATGATCTGGTCGATGAAAGGTGTGGGAAAATTATCTTTGGAATAGGCCTTGTTCAAATCACGGAAGTCGATACATATAAGAATCGTGCCTTGTTTTTTATTGACTGGCACGGGGTTTGACACCCATTGGGTCAAATGGATAGGACAAATAAATCCGACTTTTAGCAATTTCTCAACCTCAACCTTAATGGCTGCTGCTTTCTTAGGATTAACTGGATGAAGCTTCTACCAAATAGGCTTGGCATCGGGATATGTTGTGATTTCATGTTCAACTATTTTTGGATCGATGCCTGGCATTTCTTCATAAGACTAGGCGAAAACGTCGCGGAATTCTTTAAAAATATCTGTGTAGATTTGAATCTCTTTGGGGGAGTGGTCAACTCCGACGAAGACATTCTCCATGATGCCAGGGTTTCGAGAGATATGAATCAGTAAGGTTTCATTGATAGTTTCCATATTACCCTCAACATACACCTCATGTGTAGATAAGGGATTAATAGGACAAGACCGATCTCCCGTCATAGTCACGGTGAATTCTCCGACTTCAATTAGGCTTAACTCTGGAAGGAAGTATGATCTGTGATGAAGATATTCCCAGGGTTTATTCGAACTATTCATTGCTTCAATTATTGCTTCATCAGAGGGAAAGACTAAGTCTAATGAATCGGTGTGAGTGAGAGAACCCTGAGCCCAAATAGGCTCTAGAAGTGGATTGAACTCTTGTGTAGGAGTTGGATCAGTGTGGGCTGAAGTTTGCTGGACTAAAGAGTACGCTACTTCAGCTGCGGACAAGGGCCTGGACATGCCAGGGTGCCCTGTCCCATCCATCATGGCCGATGGGGAAGGAAGTATCCATGGATCGTCGAAGTAAGTCGTGCGAAACGACGAAACTTGAAAAATATCAACCTTATGGTGATTGGATATAAACTTGATATTTCCTTGAGGGCGCTGGTAATTGAAGGTACCCATCAAAGATGGGCACAAACCAAACCCTACGTTGATGACACTTGGTTGAGGATTATCGATCATCGGGACCGTGGATGCCCCCAATGCAGGGTCAGGTCTGGAAAATACAATTGATCGATGATCACTATCTGGCCTTTGTGTGGAAACAACAAGACCTGAAAAACTGTAGCAACCATAGCTTGTATGGCATAAGTCCAAATCCTTCCTAACAAGAGGTTATAGTCGAGGGGAGCATCGACTACCTCTACCTTGACACACATGGTCTTCCCTCCTAACTGCACGGGGAAAGAAGGAACGATACCATGTGGTCGGAATGAATGACCGTCAAAAGAAGTGAGGAGAGTAGGTGACGGAGACAAAACAGGCTAGCCAATGGCCTTCCAACATGCCAATGACATAACGCATGCCGAGGCACTCTCATCAACCATCGTGTGGAAGATATTCTGAGTAAAAATTTTCGTGGGATAAGCCACTACTATCTGAAATGCTACGTGGTAAGGCAGACGAGGTTTTAAGTTGGTTGTATCTAGCATGATTGTACCTGGATTACAAGTCTCGGTAGATCCTAAAGTGGTTAACAAGGATTTTCTTTGGGAAGGGCATCTTTGGAGGACTTCCAAAGTGGACATCGCACAAGGGGTTTGTGATAAATCTTCCACCATAGAGTAGTTCTAGGCGGCCCTTGCATTTGGGTTATGAGAAGCTTTTTTGAATGCACCTTTGGGAATGCATGTCATTGTTTCACCCAACATCTTCTCAATCTGTAGAGGAAAAGAGGGGAGTTCAGCTTCTTTTCCCTTCTTAGAAGTGCTTGGTTTACTACAGTCATGCACTCTAGTCAATATAAAAGCATCACTCTTCACCATATATACGTTCACGGATGCGGGGTTGTTTGCAGGCGGAGAGGGTCCTTGGCTGCCCCCTTCCATGCTTGTAGAGGCCTATGTTAGATTTTTCCCATGTTGGAATGGATTGGTTAACACAACAGGCTGTTGCTGTGTCACAAACTTTTGGGCCTCTGCAAGATGGGGACAAAGGTGGGTTGGGTGGTCTTTTGCGCACAGGTTGCATGGATACCTCACCTACCGTTTCTCAGTATTTCCCCTGCCAACATTATCAGTGGGTTTCTTATCCCCCTTACCCTTCTTTCATTGTTTTTTCTTTCCTTCAGGCTGCTGGGTGGCCTTTGGATTAGTCGATTGCACAATAAGTACATCCGACATTTTGGTCAGGGGAGTAGCCAAAGCAGTAGTTTAGCTGGTTGTTGTGTGTTGTATAGACAATTGTTGCAACCGAGTCATTAGTTGCTCAGTGGGCTTTGTTTGTGCTGAACCAAAAATACCATCGGCATGTGGTCTAGCTCTTTGTCTAGTTTTATCAAGTATTGAGCATGGTGCATCTGGCAAGATCTTGTATAATAAACCGAACTGAGAATAGATTAGCTCAAGTTGTTGAGCTCTCATGATGGCGTCTTCTTCAGAAAATAATCCCGACGTCACGACGCCCTTGGACAACTATGGGACCAAAGACTTAAGAAACCACTCAAGCAAGAATGTTGGTGGGATTGGTACCTTAATTAAACTCTTTCTGCATCTCCATTCTTGAATGTGATCAAAGATATGGTCTTCTTTAGTTTGTGAGAAATTGGCCAACAATTCTGTGCCAGTGTCGTATCTCACAGGTAACTAGAAATGGTTTAGGAAAGCCATCGTAAGTTCACCAAAGGAAGAGTATCTTGAGTGGTCGAGCTCAATGTACCATTTCGTGGCACTCCCAATAAGAGTACGTTGAAAAAATCGCAACTATACGGAATCGTCTTTCAACGAGTTAGATGAGAACCAAAGATGGAAGGTAGTCACATGATCTTTTGGATCTTCGTTAGGCTTGGCTTCGAACTTTGGGATGTCCAAAGGAAACTTCGTCGGTATAGGAGGCCAACGTGGATCGTGAAAGATAGGGTCATTCAACAACCTTTTCAATTCTGGCAAATGCAAGGTTTCCAGGAAAGGTAATTTGGGTTGTTGGTGATAACCTAGGAAAAAGGGGCCTCGAGTTTGACTGGCACCAGGTTGCCAGGAAAATTTCAACTGCTGGCTTGGATTCTAGTAGAAACCATGGCCATGGCCAGCATATGGATTTTGTGTATGTGGAGACATCATCGAAAAATTTCCAAAATAGGACATAGATGGTTGGGCATGCATTACATTCGAAGGAATTTGGGAAGGGTTGCCCCATGTCGGTCCTGTGGGGATAGGCATAGTACTTTGTCCAGGGTTCCATTGATTGTGGGAAGAATTACCTTAGATTGACATTCTGGATGAGGGAATGGATCCCTGCCAAGAATTCCAGGGCCTTGATGTGGAAGAATTTCCTGGGTGTGCCCCCTGTGTAGGAATAGTACCCTGCATAGGAATAGATTGTCTGAAATCGGGGTTGCCCCCAGTTGGGAAAGTAGCTGATGAGAAGACATTGTTACCAAATGCACCAAACAAAGAAAACGGTGTCGAACCTACCAACATATTATGCGAAGGTGGTCCTTGACTCCCCGCTCCAAATAAACTATGGTGTGTAGGTTTCCTGACGGATTGCTAATGTGAGCCACTGAGTGAAGGGGACGGAGGAGGTATATGACCTCCCTCGTAAGGGAAAGTGTTAAAAGGCACAAGAGTGCCCCCCATGTGACCTTGTAGAGGAGTGTTAGAGCTCCCTACCCCCAGACCTAAAATCTGTAAAGTGAAGTAGGAAAGTACAAAACTTGTACCTGAACTAGGAATCATGTATGAGAATGGAGGGCCTATCGTACTTGGTGTGAATGGAGTTATGGCCGCCATCAAAGACGAGATCGGACCACTATGTGATGTAGAGGCAGTTGAGACCATGGTGGCTCAAACTGGTGATGGTGGGTTAGGAGGTGGAAACCCTCCTGTGGTGACAACTGTAGTGGGAATTGAAGAATTCCCAGAAGGAGTAACAACATTTGCTTCCATTGCTGCATGCAACACTGTCTGGTATACATAAGGATGAATCAGTATGATGATGGGTGATGAAAGATCAGTTGTGGAGGTTTCAACCAGACCAAAATCTTGTGTTCTAAGGTCTAAAATGGTCGATTCCTATGGATGTTGGTCGGGCACAATTTCTTGTGACCCGATCACTTCAAAAGACCCTTGTTGGTCTAGCTTTCGCCTTAGTGGTGGCGGGGGTGGCTCCAGTGTAACGAGCGGCAGACCAAGAAGCCTTCGTGACTGGCAGAGCTCATGATCCTCCACTTTGTGAGAATATCAAAGACCCACTAGGGTAGTCTAACTGTTCAAAAACAACACGCACTAAAAAACGTCCCTAGAAGATAAGACAGGCAAACACTAAATTAATTGGAAGAACATTTACAACAACCAACACTAGAGCAACTTACCAGTGCAAGTGCAACTCGAAAATGGAAGCACCCTCCTGGTATACTCTGCAAAGCATGGCCCGATGTCTATCCTAGGTACTACGATATACCCTCACAGTCACCTGTGTATGTCCCTAAAAAAGATAGGAAACTAGGTTGCCAGCGCGCGAACAGTCACCAGGCGGGTACAATCGAAAGTCGGGTAGACCAAAATGAGCAGGGTATCGAGCCTAAAACTTGTCAGGGGTATCGAAAGAAAGTGTTCTGGAAGAAAACTGAGGACCTCGAACAGATTCAAGACCCACGAAGCCCTGTGGCAAATGCAATCGATGGAATCCCAAAACAAGTCGTCTATATGTGTTCTCCACTATAATTGGTCAAGCTTTGGAGGGGTTATCTCCGCTACCTTTCCGCACGTGACCTCGTGTTTATCCCCTGTGTTAGAGGGGGGTCCTGGATAACTTTCACGACACTGGACTTGGACACTCCCTAACTCAAACTCCAATGTTTGATTTTAATGGCCTTGAAGAGTTTCCTCTCCAACCTAATCCAAGGCCTTAATCCTGAACTAGTTGGTTAACCCTACAAACATAAAAGTCTAATAAATTTTAGATTTAGCGTTAATTTTATGGATTGTCTTATGTCAGGGGTATGAAAGTGAAATTGATGATGTCTAAAAGACGAAAGTAAAAATGAATAAAAAAGATGGAAACAAAAACTTTCACTTAATGCAAAATTTCAACAACTTTTCAATTTATTTTTTCTATCTTTCTAAGATCTTTTGAATCAACAAACTTAAAGAAGGATTTCACTCAAGTACAAGCTACTTACGATCTAAGTAAACTATCAAGAACTTAATAAAACAAAGATTTTTTCCTGGCTACTAATGCAAAATCACACTTTTCAACCAAACAAGAATATGAAAGATTTTTTTTTTTTTTAAATGATGATAAAGAAAAAAGGAAAAATACCAACAAGTAAAAAACCAAGAAAAACAATTTTGGCCTAATCGCGGATCGTAAAAAATCACTTCAAGAAATCACACACTAGCAACTTATAAAATGATTCTCACACTTGTCTAAAAATCGTAAAAAAAATAAAAATTTAATGACAACTTTTTAAATGAAAAAGAAAGATATGGCTAAGATCAACCCTAAGCTACTGACTGCTAGGACAGAGATTCAAAATCCTGAGAGGTATAACTCTTGTCAAGGGAAAAATGACTGCCTCACCCTCAAACAAAAACTATCCTACACAAGCACGCTACTGACAATCCAACAACAAGCGTTTGCACGCGAGCTGTGTAAAGCCAGAGGGCATGTACACACGTGCTGGCCTTATACAGGCCGCGTGTATCTCTAAAACTCTGATAAAAAATAAAAATAGACAATCTAAACCAGGAAGAGACCACTGATATTGATAACTAGGATATCATGAAGGCTTAGACACTCTCTTTAATAGAAACAAGGAAATAATGTGAGGAAAAAATTCGTAAAACAAACCAATCTGAGACAAGACTACAATCAATCAAGACTTAGAAAGAATTCTAGAAAACCCCTGAGAATGACTAATTCTGATGGGGAAGAGGATGAATGCCTCAAATTTTTTCCGGAATCTACACGCTACTGCTACTTCTTCAACTAACGTTCACACGTGAGCTGTAAGAGAGTAGGGCACGGGTACATGCGTGCAGACCTTATGTAGGCCGCGTGTACCTCTGTGTGTCTCAAAAAAAAATAATCAAGCAAATAACAGAGACAACTGGTATGGAAAACCAAACTCTCTGCTAGCTCAAACTTTACATAAACTAAAAAACAGGCAAGAAAACTAGTCTTTTAAAACTACCCAAAAAATAAAATTCCAAGAACCCTAGAGACTTCCCCAGTATGGTCGCCAATTCTGTTGTGAGGGAAATCCCCTTATCGACTAGAAAATAGGGTTATCTTATGCATGCAGATATGACCAAAAGAAATATACTTTCTACCTTTGTCCCTAGACTTAAACCCCATTCCTTTTCAGCAAATACATGGTTTAGGCCAACATACCTTGTTCTAGATGTTCGATGCCGATCCTCCTTCACGCTTGATCGCTTGTTGGCAGCTATCCTCTCAAGATTGACCTGCGTACAACACAAGAAACGAACTACACATGCATTTTACCTACAGACTAATGGGTTAGAGATTCAAACATATATTTACTGAACTATGAAGAACTCATATAATGGGACAGGAAAAGCATTTCTTTATTATTAACTTTAATGAATCAACTTACAATGTTGAGACTGGCCATTGCTCCACAAATCCTGATCCTGGGTTCCTCTTCAAATGTCCTCCAACTTCTTTGCTTTGTATCTCTTCTTACGCAAGGATGGCTAAAGGGTTGGGACAATGGGAATATGTAATTGGGCAGAGTTTCTTTACTCTATTTCTCCTCCTCCAAATGGGACCCCTAACCCTTCTTTTATAGGCTAGAAGAAGCTAGGTATTTGGACGAACCCTCGGCCATGCATGGATGGGAGTTTCAGTTAACTCACCCAAAGCTGTGTGTTCCATTAGAAACTTTCTGTCACATACCCACTACCTAAATCAAGATTTTTCATTGATTTCTTAACAATCAGACTCCCTGAAAACTTTCGAGGTCTCCAAAGTTTCCCTCCAAAGGGGGATCGATGGCCATAAGCCTCCCCTGATCCAACGACATGGATCTTCTCGGGGTTTCGGTACTCGGGAGTTTGAAGTGCAACGACTCCAAAAATCTTCATCATTCAAATATCCGACTTCCGATATGGAAAGTTGTATAAGAGATTGACGACTCTTAGGAGTGTGGATCCAACGATCCACGGGACTTCGGGTATCAGGATTTCATGACTCACGAAGACAAGGTTTTCTTTCCTTTTGGTTCCCCGGATGCCAAAATGCCGAAACGTCGACCGACAGCCACGTGTCCCTATAGATGGACGGTCTAGGAACTTCCATGGACCATGGGGTCTATGGTCCCAATTCCTTCATCTCTTGCAAGGGAAAAAGAAGGGGTCGTGGCATTAATGCATGCGTCTCTTTCTTAAATCAAACGGTCATTACAAACCCTGAGATCCTCCGAAAGAATCTCGTTCATTCATCAGGGTTTATCATCTCGAGAATCCGGACTCTCACTCATGGGACTCGTGAATCCTCGATCCCTGGTTTCCTGATGCAGTTAATCTCTCGACACGTGGCCTCCATCAATTGGACGGCTCAGATCTTTTCCAGGGTTTACACCAGGGGAAATCCCGAACTCTTGTCAATAGGAATCCCAATTCCGCGATTCTCGATGAGCCAATACACCAATGTGGTCCCTTACGTGTTATCTCTCCTGGCTAAACTCTTGGCCCACGTGACCCCTATCTCACAAGACTGCAACCTTATCTCCTGTCGGGTTTTCGAACCTTCCATTGCCAAAATGTACTAGTCCTCAGGATTCGCGATCCGCCGAATCCCGATATGTCGATATAAGGAAAGTTGGCCATACAATGGATGCTTTTCACTTTGTCAGGATTCCGGACTTTGCAACTTCGAAGTGTATGGACTTCTTGTCCACAGGATTCCCGATTTCCCGATGGATGACTTTCCTTTCGGGACTTTGCCCACATGCTCCGATTGCTGCCACGCGTCCTCCTAAGATGGATGGTCCTGATCGCTTCTCATGATTTTGGAGTTTCCGCTGCCAAAATACTCCTGCAACTTGTCCCTTCAATCCCCGAAATGCCGACGGGCTACCGATCTTGTCCACGTGTCCTTCTATGATGGACGACTCATATTGATTCCGGTATTTTCACTATGAAAATCCCCGACCTCATGTCATCGTGACTTCCAACTTCTCGAGTATCGATATCCTGATGGCCACGCCTCTCGTCGGGACTTTCAACCTCCTATTCACGAGGGATTAACCCTCATGCATCTCTGAACAGATCCAACGACTGTCGGGTTTTTCTAGCTAAGATCTAACGGTCATGAATGACCATGGGTCTTCTGACGGGGTCTCGTCCGTCGATCGATACTTATCCCTATGCTGCTACTTTAGGATTTTAAGAGGGTCATTTCTCCTCGTACAGGGTTGTTAAGACTTGCTCATTCAAGTTCTTTTTCCAAGTTCTTGGTAAACCTTTCCAAGGAGGGAATCTCTGTAAAGAGATCTATTCCGGGGCATCCCTGGAGACAGATAAGGGTAACAACTTCCTGAGAATGGGTTGGAAGCTTGACTTGGTTCAACTTATGCATAATTAAATTCATTTATCAACATAAGTCATGCGTGGTTTCTTTTGTTATAAGCATATATCTATTATTTCTTATCAAAATACTGCACAAACATTCTTACACTGTAATCATTCACAATTTCATAGTTCTATAAGCATATATGTCAGTATATGAATTCCAAGATGCAATATGTAAAACACTTATCAGAAATAACACCAGGAGTGAGTGCAACTGCTAAGAGGGGTGCTCGTTTCCACCCAACCGTAGGCGTAGCGACTCCCAGTGGATTTACCACTAGCCACCCCTGAGTCGAGACCACTATGCTGTGAGACTGTGTCCCTCTATCTGCCAGTGACCAGGAGCGAAGGTTGCAATCCTTCCTCTCTGCTATCACTCACACTGCATAATGCCAGAGTTCCCCTCGCATCCCCCTCGCTCAATCACTTCTACCATATGCCTTATCCTCTTGCGAGGTTACGTGTGGCACGATTAACCTCGCGCTGATCAGGCCTGACAACTCTACGGATGGGCGGTTCACCATCCCATCCCTCATTAAGCCATCCGCCTACCAACTTGCGAGACATTAAATTTGGGGCCAGTGAGCCGCTTTTGGTTCTCCGGGCCAGTGGAGTCCAAATACTGTATTAATTCTCGGTGGAAGTTAACGCCACCTTTTCAGGTGCCTTCCACCGCCATCGTGGTCTCTTTTCTGCACATCCCCTCTCAGCAGTCCTGCAATAAATTCAAAATGTTATTCACATTCATTGACCTTTTCCTCAAGGTC
>ML777602.1:129134-153902 GCA_009831015.1 Picea engelmannii | reverse complement strand
TCGAAGGGACTCATCTTTAAGGATGCTTGGTAGCCGTTGTTGTAGGCAAATTCTACCAATGGCAGGTAGTCTTCCCATTTCCTGGGTTGATGCATTACATGCATTCTTAACATATCCTCTAATATCTGATTCACTCTTTCTGTATGTTCATCGATTTGAGGGTGATAGGCGATGCTAAACAACAATTTGGTCTCCAAACCAGCCATCAGTGATTTCCAAAAATTGGAAGTAAATTTTGTGTCTCTGTCAAATATTATCTCTCTTGGCATACCGTGCAGTCGAAATATCTCTTTCATGAATATCTAGGCGATATCTATCGCCTTGCAGGTTGATTTGATGGGGATGAAATGAGTAGACTTTCTCAGTTTATCCACCACTACCATAATGGCATCATTCTGTTTGGTTGAAGTTGGTAATCCAGTGATAAAATCCATGGGCGATAGTCCTGCTGGGTGTCGGTGTTCTGCTTTAATCTGTTGGCATTCTATGCATTGGGCCAAATATTTGTCTATGTCCTTCTTCAATCCAGGCCAATAAAATTGTTTCTGGGTGGCAGTGATCATTTTCTGGTATCCTGGGTGACCAATGTAGGGTCTTTTATGTAGTTCATCCATGATGAACCTCTTCAAGTCGTCACGATTTGGGATGTACATTCTATCTCTATAGGTGAGAAGGCCTCCTTCGGTCATCTGGTAGCCTTCATATTTTCCTCCAGCGGGTTCTTGCTGTATATATAGGGTCACAGTCTGAATGAAGGAATCTGTTTCTTGTGTATTTTTAAATCTGTCCTTGACATCTGTATCGCAGGTACTCACCGCTACCAGGTGAATTGTTTTCATGCTTCTACTACGGGCATCGACCACCCTATTTTCCTTCCATTTGATGTGTTTGATTTCAAAATCAAATTCACTAAGGAGGGGTAGCCATCTAGCTTGTCTAGCATTGAGCTTGGGTTGGTCGAACAAATACCGTAATCCACAATGATCTGTCATAAGTACAAACTTTATTCCCAAGAGGTAATGCCTCCACATTTTTAAGGCATGCACTATGGCAGCCAACTCTAGATCATGAGTCACATAGTTGACTTCATGTTCATTCAATTTTCAGGATTCATAGCAGATCACCTTTCCTCCCTACATAAGGACTCCTATGAGCCCTTCCTTACAGGCATCTGTGCACACAAGGAAGTCAGCTTCTGGGTCAACTATTTTCAACATAGGTGCATGGGTTAGTAGATGTTTCAAGGTTTGAAATCTTTCTTCACATTATTGTGTCCACAGGAATTTTGTCCCCTTCTTCTGGAGGGCAATGATTGGACAACCAATCTTGGAGAATCCTTTTATAAATATCCTATAGTAGCCCGCCAATCCCATAAAGGATCTGATGTCAGAGACATCCTTTGGGGTAGGCCATTCCATCATAGAGCTAATCTTGTTAGGATCTACTGCTACCCTTTCCTCAGACAGAACATGTCCCAAGTAATGTATTTGCTTCTGAAAGAAGTCACATTTGCTGAATTTAGCATAGAGCTGATGCTCTCTTAGCACTTGCAGCACAAGTCTAAGATGCTCTTCATGTTATTCTCTATTCTTAGAGTAGATTAATATGTCATCAATAAAAACTAGTACAAATTTATCTAAAAATTTACTGAGTACATTGTTCATTAAGCACATGAAAGTGGCAGAGGCATTGGTTAACCTAAATGGCACTACCACAAACTCATAGTGACCATACCGTGTTCGGAAAGCGGTTTTATGGATGTCTTCACCCTTGATTCGGACTTGATGGTATCCCGACCTCAATTCAATATTTGAGAAAATAGACACACCTCCCAACTGATCGAATAGATCATCGATCCTGGGCAAGGGGTACTTGTTCTTTATGGTTACTTTATTAAGTTGTCTATAATCTATGCACAGTCTAAGGGTGCCATCCTTCTTTTTCACAAACAAGACTGGTGCTCCCCCTGGGGACATGCTGGGTCGAATATAACCCTTATCCATCATCTCTTTCAATTGCAATTTGAGTTCAACTAACTCAGGTGTGCTCATCCGGTAGGGTGTCCTTGACACCAGCACTGCTCCTGGTGTGAGTTCTATCGAGAAGTCAATGTCTCTTCTCGGAGGTAGACTCGGTACCTCTTCCGGAAACACATCTATGTATTCCCTCAGGATAGGGTGATCGTCAGGGCTTGGTTTAGCACCTTCGATTGTTTTTAACACCTGTATTGCATATAGGGGACATCCCTTTCGGTAATACTTTCTCATTTGTAGGGATGATATTTGTCTCACCGAGACCGGTTTTCGGATTCCTTGGAGGGTTATCCTTTTTCCTTCTTTGCTCACACCTTCTAAGGTTTTATGGTAACAATCCAATTTGGATTTATGGGTGGCCAACCAGTCCATACCAATCAACAGGTCGTATGATCCCAGGGGTAGTACATTAAGGGTTGCTTGGGTGGGGAATTCACGCAACATTAACTGGCAGGCTGGTATGGCCTCTACTGCCTTTCTTTTGGTGCCAGTGGCTAACTGTACCAACCACGGCTTGGTTTTCTTCTATGGCTATAGCTTACACTTATCAACAACTCTAGGGGCTATATAACTCAAATTTGAACCAGGGTCAATAAAAAAAGACACTAGATGGTTGAAAATCATACCTTCTATTTCCACCACTAAAGCTTGGTGGTCAGCTTGGTTATTATCCAAGGCTGCATAAATCTGTGGCACACTCCTTGCCACATCATTGATTGTGGTAGCTTCCTGAATGCTATAAACTTTCTGACTGTTCTGTTGTCGGTGTGGACAATCTCTCAGAAGATGCTCTTCTCCACAACCCCAGCATTTCAGGGGTTCTCTCTTTGGGTTATCAGTCGTCACTGGTATAGGTCCAGAAGTTTTATTTCCGCCTGATGATGGAAAGTTCTGCTGGAATACACTCTGGGCTGGAAAGTTTATTCTGGGGTTCTTCTTGTAGTTTTTAAATCTTGAGGATTTGATCCCCTTTTTTTGAAATCTCGAACCACTCTTCTGTTTCCAGTCTCCACGAGACTCTGCCCGATGTCCATATTGTTCATGACAATATGTTGCTTTTCAAATAGTGTCTTCTAAGGTCTTTGGCTCATCGAATTCAATTCAGTTCCGGTATTCCTTGGGTAGCCCACTGATGAAGCATTGTGCCTTCGCCTTCTCTGCTTTGATGTAGGGTACATATCTCAATAAGTCAAGGAATTTATTGACATATTCCTCTATAGTGAGTTGCCCCAGTTTGAGTTCATAAAACTCTTTAGCCTTCTCGTTGAAATATCTTTCTGACARATACTTCTTCTGGAAGTACTTCTCAAAATATTTCCAAGACAKGTCCTCCTCGTGGACCCCTTTCATATTCTTAAGATCTTCCCACCAGATGGAAGCCTTTCCATTTAGATTGAAAGTGGCCACTCGGGCCTTCAAATTTTCTGAAAAATCATGGACTCTGAAGTATTTCTTCAGTCCAAGTAGCCAAGCCTCGGTTTCCTCTCCCTTCTTTATCTCACCGTCGAAGGAGGGAGGTTTGGCCTTCCTAAATTCCTCAAATTTATGACCCTTGGAAGTCTTTTGCTTCTTCTGTTCTCTTCGAGAATAGGAACTGGTCCTACTGCTGGAAGAGCGTTCTAAATTGCCAGCTTCCTTCTCAGTGGAATCGTCTGGCACTGGTCCTTTACCTCTGGGGTGGACCTTTCTTGATGTGCTTCTCTCAGTATGGCCACTGACATGACCATGATTCTACATCTTAGGTTCATGCTGCATTTGTCGCTGTAGGTCGAATAAGCTCTGCAGTAAAATTGCATTAATTTCGATTTGCTTTTCTTGTTGTTTCATCATCCTTTCATTATCGGCCTTGCAGCTTTGCAATTCAACCATGAGAATCCTCACAGTTTTGGCTAGGTCTGGAGGGGTTCCTATTTCTCTTCTTTCGTCAGAATCTTCGTCTCTGTTGTGGGAGCCTTCTCCCACCTCTTGGTGAGTAACCATACTCTACGTCTGTAGATTCCAGTGGCTGATCATCCGCTTGAGTGAAAAGACACCTGCTAGCTTTTAGTCAAGAGTTAAATACATTTTTATAATTTGCATAATTTATAACACTTTCACATGCATCCACAGTCGGGTTCTCGTCTCCGAGTTTTTTTTCAATCCTGGGAAAGAGAGTTACGTTAGGGGGTTACTCCTCATAGGAGTACTTCGAACAGAGCTTATGCATGACTCATGCATGAGCCCAATCAGGCCGAGTGTTGCAACCATGCTCTGATACCACTTTGTCACATACCCACTACCTAAATCAAGCTTTTTCATTGATTTCTTAACAATCAGACTCCCCGAAAACTTCCGAGGTCTCCAAAGTTTCCCTCCAAAGGGGGATCGACGGTCGTAAGCCTCCCCTGATTCAATGGCATGGATCCTCTCGGGGTTTCAGTACTCAGGAGTTCGAAGTGCAATGACTCCAAAAATCTTCGTCATTAAAATCTCCGAATTCCGATATGGAAAGTCGTATAAGAGATCGACGACTCTTAAGAGCGTGGATCCAACAGTCCATAGGACTTCGGGTATCAGGATTTCGCGACTCACGAAGACAAGGTTTTCTTGCCTTTTGGTTCCACGGATGCCGAAACGCCGAAACGTCGATCGACATCCACATGTCCCTATAGATGGACGGTCCAGGCACTTCCATGGACCATGGGGTCTATGGTCCATATTCCTTCATCTCTTGCAAGGGAAAAAGAAGGGGTCGTGGCATTAATACCTGCATCTCTTTCTTAAATCAAATGGTCATTACAGACCCTGAGATCCTCCGAAAGAATCTCGTCTGTTCATCAGGGTTTATCATCTTGAGAATCTGGACTCTTGCTCACGGGACTCCCGATTCCTCGATCCCCAATTTCCCAATGCAGTTAATCTTTCAACACGTGGCCTCCATCAATCGGATGGCTCAGATCTTTTTCGGGGTTTCCACCAGGGGAAATACCAAACTCTTGTCAACAGGAATCCTGATTCCACGATTCCTAATAAGCCAATACACTGATGTGGTCCCTTACGTGTTAGCCCTCCTAGCTAAACTCCTGGCCCACGTGACCCCTATCTCACAAGACTGCAGCCTTATCTCCTGTCGGGTTTTCGGACCTTCCACTACCAAAATGTACTCGTCCTCAGGATTCGCGATCCCCCGAATCCTGATATGCCGATATAAGGAAAGATGGCCCTACAATGGACGTTTTTCACTTTGTCGAGATTCCGGACTTCGCAACTTCGAAGTGTATGGACTTCTTGTCCACGGGATTCCCGATTTCCCGATGGATGACTTTCCTTTCGGGACTTTTCCCGCATGCTCTGATTTCTGCCACGTGTCCTCCTAAGATGGACGGTCCTGATCGCTTCTCGTGATTTTGGAACTTCCACTGCCAAAATACTCCTGCAACTTATCCCTTCGATCCCCAAAATGCCGACGGGCTACCAATCTTGTCCACGTGTCCTTCTATGATGGAAGACTCATATTGATTCCGGGATTTTCACTATGAAAATCCTCGACCTCATGTCATCGTGACTCCCGACTTCTCGAGTGCCGATATCCCGATGGCCACGCCTCTCATCGGGACTTTCAACCTCCTATTCACGAGGGCTTAACCCTCATGCATCTCTGAACATATCTAATGGTTGTTGGGTTTTTCTAGCTAAGATCTAACGGTCGTGAATGACCATGGGTCTTCCAACGGGGTCTCGTCCATCGATCGACACTTATCTCTATGCTGCTACTTCGAGATTTTAAGAGGGTCATTTCTCCTCGTACAGGGTTGTTAAGACTTGCTCATTCAAGTTCTTTTTCCAAGTTCTTGGTAAACCTTTCCAAGGAGGGAATCTCTGTAAAGAGATCTATTCCGGGGCATCCCTGGAGATAGATAAGGGTAACAACTTCCCGAGAACGGGCTGGAAGCCTGACTTGGTTCAACTTATGCATAATTAAATTCGTTTATCAACATAATTCATGCGTGGTTTCTTTTGTTATAAGCATATATCTATTATTTCTTATCAAAATACTGCACAGACATTCTTACACTGTAATCGTTCACAATTTCACAGTTCTATAAGCATATATGTCAGTATATGAATTTCAAGATGCAATATGTAAAACACTTATCAGAAATAACACCAGGAGTGAGTGCAACTGCTGAGAGGGGTGCTCGTTTCCACCCAACCGTAGGCGTAGCGACTCCCAGCGGATTTACCACTAGCCACCCTGAGCCGAGACCATGATTCTGCGAGACTGCGTCCCTCTATCTGCCAGTGACCAGGAGAGAAGGTTGCAATCCTTCCTCTCTGCTATCACTCACTCTGCATAATGCCAGAGTTCCCCTCATGTCCCTCTCGCTCAATCACTTCTACCATATGCCTTATCCTCTTGTGAGGTTGCGTGTGGCACGATTACCCTCGCACTGATCAGGCCTGACGACTCTACGGATGGGCGGTTCACCATCCCATCCCTCATTAAGCCATCCGCCTACCAGCCCGCGAGACATTAAATTTGGGGCCAGCGAGCCGCTTTTGGTTCTCCGGGCCAGTGGAGTCCAAATACAGTATTAATTCTCGGTGGAAGTTAATGCCACCTTTTCAGGTTCCTTCCACCGCCATCGTGGTCTCTTTTCTGCACATCCCCTCTCAGCAGTCCTGCAATAAATTCAAAATGTTATTCACATTCATTGACCTTTTCCTCAAGGTCCATTTACATCACATATTCATATTTATGAGTTTTCCATAGTTCTTGGCCAGTCCAATTATATTTACAAGCTGGGGGAAATAGGGTGTTACACTTTCTTTTTTTCATGCTTTTGTCGGTCCACACAGGCTGTTTTAGGTCAGCTAGCATGTACACGCATGCAATAATGGAATAGATGCGTGGGCCCTTATAAAAGAGGTTTTTTAAAGAGTTTGTTTAGTAGTGCTTTAGCAAAGAAGGGATCTAAGATGGCCTGATGCCAGGTAAGCATGTATGGTGCAAATTAGGGTTATAACAGCCGGTTAGGGTACATTTTGGTTGGAGAACTGGTGGAGGTTGGGGGCCCCATGGGTGGGTTTCTGTATGAGGTAGATGAAATGGAGGGAAATTTGTGGATGGGGAAATAGATTGTGGATGAAATGGAGGGTTAATGATAATGTGGAGGTGTAGTCAAAAGAAAACCTTGAAGAGATAATCATGGGAGTCCATGGGGAAAGCTAGCAAAATGAGGAGAATGAGTATGTGGTTGATTCACGACATGGTGTAAGACTATCAGGACTCCCATCCCTAAAGGGTTGAAAAAACAACATGAGTGTCAAAGTGCTAAGGGGTACTATGAATGGGACAACTAATGTGGGGGAGAGTGCTATCGGGTGACAGTACCCAAAATGCAATGGAGGTGGCGGTACTACAGAGCCAGATATGGGGATCCTAAAGGCAAATTTCAGAGGGTGTGACTCGAAATGCAATTGAGATTCAGAGGGAATGATTACATGCCAGTGTTGATTATATACCTGAAGGGGTTGCGCTGATGTATGATGACCAAGAACTTGCACACATGAAAACCAAATACCCGACATGAACAATATTTGAAGAGAATCGAACATACAAGCATTTATTTGATAATTTTGAACATGAGCATGCGTACCTAGATAGGGTATGAAAAAATGGTGTCCCGGGGGATAAGGATAAAAAATGGCCCAGGGACTGTCTTGATGTAGATGACGGGATGTTTCTCCCGTGGCTGAAGACGGATCGAAAAACGGACACCCGGAGCTCCCGGAATGGTGTTTGGAAGTTTGGCGGAAAGGCCTATATATAGATGTAGGGCCCACATTGCCACCTCATTTGTACTTGTTGTCAGAGTGATTGGACGAGAGATATTCAGAGGAGATTTGGATATTCTGGGGGAATGAGGTAGCTGATTTAGGACCAGCAAGCTTCAAGTTAGTGGTCTTATCATCTTGCATAGAATTAGGTTTCCTATTTGTGGGCAGGGTCTGTACGGAGGGTCGTACAAGAGGTTTTGTGGGTGTGGGCCCTCCAGTGCACGGGCGATCCAGAAATATGCGCGCATGTTCTCTGATAACCTACGCACAGGTACACCCTAAGGGGGAAAAAAGGCACGCATTGTATGCCCTCCTGTTAGCTAAACGACCGTGCATGGGTGCACAACTATGTAGTGGACAGGCGCATTGTAATGCGTGCCTGTGTACGTGATAGGGGTGCATGAAGGCACCGATGTATGGCGGATAGGTGTGCATTCGTGCGTGCTTGTGAGATGAACAGGTGCGCATGTGTGCGCACCTGTGGGGTGAACAGGAGCGCATGTGTGTGCACCTGTGGGGTGGACAGGCATGCATGTGTGCACGCCTGTGGGTTTGAACATGCGCGCATGTGTGCACGCCTGAGGGGTAAACAGTTGGGCCTTGGAGGCAAGGCTGATGGGTGCAAAAAACTCATCTTTTTGGAGATTTTCATGTGTTTTATGTTCGAGATGGTTGATCTAGGACTGTATTATGTGGTTGCAGGCGATCATTGGGACGATGCCAGTCCATTGGCAAGAGTGGGACTGGTCACAGCTGAGGAAGGCCGTGACTTTTGAGGAGTCAGCAGTTCGTGCCACTTTGGTAGCCTGTGGGCTGCTAAAGTTCTTCGAGTGCCCTTTGATACGGGCTCAGGAGTATCTTCTTTAGTTTTTTATCCGGATGTGGAGTCTGGATCTGCATTGTTTTATGGTGCAGGGAGAGTAGCTAGCCTTCACTACAGTGGAGGATGTGTACTTTCTAACTGGGCTCCCTTTTCGGGGGATGCCCCTACTGATAGAGCCTGTATTACCTGGGGATGGGCAGTTGGCTACCTTGGGCTGGAGGTATTGTTTGAGGGAGAACTTTATGTCAGGCTCCGTAGTGAGTATCGGGGCTATGGATGTTTTAGTTCATCGCTATGTAGCAGTGATGATTGTGAGGGTATATGGGTCCCTTGCGACTTAGCGGATCAGTGGTGGTCAGTTGAGGATTATGGGGTGGGCACTGGTAGGAGAGAATTTTGCTTGGGCCTTGATGCTGCATGCCAAGATGGTAGGGCAGCTTGACAGGTGTCCAACTACAGACTCAGGGGACTTTGCCTTTGGGTCCATCTTGGTGGCCTAGTTTTTAGAGAGGGTGCCAATGTTGAGCCCTAGAGTTTTATTGGGCGCACCTGGTGCACTAGAGTCGTGACTAAGGTGGTGGTTGATGATTTTGATTCACCATGGTGGTGGTGAGGGTGGCCATTTTTTCATGACCAAGGCTGCACAGGTGTGGCGGCAGATGTCGCAGATCATACTGCAGTATCCATACTATGGGGTTGACTTCCAGGGTGATTCGGATATGGTGTTACCTCCAAGAGAGGTTTTTGATCATCGATGTATGTTTGTGATTTGTTTGATATGTTGATATTTGAGATAGTATGACCATGTATTATGTATAGATGGATGTTGATGCTATCTTTTGTTTGCTTGTATGTGTAGATGTGGGACCTCACGGGCGTGAGGTTGAGTTGATGAGAGTGCCGACTCGTCAAGAGCCGGTGAGACTGTTGCAGGGAGAGCTGCAGGTAGGAGAGAGACATCGACATGAGGACGTTGAGGTGAGACCAGTCAGCAACAAGAGAGCGGCTAGGAGATGCCATTTCGATGACCCTAGTGACGGGCCATCGCATGCTCCTCCAGTGAAGGTCAGGGGAGATTTTAAGGATATTCGCTGCCGCTTGGAGGTGGTGCTACAGGGAGTTCCTGAGGGCATGTGGTCGTGCATCCAAGACGAGGGCATTCTGGAGCAGTGTGTGGGAGTTTCACTGACGTGGCAGACCATGGTGCAGCGAGCAGCAGTAGCAGGTGCTGCGATGATCGGGCGGTTACCTCCAGGTCTGGAGGGACCGATAGTAGGTGGGGCATCACCACCTGAGGGAGGGGCAGGAGGTGGTGCTCTAGAGGCACCTTGAGTGTCGCTCTGTGTATTTTTTGCATTTTGTATATAGGCTGGTGAGCCCATTTTGGTGTAGTGACACCAGTTTTGTACCAAGGTGCTTCACTCGCCTGCGGATTTTGTATACGATGTATTTTATGTGTATGTAAACATTTTGATGGCACTGTTGACCGATATATATATATATATATATATATATATATATATATATATATATATATATATGAGTATACATTATGGGGTCTTTGTGATGTTCACATGTGTATTTTTTAATGTTATTTATGATGTCTAATCTATATATGTTGTGACAGGCTCTTKATGGTTTATGTGTGTGTAAAGGTATCTTGATGTGATATATGCCAATCGAGTATAATGTTAGCTAGGTTATCTGTGATTTGATTAAATTGTTTTGGAATATGTGTAAATGTAATGAAATCAAAATGTCGAGATAAAAGTCTAACTTGCAGGTATTTACAAAAAAGGCAAGGATCGCGGACACAATACACATTGTTGAACTAGAGGATGACTAGTTGGGAGTCAAGTAAGATGCTAAGGTGGCGAATACGATGATGGCTGGAGTCGGTGAGGAGGCCAATGACGACAGTCTACTCGGCTTGTTGTTGGTTGTTGAACCCAAACATATGCCGCTAGAGTGGAGTAGTTCATGTGAGGGGGTATAGAGGGCCCAAGCTGCCAAAGCGAGATTTTGTGTCCAACGGCTGGTACCGTCGGTGTAACCGATGTGGTAGGCCGATGAAGGAAGCATTTGTCAATAACACAAATGATAGTTTAGACGTGAGGCATGGAAAAAGATTAAAAAAACTATAAAAAGAATTAACCTAATGTAGAATGGCTACGCTTAGGCGTAAAATTTCTTTAAGTATAGCCCGTTGATGGATTCTTTGAGAGAGAGGCCTTCGGGGGAAGCCAGGATGTATGCACCTTTGGTGAGGCAATGTTGGATAATGTAGGGGCCATGCCATAGTGACTCGAATTTTCCATGACCGAGGGTATCGTGAGCAATATCATAACCAAGGACGAGGTCTCCTTCGTGAAATGAGCGAAGGTTGACATGGCGATCAAAGGTGGCCTTTGACCATTTTTTGGCTACCTCATTGTTTTGTAATGAAGATCGAATATCTTCATCTAGGGACTCTAAGTTCAGCAAACCCTGCTCCATTGGAGCAGTGTCAGGTAATAGCTTAATTGCAATGCGTAAGGTGGGGATTTTGCACTCGACAGGAAGAGTGGCCTCGACTCCATGGACTAGATGAAATGGTGTGAAACTAGTGGCCATTTTCACGGCCATATGGTAAGCCCATAGCGCAAAAAATAACATATGATGCCAATTGGTCTTATGTTTGTTAACCATGCACTGTAACATGGTTTTGAGGACCTAGTTAACAGCTTTGACCTGTCTGTTGGACTGAGGGTAATATGGTGAGGCAAACTCATGGGAGAATCCTAATCGTGATGAGAGTTCGACAAAAATCTCATTCTCTAAATGTTTCCCATGATCAAAGACTAGTTGGAGTGGTACTCTAAAGTGGGATATGATGTGATTAAAGAAAAAGCGCGTTGTAGTGTCAACGATGTTGTTGAAGATAGGCATGGCTTCAACCCATTTTGTGAAGTAATCAACTACGACAATGATGCATTTGTGTCCACTGCTGGATGGGGGATTACAAGTCATGAAGTCGATGCCCCATTTACAAAAGGGGCCAACAGTAATGATTGGGTGAAGAAGAGCGGGTGGTGCTCATGCTTTGTTGGCATAAAGCTGACATTTATTGCATTGCTTCACGTCATGAAAGAATGCAGTCCAAAAATAACCTTCTCGGATGATTTTCTGAGCAGTGGACATCCCCGAAAGATGGCCCCCGCATGCGCCGCTATGGCAGTCATTCAAGACTCTATCGGCCTTGGAAATGGTCAAGCATCGACGGAGTATGGTGTCGACCAATCGCCGATATAAGATATTTCCGATGAGGAGATAGCGGGGGGGCTGGTGGCGAATACGATGATGATCATCTTGTGAGAGGTGCTTACCGATATTTTGGGTTCGAAGGTAGACGAGGAGGTCACCGTACCAAGGATAATCCAAAGTGATATAAAAGAGATGTTCATCGGGGAAGTCAGTATTGACGAGGGTACTGGTAGTATCAAAGGGGAAGGCTGTGACTAGTTCGGCGAGGACAAGAGATTTCTTGCTCTTGGGTGTTGAAAATTTGAGATCATACTCCTGAAGGATAATGATCCATTGGGAAAATTTGCCATTAATTTGTCGAGGAATGAGAAAGTATTGCATGGGGTTGGAATCTGCTATGACCCTAGTTGTGCGAAGAAAAATGTAATGGCATAATTTCTGGATTGCTAGGACAACTGCAAGGGCTAGTTTCTCTTCATGATTATACTTCAAGGGTGGCCCTAAAAGGTTTTACTAATGTAGTAAATGACATGCTCACATTCGTTATCACCAATTTGAACGAGAACTCCTGCTACTGAGATAGTTGATGCTGATATGTAGAGGATATAGTCGCGATTATAGTCAGGTGAACTAATTAAAGGGGCATTGGAGAGTGTCATTTTAAGATCGTCGAACACTTTTTGGGCATGTTCATCCCAGTGGAATGGGATGTCGTGGTGTAGTAAGCAAAGGAAACCGTCTACTTGAGTGGCATAGTCTGGGACATATCGCTGTAGAAAGTTAGCTTTTCCTTGTAGGCTCTGGAGTTGGCGTAAATTTCAGGGGGTGGAATTTCTGTGATGGCCTGGACTTTGAGGGGGTCCACGATAATACCACTTTGGGAAATGATGAATCCAAGGAGGCGCCCGACAGTGACGCAAAACACACATTTGAGGGGGTTCAAGCGGATGTTGTACTGATGACACCATTGGAAGATGATCTGTAAATCATCAAGATGTTGGGTGCATTTTTTGGATCGAGATGTGAGGTCATCCAGGTATGCGAGGATGATATGAGCCAGATCATGAAAAATGTATGTCATAGCCAGTTGGAAAGTTGCGCCAACATTCTTTAGGCCAAAAGGCACGACACGATATGAAAAAGTACCCCAAGGGGTGGTGAATGCAGTTTTGTATTGATTGGTTGGATGCATTTGGATTTGATTATAACCAGAGAAACCATCCATGAAGGATAGAGCCTCGTGACCTGCGCAGTCATCGATAATTTGATCGATGAAAGGCATTGGAAAGTTGTCTTTTGGAGATGCATGATTGAGATCGCGAAAGTTTGTGTAGACGTGGATAGTGCCCTATTTTTTGTTAACGGGTACAGGGTTGGAAACCTATGAGGTATAGGCGATGGGGTAGATGAACCCAGCTGCACGTAATTTTTCAATCTCGGCATTGATGGCCGTGGCTTTGGATGGGTATAGAAGTCGTTGTTTTTGGCGAATTGGTGTGATATCAGGCCATGTGTCTATGCGATATTCGACAATAGAGGGATCAAGGCCAGACATTTTTGTGTATGACCAGACCAAAATATCCCGATATTCTTGGAAGAGGGATTTATAGGCGCTGATTTCTTGAGGAGTGCATGCGGCGCCAATGGTGATTTCCTCGACAACTCCATTTTTTATGGAAATATAGATTTTGATGGTTGGGGAAATGTTGGCCATGTTGCCTTCTTCAAAAGCATCAGGGGAAGAGATGGGATTGTTGAACCAATTGATATGCCTTGATGGGATAAAATATTTTGTTTCGACTGTGTATATGGGGTGTTGGTTAAGAAGCGTGAAGGCTTCTTGTGAAAAGAAGAACGCTTGGTGGTGTAGTGCATCCCATGGGTAGTTGGGGGTGTTTAATTCTTTGAGTATGTCCTCGTCACAGTGGAATTGGCGGGAATACAAGGGATCTAAGAGAGTGATCGGTGACTATCATCGTGTGGTTGTCCTTTGGGGATGAAGAAGCAGGGGAAATGACATTGTGAGATTGCGATGGTTTGCTCGACATAAACCAAATATCGAGGTACTAAGGAGTACTAGTGGTAGTTGGGTGTAAAATTTTCGTAGGGAAATGATTAAGAGAATTGGGGGTAAATCCTCAAATAAGTCATCCAAGAACCTTGGAGGAATAGGGAGTGCCTCTGGTTTAGGAGAAATGATATGAAGAATCTCTAGTGATGAGGTAAGGTTAATCATCAATTCTGTAGGGGGCCCAGGGGTTTCAATTAAGGTCAATTGGTGTCACCTGTATTCAATGATCATAGGACATTGGTATGTAAAATGATCTAAGTATTAACAAAGAGAGAAAGGGCATCTCATACGTTCATTGACTGAAGTCGTGACATAATGGATGTCGGTGATGTTTGGTAGTGATGATGTAGCTCGATTGGGTTCATGCTGGAAGCTTTGGCATACTGCGACTAATGTCTGCCAGAATTGAGGTAGTGATGGGAAATGGTGTGTATAATGGCCATATTCTGAACATATGGTGCAAGCGAATTTGGTTCGCAGCCCTTTACTACTTGTGTTAGGGGAGGTTGAGGCAGTACTTGCTATAGTGACGAGCGGTGATGGTGTTTGATTGAGTTGAATTAGGTTATGTAACTCGGGTAGAGATGGGCATTTGTTGGTTGGGTGTCCATATTTATCACATAGCACACAAGGAGGTTGGATGTGTGGGGGAGTCGAGCTATGGGCTCCTTCTTATTTTGCCTGCCCCCAGCTGTGGTAGGGAGGTTAGTGAGTGGGGGTGTAGAGGGTATTGTGGGAGTGAGTATGGGAATCGTCATTGGGATTCCTTCTGTTTGGGGGGGAAGGGATGGTTGAGGAACCATCTCTAGTGGATGTAAATACCAAACTGGGATGGCCAACACCATATTAGGGAGAGTAAGCGTTGCAACCACTTGGAAAGCTTGTATGCCTGGTGGAGGGTAAAAGAAGGGGATTTGGGTAATGGCTTGGGGAACTGTTTCCCAAATTGGGATATGGCCTTGGGGAGAGGTGAAATCGTGAACTAGTGGAGTTGATGAGTTCGTAGGAGGCTCGTGAGGGAGGGGTTCTGTGACTAGTGGGATGCCAGATATGAGAGAAGCCTCCCTAGGAGGAAAGGTATTCTCCATCTCAGTTTCGTTGGATGATACAACACATACCTGATTGGAAGGATGAAGGAGTTGTGGCGCACCATGGTAAGTTCCTAACAATGATGGGTCTTTGAAAATTTCGGGGCCCATTTCGATGAGTGGGTATGATTCGTGATTAGTATGGATGAGAGGGAGAGTGTTGTCGATGTTGGCAGAAGGGTTAGGCTCATAATTTGAAACTTGGGCAATGGTAATGATCTTTCCGATATGGGGGAACAACATGGTTTGAAAGACAGAAGAGGCAACTTCCTTGATAGCGTACATGTAGCTACGATCGAACAAGATATTGTAATTGAGTGAGGCATCGATAACTTCATTGTCGATGAGAATGGTCTTGTCCCCAAGTTCTATAGGGACATTTTGGAAGAGCCCTTCAGGAGAAGATGGTCGTTCGTCATAATCTCTTAAGGTAATGGTAGATGGTATGAGTTCGGGGGAACCAAGTTTTTTCCATATAGAATTGGACATGATGCATGTGGATGCGCCTTCATTGGTCATGCACCGATGAAATGTAATGTTCCAAATTTTCACTGGGATTTGAAAAGAAATTAAAGCGGGGAGGCAAGGTTCTCCGCTGTTGAGATCAAATGTGATGACTTGAGTATCCATGGGGTCGACTGCCCCCAAGGTAGAAAGTAATGATTTTCGCTGAGTGGGACAAGTTTGAAGGACTTCTAAGACTGACATGGCAGCTGGGGATTGTGCTAAGTCATCGACCAAACTGTAATTATGAACTGCCCTAGCCTGTGGGTTGTGGACATTCCTACGCAATGGGATGTGAGGGATGCGAAGAGGTGTTTTTGCGTTAAGGCGAGGAATCACCAATGGGGGTCCCGTTGGTGGTGGGATTGTTTCTAGGGGAATGGGAGGAGACTCAGTGGGATCACGGTATTGATGACTACATGTTTGTAGAAGGACTTCTTCCTCACTGGTGAGGAGGATAGTATGATCTGCGAGATTGTTTGGATTGAGATACTGTCCCAACTATGATGGGGTGGGCTGCATCTCTTGTTGGGTGTTCATCACACCCTGGTGTGGAATGGGGTTTTGTAGCACCACTGGGGGTGGTTGTTGCACGTATTGTTGTGGGGCCTACTGAGGGGCAGGTAGTGCTGGAGGATGTGGTACACTTCCTGAGTCTTTCATCCATTTAAAATCAGCGATTTGGGGGCAATGATGAGTATAATGATAGAACTCAGTGCAAAGGGCACAAGGGAAGTTGGTTCGAATATTATTGTTATTTTTCCCTTGACGCCTGTTGTTATTTCCCCCCTGGGGGTTCTGATTCCCTTGATTCTGGTTGCCTCCTGTAGGTTGGTTCTATTGGGGGTGATTCCCACCTTGACCTGGGTTTCTATTGTTGATGTTCTTTCCTTTCTTTTTGACATTATTCGACTGATGGGTCGGATTTGCCGTATTCAGTTGTTCAAAATTTTGATATTGCTGAAGGGGAGATGGTTGAAAAAAATTCAACCCAGCATGAGGGTGTGGGGGAGCCATGGGCTGTGGAGGACCAGGTAATGGAAATTATGGATTCTATGGGGGTAATGATCCGTAAGGTACATAGGAAGGCGTGGAATTTTTTCTAGTACTTAGAGTATAAGCTAAGGTAGAGGGAGTACTAGAACTTGTTTGGATTGGTGGGTGTATTGTGGGTGTCGGCAGTGGCCCACTGATGGGTTGAGGAAGAGAAACAGGGTATGGTTCTTGATAAGGGGGTAGAGGGTAATAAGAGGTTCCCCAATATGCCAACGGATATTGAGGTGTGCCATACATTGGTGGTTGTTAGGGTTGTGGACTGTGGTGCGTGGTATTGCTAATCAATCTGTCTGCTGAGTGAGACATCCCGGGTTTGTCTTGGCCAAATGGCACAGGTTTTGGGAGATCAGGAAGTACTGTGTATAAGTACCCTGATTGTGAATAGATAAGGTCATATTGTTGAGCCTTACCGATGGCTTCTACTTCTGATTGAGGGAAGGTGGAAGATACATCTTTACCGAGGAGAGAGACAAGTGATCTGAGAAATTAGTTAAGACACTGTTGTTTGGTGGTTTCGGATTTGGACAAACTACGTCGTCGATGCCACTCGTGAATGTGATCAACGATATGTGTGGCTAATGTTTGTTTAAAATTATAGATTAGTTCAAGACCATTGCTATGGTGGATTGGTAATTGGAAGAAGGTAAAAAATGCTTTAGCCAACGACTCGAAAGTCACATGGGACCCCGATTTTTCATCTATATACCATTTGGCTGATGGGCTAGTGAGCGTGCATTGAAATAATCGTAGTCAGATGGAATCATCCATAATGTTATTGGAAGAGCACCATAGGTGGAAAGTCATGACATGGTTGGCAGGGTCATCCCCCGCCTTTCCTTCAAACTTGGGGATATTTGAAGGTAGTTTGGTAGGCATTGGAGGCCATGTGGGGTCATTCAATATAGGTTCATTTGTGAGTTTTCTTATATCTGGTATGTTAAGAGAGGACAAATATGGCATCTGGAGTGGTGGCAGAGGATTAGTTCCAGCCATGGTGTGAGTGTTCTATGAACCTGACCCTTGAGGGGGGCTAGGTGGGTTGGTACTTCCCCCTTGAGAGGAAGTTGGCCCCCCACTTCCATGTAAAGGAGAGCGAGTGGATGGTGGACCTTGGGAATTGGACCCAAGTAAGGTGGAACCAAGCAAAGCTGATCCTAAGATAGTGGTACTCACAGGAGTGTGAGAAGGTGGGGCCGATGAGTTGGCAAGACTAGTAACTACCCCTAAAATATGAGGGAGGTTCAATAAGCGTCTGGAATGATGGGGGTTCTGTGGGTCCCCTATGTTGTCCAATTAGCTGAGTGGATGTGTGCGAATTGTGGTGAGAGTAATAAATAAACAAGAGCCTTTGTTGCAATTTTTGAACTTTACACGATATATATCTAAATCAAATGTAATTAGAAGTGCATCATAAAGTATTTTTTAAAAAGAAGCATATATGTGGATAAGTGGGTTTTGTCCTCATGGGGGATCAAAGAAAACAAATGCTCGTGTCCTAAAAGACGTAACGTCCTTCCTCTCAAATAGCACTGGACCTTCCAATAGTACTCAACAGTGGGGTCTGAAGTCACTGGAAGAGAAACAAGTGAAGGATGAAGTAATCAGTTATAATGAGGGGTAAAGGGGGCATATCCTGAAAGAGCTGATGATATTTCCCAATAGCCACACAAAATCCGATCAAGGTGCAATTGCAGCCCACAATTGTCACCTGGGTACATGTTCTAAAATTTGGTCACTAGGTACCTCGATCAAAGTGTGACATTTAGATTTTCGACCTAAGAAATGGGTCACGGGATGGATCCCGTCCAAGAGGTGGGTGCCTCAAGGGGGGACACATAGAACAACTGGACCTTGGCCTTCAACCCTTCATGGGTATCTCCCTGCCTTATGGTGTTATGAACACTTGACTTGGAGGATTTACAGTTCCCTATTTGACAACTTCTATTGTTTTGACAATGTGAGAACCAGATAACAGGGAGTTATTTGGACGCCTATCCCCAAAATCCTACCTAGACTAAAAAATTTCTTTTGGCACCTCCTGTGGAGGAAAACTTAGTGAGTTTTTAGAAAAAATTTAGATGTGGTTTGTTTGAGAGATTGGGGGTCTGAGCCAATCTCGTTGAAATTAAATGGGAGTGGATAGTTTTTTCAAGAAAAGGGCGGGCTGTTTCATAATCTCTTTGGAGGAAACTTACTTTGACCTCCACATTTCAAGATGAAAACTATGTGAGTGATAAGTGACTTTTGTGTGTGAATGAGTGAAAAGTGTGCCAATGTTTTAATGAATTAGGTGTCACCTTGCTGCATGTGTACTTCACTTGGTCCTTACAAGTGTTGATTACCTAATTAACTAAATGCCTTTGGTACAACCTTGCGTAATTCAAAAGTCCCTAGGAAACTAGCATGTGGACATGTGAGTCCTTTACTATTCCTTTAACTCCCTATTGTGATTTAATCTAAGAAAGCTTTGAAACTATCCTAGATTGTGATCATTTGGGCATGTATGGGTCCATTACAAAACCTTTAAACTTCCATAGTGATTTAATCTAAGAAAGTAAATTTCAACACTATCTTATCTTTGTAGCATGTGGGCATGTATGGGCCCATTACAATCTTGAGATGTGTTTGAAAAATAAACTAAGAGGAGTCTCGAGGGGGCTGTTGTCCTCTCCTAAAGGTTTTAGTCTTTTTAAGGGAGATGAAATTATCCTACAACCTTTTTCTGATTCTCAAGGTCACTTTGAAGCGCGAGAGAAGAGCATACTAAATGATTGTTATCCAACTTCTGGTCCCAATGCAAGTTTTATGTGATTACAAATGATTCCAACTTATACTCTTAGTCAAAGCAAGCCGTCCATGTGGAAAAATGAAAGCAAAAGAGGAAATAATGATTTTAAATCCCCTAAGTGCCTATGTGTTTTGACTAATCCCTTTATATGGAGAGGGAACTAAGTGTGGTGCAGATTACAACATGCATGAAATCATTTTTAAGAAGGCTAGGGGCCTTCCCCAAATCACAAAAAAACTTACAATGTGTATTTTTCTGCACAAGTGCGTGGGTCTCAGAGTAGACAGAGGCGCATTGAGCACCTGTGTGCAAACTGAAAGAGACTTTTGGGTGCAGGTGCACAGAGGGCACTGAACTACATAGTAATTTTGGCACACGTGTGCACGATGTGCAATTGTGGGCCAATAAACCCACGCACACTAGACACACAGCCGTGATTTTTTTTTTGGATAGAATTCTCTCAATTCAGCTTTGAATTGAATGTTTTGTAGGTCGGCTTGGGCCGATTAAGGTACCTGCAGGTTAAATAAACCAAAAGAAGAGCTAGAAAAACCCAAATGGGGTAGGAAATTGATACCTTTCCCCAGTGGAGTCGCCAATCTGTTGCGCCTCTTTTGTCACCTAAATGAGAAAAATAGAGGTGCTTACAAGCTTAGTTGGGTTATCTAAGTAAGACAACTGTAAAGGAAAGGGTTAGAAAAAGAAACATAAAAGAACAAGCTAAGAATTAAACTAAGAAATAAAAGAACAACTAAACTATTGATCATAAGGACATAAGAACAAAAAACCAATAAGACTCATGTCACCAATGGCAAGGATTATATTAGTGAAAGAAAACACTAAGAAGAAAGAGGACTTTGGGTCCCTTCTTCCTCCAAGGGAGGGCTCTTGGACCCCCAAAACTAAGCTCTTCTTACAACTTTGAAAGAAATGGTGAAAGAATCCCAAGCTAATCCACTCAAGAGGTGAAATGGATTGCCCAAATGTAATGATGCTAGTATACTCTTGATGAGAAAAGAGGATTCCCCAAGAGAATAGCAACAACATAACCTTGCAAATGAATTCCTTGAAAATGTAATGCACCCATGGCCTTGTTTTATAGCACCACTTTGAGGTATTGTGCAACCAACTTTTAGTGTGAAAAAGGGGCTATTTAGGGCATTTTTAGGTCTTTGACCAGCCACCCAGTCAGATCCAACTGATATTTGGATGTCAAATCAACTTAGAAGCTGAACCAAAAGTGGGTGGGAGGCCGACCAATCTCATAAATGCACCATTCTCAGGTGTGCATGGATTTTAGCGACCACAGTCACGCATCGTGCACATGTGCGCTTTTCGTGCGTTTCTGGTTTGTGCATGTGTGCACGCACCCTGTGTAGTCATAACACACCTTAATTTTATCACTGGTTGTATAGTTTTGGACCTTTTGGAAATGATTTTTTGGTAATTTTGGTCCATGGGTGAACTCATAATTGTTTGAAGCTGCTAGATTCCTGTAACCATTTGCGGATGAAATTTCAGTGATAGCACCGAAAGGATAGAATTGCTTTCTAAGTGCAATAATAAAACTTTTCCATGATGGAAATACATTACCCACTTGTTGTGTTCCATTTTTCAACTTGCTTTCCCACCATAGGAGTGTTGTGCCATCAAGTCTCAATAATGCCAAATTGATTTGTGTGGCCTCATCCTTGATATATTGCACACTACAATAGACCTCCATCTATCTGACCCAATTGTCAAGTCTCTCTGCATTAACTTCACCATCATATATGGGTAATTCTAATTTAAAATCAAGTTTTAATAAAGGCATTTCATTCTTATGTTTAGGAACATGTTTCTTTGCATTGGATTTAGAACTTGAACTTGAAGAAGAAGGAGAAGAAGGAGGTGAATATGGAGGTGAAGGAGGAATTTGAGGAGGATCCTCTCCTTCTTCACTTTTTCCCTTTGAAGATTCACCAAGAACTAGTCTCTTCCGTTCCAAGTAATCATCATACAAAACTTTCATCATCTCCAACATAACAAATAAGGTTTTTCAAAACTCTTTCTCATCAAGAGAAAGTCCCTCTTCTGATGCCATATTCTTGCTTTGAGAAGTTCCCTTTCTCAATCCAATCAATGGATTCTCTTCAACAAGATCGCCTTCACCACGAAGTAGCTTTTCTCTGGTTAACATACAAAACTAAAATCCAAACGTCAACTAGCTCTAATACCACTTGATTTGAATGGATCTTTTAAATGACAATGGTTGAGTTATTATGCATGATATGTTTGGCTTCCTAGATCTTTGCACAAATGAACAAGTGTTTCTCAAGGTCTTCTGCTGCCTCTCCTCGAAATTATGGTAACTGAATGGTGGGATCATGTCATGCCATCCTGAATGTTGAACTGATACCTCCATGGGATGTGGATAATTGAATAATGCTCCCTAAACTCACTCCCCCAGTTGTTGTTCCTTGTGTAGATGTACTTCATGTTGTCTTCCTTCTCCCGAAATTTGGTTTCCTAAATGGTGGTGTTCTTTTTGGTGTGTTAGTCACACATGGGTTTATGGGTTCCACACTAACATTAATATAGATATGATTGTTTCCTACTATTCCCATTCTTGGACATCTCATCTTCCTCTCATATGTTGCGTGCATGATTTCCTCAATATGATCCATGGCCTGGAGATCCTCTACCTCCTATTCATCACTTGCCAAGCCTCCCCTCATGACTACGAATCTCTTCTTGGTGTTTACCTTGTATTGGTAGGGTACTCCACTACACGTCTTTCCAATTGTCACCATGATATTCTTGATTTGGTTATTGTCCATCATGATTGGGTCCAAGGATTCCTCCTTCTTTCCTTTATCCACTTCTCCTTCCATTTCTCCTTTTCCTATCAGTTCTTTCCCCCTTCCCCCATGCACGTAGGGAAGATTAGATTCCTGACTCCATTGTCATTACACCTTTGTTATAGAGCAATATCTTAATATAAATATACAATGATATAATGCACCTTCCTCAAGGCCCGTGTAGAAACTCTTGCTTTTCTATGCTGTATGACTTCGTGGTATCTACTGCAAATTATGTTATAAAGCCTGCTACAATACTATTGAGCCAAAAATCTACTGCGCGGGTGAATTTATTATTCACCTGTTGTAACTACGCGATCTAAACTTAGGTCCACTCTAACTATCAGATCCGATTTGTTGCATGATTATCCTTCAACCTAAATATCCACTCCTATAATAAGTGTGGAAAATCACAGAAAAATACTTCATGCAGATCAGTAAACACATATTTCTCAAGATATTTGTGTTACAAGGAAATCCCCCTGCAGACAGGTGAATCCCCTCTTGGGCTCTAGACTCCTAATACCAAGAAAGAAAGGTGATAACATTGATCACTGACGTCCTTTTAAACCTAGCTAAACTAATGTATAGAGAAGAGGAAGAAGGTGTACCCTTTTTTGCGATGTTTGTCCTCGTTCGAGTCTGAGTTGAGCTCCGATCTCCAAGCTCCTTGACAAATCCTGCAAACCAATCAAATACAAAACATGCTTCCTATTCTACTATGATTAGCTTGAAACCAGATCTATCTATTAAAGACAAGTTCATGTAAATAAACATAATCTTGAAAGAAACAGGCCAAGCACATATATATTAATGAATACAAATTAAAGTTCTTACAACTGTAGATGCAGGCAACAACTTCACCAAGCTCTCTTTGTCTAAACCCTTTGCTCAAATAATCCACTAGAAGAATGAATATGCTTCACTGATGATCTCCCTTATGAGATCATAAGTTTGATGCCTTCAATTTCCTCCTTCCTCATGAGATCATAAGTTAGGTATCTCTCAATATCTCCATCTCTTTTTCACCATGAGAAGGCCTCCTTATATAAGCTTGGAGAGACCCAACCACCTTAGAGATTCTTGGGATAGGTTGAGGATCTTTCTCCATCAATTGTGGATTCTCCATAAGATCCAACCTTGACCTCATATTTGAATCTAACCAACTCCAAAGATGAGGGCGATTTTTCCCTTCCTCAACAACCCATGATTTCCTCAAACAACCTAGCGCTCCCTCAAAATGGGGCATAGAGTGTTGCAACACTCCCCCAAAGAAGGGTAGGGAGCACTGGCACTCTCTCACAGTGGGTAGGGGAGCATTGGCCTTCAAAATTCATTTTTAAGTGGTTTTCTTCATGGCAAACGCTTTGTACTCTTCATCAAATGATTTCTTCTTCTTAAACTAGTCTTTTAGGGTTTCCTTGAAGTGTCCTTGTGATTTCATTCAAGACACGACATGTGCAAGATAACTATATGATTTCTACGACACTTGCGACACTTGTGGCCCAAATGAGACACTTGCGACACTTGTAATCATGATAATAGTTCATCATGGAAGGGAGTAATTTTGATGTGTAAGAGATTGCCCCCCAAAGTGAGAAGTTAGAAGATGTGATGACTGAAGTACTTTGTAGAATTTTTCGAGCAAGAGTGAGGACTCAGAGAACCTGGTAGAAGCTACACATAACCATCAAACAAATATTATGATATGTTTCAAACCCAAGGTGGGCATACCTATGCTTGGGTGATAAAGACTTGCAAGGTATGGCCGACATAAAATACATTGCAGATCCATAATTATATTAACAAAGAGTATAGCCACCAAATATACAATGTGGATCTATACTTCCATGACATGAACTGATTGTAGCCATGAAAAATAGATAGTGTATCTACGAGATGACATGACATAGCCACAGACCAATACAAAGTGGATCTACTTGACAGTATATGTGTCAATATTCAAGAGAAACTCCGTCGCAACCTGGGTAAAGTACATATCAGAGTGATTACTCAACCCAGGGTCATCTTACTGATCTCTATGCAGTACGATTCTAACCATGTGAATAGATGTCCTGATGTCGAACATGGAAGAAACCACTTAATTACCAGTCAATGAAGTAAACCGTTAAAAAGCACGAGGGAAATCACCATTGGTGTCAATGTTTTCCAAGGTACCCTAGTACATTCCAGCGAATGTGAATAGATGAGATGAAGTCGAACATATTTGGAATCATCTGATTAGAGGTGAATGATGTAAACCGACTATCAGATGCGAGGAGGCCTTCCATTGAGGCATGCATGTCCCAAGGTACTAAGTGGTTTCTAAGTCTAGTTCTCAGATGATGTGTTGAAGTTGGTAGGAATAGACTCATCGTAGGAGGGCCTTGATGTATCCCCCATCAACGACAAGAAACTGACACAAATATGTAAAATGGTAGATCAAATGAACATGGACTGTGTTAAGGTCCTAACCCGCACATAGGTAGATCAATGTATTCA
>ML777602.1:59363-123523 GCA_009831015.1 Picea engelmannii | reverse complement strand
TGTGTATTGTGAAGATTATGCTGGATATTTTACTGATATTCTGTTATTTCTAGCATTTCAATTCTGTTCTGCATATTTTATATATCTGGTATCTTGCAGACTGACACATCTATTGAAACAGAAAATTTGTGATGGTTGACTCTCGAGGCAGATACTTCCCTTGAACACTGAGGCACAACAACAGAAACATGACATGGACCAAAACATGATGATGCAATGGATACTGTGAATTTTGTCGGGTGAACCAAAGGAGTAAGAAAACTCATAGGATTGGTTCAGTTCAGAGGTTCAGTGGATTCAAATGTATGAAAATACAAAGTGTTGTGTTCAAGGGTGACCGTAAGAGTGACCTGTAATGTTCCCAAAAACTGCTTGTCTTGCTTCCTTCAATTTTTCCCCCCATCCAGATAGAAAAGTACCTCTTTTTAATTTAACAAGCTCGAGGAGGGTAACACATGCTTGATATAAATCACCTTTGGTAAGTGCCTTTTCCTTTTTTTAATGAAATGGAAGAAGTAAGGGTTTGTTCCCATATGGGCCCTTCAATGTGTGATCTTTTTAACGAGTCCAGAGAAGGTAAACTCAGTGATTTTTCATGTTTAGAGAGTCTGAAAAGAACTTAAAGATGACTCCAGGGTTGTCATTTTTCGTAATGTTAATCTTTTGAGGTTGAAAAAGAGATAAACTACCACTCTAAAGACGCCCTTTCAAACCTTTTAACGAGTGTGAAAGGAAGCAAGATCACTCGAAAATCTTTTCATGTTTAGAGAGTCTAAAAAGAGATTAAAGGAGACTCTAGGGGGTTCCTTTTTCGTATAACCTTTACGAGTCCGAAAAAGTGATAAAAGTATACTCGGTTACATTTTCATGTATTTTCGAGCGTGAGAAAAAAAAAATACTAAGCTCGGTATTGGTTTCATTTTTATACAAGTTTGAAACAAAATTAAACTATGCCTGTAAATACCCAACATAATTTCCAAAGGTTGGGATACCCATGGATGGTTGGTACTCTGCCCCCATCTTGAAAATCTAGTGGCATAACTCCATAATGATCATCAAATGCTGGAGACATGCACCCCCAAGCTTCAATTCATTCATTGACTTTGAGGTTTTCAGCAGTTTCTGTACTAGATGGAGAAAAAGGATATAGGTGGATGAAATGAACGTTCAAAAATGAGACCTAATGAAAGACTCAACTCGACATCTATGATATCTAATGAAAGACTTGACCTGATAGGAGATGTGACTATTTCATTTTTTAACGAGCTTGACACAGGAAAAAGAACTATGCTCAAAGCTCTAGGTTCAATCCCCAAATTTCTGTTTCATTTTTTTAATGAGCTTGCTACAGAGAGAAAAACTATGCTCATGATCACTGTTTAATTTTTTAATGAGCTTTCCACAGAGAAGAAAACTATGCTTGTAGCTTCTGTTTCATTTTTTAACGAGCTTGCCACAAAGAAGTGAAACTATTCTCATAATCTAGTTTCATTTTTTAACGAGCTTGAAATCAAAAAACCATGCTCATAGATGGTTTCATTTTTTAATTAGATTGAAATCATAAAAGTATGCTCATGAATCTATTCTTGATCATGGCTTCCAAGAGGACAGTGCTCTGGAAGGACACCATGTCAAGGGACAAAAATTAGTCATGGCCTCCAAGAGATCTTCACTGGATGGAATAACAACTCTTTGGAAGGAACACGTGTCGAGGGTCGCGACAGGAGTGAGGAGATCAGGCTCTAATAGACCTACCGAAGAGATCACCATGTCAACTACCGAATCCAAGTCATTGGAAGTTGAAGTCATGGGAGACAACACCACATAATTGACCTATGGCAGGGGTGATACCAACTGCATATAAGAACCATTTAGGGAGGTCATTGGGTTGATGGTCAAGTCAGGGCCAATGAACTAAAGTTGATCAATAGTCACCATTCTTCCATCGTGAGGGAAAGATATCACATGAAAGAGAGTGGACACAATATCTTTCATGGCATAGACATAATCTTGCCCAAGGAATAAATCAAAATCCAAGGGGTCTTGAACTACCATAACGTCAATAAATAAATTTTTTCCTCCCAAAGTTATGGGAAACTAAGGAAGGATCCCTAAAGGGTGAATGGTTCTTCTGATAAAAGTGAACAGATTTTGGGTAACTGGCACAAGCTGAGGATAACCCAAATCTTGCCAAGCAATAAAGGACTAAATACTAATGGGCGAACCTTCATCTATTAGTGTATGAATAACATCCTGACCACAAACCTGTACTGTAATCTTGAACATAATGTGAGAGGGAAGACGAGGTCCAGTTAGCACACCCCAATAAAAAAGGATGGCCTCATTACTTGGAGGCGGTTTCATAGGAGAGGGAGGAATGCCCCCGAGCATGGTAGATTCTTTATCAACGAGAAAAAAATGGGCATAATTAGGTTTACTCTCTAGAGGGTGAGTAGGATCGATCAATAATGACATCAAATCGCCCGCTTGGGTTTCATTCCCCAAGGGGAGAATGGGGTCAACAGGTGGAAACAGATCGACTGCTTTGTCAACTAGTTCAACTAAGGATGTGACCAGATTGACGACATGATCAACCGGACTGACCGATGAAGGGAACAGAGTAACCACTTTGGCACTTGTAAGAGGAGGAGTGTGATTGACCACATTGGCACTATTCATATGAAGGGTGGGACTAAACAATGACGGGATTGGATTAGTCACTTGGGTTTCACTTTGTAGATGAAAAGTGGGGCTAATCGATGAGAAAACTAGATCAACTACTTTGGTTAGTGGTTCAACCAAGGATGAAACCAATTTGATCACCTGATCAACCAAACTGACCAGGGATGGAACCAGATTGACCATTCCATCAACTAACGATGGGTTGGGGGAAATATTATGATAACCAGTTGGGAGTTGAAGCTTTTCCAAAAGGGAATAAGCCTCATCCATAAGATGACAAATGTGAGAATAATGATCACATTCACATAACATACAAGGGAAAGTGACAATTGTCTTATTCTTACCAACCTTAACGTCACTAGTTGATGGGGAATCACCAGCATGACCAGTAGGGGCTGATGACATGGAGGACCACATTTCTAAGACCTTAGGAAGACTAGGGCAATCCATTAGAAAGTGGTCACCCTTACAAATACTGCAAGGGAATTTGGGTTTCAGATTCTTCGTTTTAATATTGTTGACCTCATCAAAACTCCCAGTAAGATTAACAATAGCTAGTTGCTTGGATCCAACATATGATGTAGTTGGAGGCTTGGTCCCTTTCTGGTTCTTCTTCTTCTTCTCTTTCCATTTCTTCTTTTTCTTATTGACCTGGCTACTCGCTTTAGAGATTTCACTAGCTGAAGCAGGATAAAGGGAAGGAGACTTAATGGGTGAAGAAGGAGAAAGGTCGACATGAGGTTGATGTGTGGGTGGTGTACTTACATCTGAAGCATTAGGTGTAGTTGAAGCACTAGGAAGATTCAAGATCACTGGAGTGGGGAACAACCAAATTGGTAACCCAATGGTGAGTCCTGGAAGACTCAGTGTGGAAATGCACAGAGGACCAATGTTTCCAAAAGAAGGAAAGGTGAAAGGTTCCCCGGGACAAGGTTTTCCTCCATTGGTACTCCCAGGAGTTGATTCCATTAACATTGACTCGACCTAAGGTCCACTAAGTAAAATAAACAACACACGTTATGAATCTAAGAAGAAAACAATCAAACAAAACTTTCCACAATGAAACCACTATTTGGTGATGAAATCCAACGTCACGAGATAAATATAGGAAGGGGTGGGGATAGAGCAGGTGGATAAGTTATGTTGGGGACCTACTTAACGAACTTACTCCTTGGTGCAAGCTTCCATGCAGTAAATGTGTATTTACCCTCCAAGGAGCTCGAGTGAGTTTGACCAACGTTTGTACTAGGTAAAGTGATACTTCCCTTCACCGTCACCCTGTGTAAGACCCTGAATATTATGGCTACTAAGGTCACCAACTTGCAATCATCCCCTGGGTGGGTACAGTTGACAGTCCAGTTACTTTCCCAAAAATAAAAAAAACTCAGGAAAAATAAAACAAATTGAGTGTGTAAGATGAATCCAAGAGCCTACAACACATCTAAGAATCAAAGACACAACATGAAGAAGATATAAAGGGGAGAAAAGGCCAAAAAAAATACCAAGGAAAGAAACCAAAACTAACAGATTCGCTCGCCAGTGGAGTCGCCAATTTCTGTTACAGAGAGGAAGAAAGGTGCTAACTTTGGTCACTGGCATCCTTTTAAACCTAGCTAACTAACCTATAGAGAAGAGGAAGAATATGTACCTTTTTGCGATGTTTATCCTTGCCCAGTTCGAGTTGAGCTTCGATCCCCAAGTTCTTCAACAAGTCCTACAATCCAATCAAAGACAAAACATGCTTCCTATTCTACTATAATTAGTTTGAAACTAGATCTATCCATTACAGACAAGTTCATGTAGGCATACACAACCTTGAAATAAACATGCCAAGCACATGTATTAATGAGAACTAGATAGAAATACTTACAGACCTTTGATGAAGTTGCAACAACCTCTTCCAGCTCTCCTTGTCCATCCCCTTGCTCAAATAACCCACAATCAAAATGACTATGCTTCACTAATAATCTCCCTTATGAGATCATAAGTTTGATGCGTTCAATGTCCCCCTTCCTTATGAGATCATAAGTTAGGTATCTCCTAATATCTCCATCTTTTCACCATGAGAAGGCCTCCTTATATAAGCTTGGAGAGACCCAACCACCTTAGAGATTCTTGAGATAGGTTGAGGATATTTCTCCATCAGTTGTGGATCCTCCCTAAGATCCAACCTTGACCTCATATTTGAATCCAACCAACTCCAGAGATGAGGGGGATTTTCCCTTGATTTTCCTCAACAACCCAAGATTTCCTCAAACAACCCAACACTCCCTCAAAATGGGGCACAGAGTGTTGCAACACACCCCCAAAGAAGGATAGGGAGCATTGGCACTCCTTGACAGTGGGTAGGGGAGCGTTGCTCAAAATTTCTTTAAAAAATCCCAGCGCTCCTCTAGAAGGGTGCATGGAGTGCTAGAATGCTCCACCAAAGAAGGTTAGGGAGTGTTGGCACACCATGACAGTGGGTAGGGGAGCACTAGCCTTCAAAATTGATTTTTAAGTGGTTTTCTTCATGGAAAAATCTTTGTACTCTTCATCAAATGATTTCTTCTTCTCAAAAAAGTCTTTTAGGGTGTCTTTGAAGTGTTCTTGTGATGTTGTTCAAGACATGACATGGGCAAGATGACTGTATGATGTCTTTGACACTTGCGATGCTTGTAATGACGACAATAGGTCATCATTGAAGTGAGTAATTTTTCCCCCCAAAGTGAGAAGTTATAAGACGTGATGACTGGAGTACTTTGTATACTTTTTCGAGCAAGGGTATGGAAGCGGAGAACCTGGTAGAAGCTCCACACAACCACCAAACAAATATTATGATATGTTTCAAACCCAAGGTAGGCATACCTATGCTTAGGTGATAAAGACTTGAAAAGTATGTCCTGCATAAAATACACTGCAGATCCATAATTATATTAACAAAGAGTATAGCCACCAAAGATACAATGTGGATCTATACTTCGATGACATGAATTGATCATAGCCACAAAAAATACACAATGGATCTATGAAACAACAAGACATAGCCATTGACCAATACAAAATGGATCTATGTGACAATATATGTGTCAATATTCAAGAGAAACTCCATCGCAACCTGGGTAAAGTACATATCAAAGTGATTACTCAACCTAGGGTCTTCTTACCGATCCCGATGCGGTACGAGTCTAACCATGTGAATAGATGTCCTGATGTCGAACATGGTAGAAACCACTTCATTATCGATCAATGAGGTAAATTGTTAATAAGTGTGAGGGAAATCACCATTGATGTCAATGATTCTCAAGGTACCCTAGTACATGCTAGCGAATGTGAATAGATGAGCTGAAGTCGAACATCCATGGAATCATCCGATCAGGGGTCAATGATGTAAAACCACTGTCGGAAGTGAGGAGGCCTGCCATTGAGGCATGCAGGTCCCAAGGTACTAACTGTTTTCTAAGTCTAGTTCTCGAATGATGTGTTGAAGTCGACAAGAATAGACTCGTCGTAGGAGGGTCTTGATATATCCCCCATCAACGACACAAAATTGACATAGAGATGTAAATTGGTAGATCAAATGAACATGGACTGACACAGGTATTGAAATAGGATATTTGTGATGTTTGACTCTCAAGGCAGATACTTCCCTTGAACACTGAGTCACGACAACAGAAACATGACATGGACCAAAACATGATGATGCAATGGATACTGTGACTTTCCTCGGGTGACCCAAAGGAGTAAAGAAACTTAGAGGATTGATTCAGTGCAGAGTTTCAATGGAGTAAAATGTATGTGTTGGCCCTTGGATATGGAAGAAAGCAAATATTAAGGAAGAAAAGGAAAATTGCGAACTACGCAAAAGACACAGTGAATGATACTGGGTTTTAATGAGCAAAAGAATAGAAAAAGGGAGTGAAGTAAGAGAAAGCAAGCCATTGGACAAGGAGATCGAGGATGACATATCAACAAGGAAGACAGATCATGGAAAACTCAATTAGCAGAAAAATCCACCATTGGATGCTTTGGAGCACCACGCAAGAAGGAAGGAAAGACAACCTGGTGAAGCCCTGAAAACGTGGGTCAAGTTGACCTAGGGTTTTAGACACGTAGGGTTTTGGTATCTAGGGTTTTGACACTTAGGTTTTAACCCAAGGGTGTTTGAGAGCTATTATAATGTATAAATATATATCTAAAGGACCTGGGATGGGTTGTTGTTGGTATTATTGTTGTTGCTATTGTTGTCATTCTTATTGTGTGATTGAGTGAGTACTATTGTGTGAGAAAGAAGTGTTGAGTGCAAGAGCTTTCTGGTATTGTAAGATCTTCAGCAAGGTGCAAAGATCAACCTTGCAACTGGGTGCATAGGGAGGGGAGATATAGAGAGGATAAGAGAGAAGATCTGCTAGCTGAGAGCACACACAAGAACTATATGCTTCATCTTAATATATTATAAAGAACAGTTCTATGGACGTATCCCTAGAGAGAGGGTGAACCACATATATCTTGTGTTATGTGAGATTGATATTGTGTTCTCTATCATTTGATATGTTACTTTTGTGATATTGTGTTAGATATGAAGTATAAATTGTGCAGTAGGTTTAAGGAAGATAAATAATAACTACATGTCTGTGTATTGTTGTTGTGAATCCATTTTGCATTCCCTTTGGTTGTAGACACCTGTTTCCTGAAACCCCCTATAGCTACTTCGAGTGAGACTGCATCTGCTTCACAAGTGTTGTCGAAAGGGCTAATAGTTATGGTTTTGTTGGTGTGTTGTTGTAGCGTTGAACCCAAGGTTTTCCCCTGTGCCAACAAATGGTTTCATTTCCAGAACAAGAATCTTCTTTAAGGAATGTCAAGGTGGTTTCCATCGAAGACAAAAATTCATAAGTGGATAGAAGATCAAGAAAAGGACTTCGCTGAAGCCCAGAACAAGAACCCTAATCTTGGTACAAAGGATTGGTTGGAAAGATATATCTTAACTGATATACACGATATTTTCTTTGGAGGAATCCATAGGGATTTATACGAGTGGTTAGCTAGGTTATCAGATAACCTATTTGAGATTAGATCTAGACCTCCTATTGTTTAGACGTCGACGTTGATCAAGAAGGTCAAGAGAGTTGATAACACCATGTCAAGAGCAGTAGATCACTGGTTTGATATCACCATTGGAGGGTATATCACTGAGTTTGTTATTGACATAGTAGAATCGTATAGCCAAGCAGAGAGATATTTCTTTAAGGGACCTAGAGGAAAAATTTTACATTTTCTAAAGCTGAAGATCAAGATGTTATTGCATGAGAAGAACATCTTGAAGATATAGTAGTCTGTTGGATTGAAGATCTAATGTTAAAGAACTCATATAGTGACAACGACATAGAGGTTGGACATATGTGCAGTGGGAGAGTATTCAGAGAAGTTCCTCTCGTGAACTTGTTTAAGTAGAACCATGGGGATGAGGGTTTCTACAGTGGAGACGAGGCAGATCTGACAGACAAAGAGCATTATGAATCTGCTAGGATAGAGGAAACTCGCCAATAAGAGCCAAAAACTTTAGGAACTGCGTCGACTATTGAATTAAGTACCATTAATCCTATTGTTGTTTCAGCAACATTAAGTAATCAGAGTAATCAGAGTCACCAGAGTGCCCAGATCATTGTTACTATTAGTCCTCCACATACTCAGTCAAGAAACCTAGGAAGATCTATGGAAGACGAGATGAGGTTACCCACCTTTACAGAAGATGGATCTGAAGACCTTGAGCAACACTGGTTTCTCTGTGAATCCATGTGGAGTATTAAGAATATCATCGACGAAGCTGTCAAATGAGCTCAGTTCAGTACTACCCTAAGAGATCATGCACTAAGATGGTACATGAAATTTGTCCAAGGCGCTACACCTAAACTGTTGAATGCCATTAAGACTTCGCTAATTGATGAATTCAAGAAACCTAAATCAGAATCACAGTGCATTACAAAACTAGAAGAAATCAAGCAGAGAATAATTGAACCCATATGGGAGTTCGATCAGAGATTTAAGACCTTGACAAGCCATCTGATTTTTCAGAATCCCGGATGAGCAGAACAAGGAATGGTTCATTGCTTCCCTCTTACCACACATCAGAGTTCCTCTGATGCAACAAAATATTGCTTCATAGGCTAAGGCACTGTAGATCACCATGAAGTTAGAATCAACCCCTATGGGAGAATCCAACTTAGGTATGAGTCAAATCTTGAGTCGGCTAACTAGTTTGTCTCCACAGGTTGAAGATATGAAGAAAGACAAGGGAAAAGATAAAAGAGAAGACATATGGTGTGTTAGATGCAAATCAAAAGGCCATGACAAGGGCCATTGTCCCCTATCCCATAAATACTTGTCCTATGGAGCTCTGATCCCTTTGAACCAAGTCACCCTACCCTGGTGTGAGGTATGCAGAAATAGACATCGCCCAGGTGAGTGCTATTACATGCAAAAATATGTCCAGACACCCACAAATTTGTATTGCACGTTATGTTAGTCCATAGGGAATGATGATAGGGATTATAGGGCTTATGATATCATGCATGAAAGGCTGAGTTATATATACAAAATTCAAGGCTAAGTATAGCAAGAAGGAAGCACTGCGTAGTATAACTCCCCTGGGAGAGGAAACTTCAACCCTCATGGTGGATTCTGAGGAAGAGGAAGAGGAAGAGGATAATGTATGGGTCGAGGTTGAGGACAGATAATCTGTTATAACTGTGCACAACCAGGACACTTGGCAAGGGACTGTCAGAACCCTTGTACCACTCACAACTATTGCAACTCCTTCGAGCATGTTATCGAGGAATGTCCAATATTGCTGGCTAAACTTCAGAAGAGACGGGGACCTCAATAGAACCTGCAAATACAACTAATCAAAGACGAACCTCACAGAGTAGATCCCAAAGTCATTGTTATCACCAGAGGAGGTGCTGTTACAGGAGAGGATAGAGTGATCCAAGGAAAGACTACAAAAGAATTAGGAGTCGGGAAAGCTACAGAGAATACACAAGTGTTTGATGCAAAGAAATAAAGACAAATCTTTGAGGAGGCAAAAAAAGAATTTGGGAGAGACCAAGTCTCTTCATCAAAGACATGACCAGAAGTAAGAGAATGTGGAATGCCTCTAGCATTTGATCAGTCTGCTTCACCCGAATATGGAAAAGAGGTGAGTAAACTTGTCAGTTTCTTGTATACGTTTATAGAGTTGATTAAAGATGAGAAAGCCATACAAGAACTGCAAAATTTGGTCAGACAGTATGAGCTAGGAAGGGTAGATCCTTTACTGAATAAAGAAGTACATCAAATATCCAAGAAGAGAAGGACAAATAAATAACTACACCTTAATGCTCAGATTGGAGAGTATGATATAGACTATGTGGTCCTCAACTTAGGGTCAGAAGTCAATGTCATGATGAAGCAAACGTGGGCACTGATGGGAAAACCTAAGTTGATCTATTCCCCTATCAGGCTTAATATGGCTAACCAACAAGAAGTATTCCCCTTTGGTAGATTGTAATATGTCCCTATGGACATCGATGACGTAAGGACATTTGCAGACTTTGAGGTGATTGAAATAGTTGATGATAGTTGTCCTTACCCTGCGCTATTAGGAATTGATTGGGATTTTAATAATTCCACTATGGTTGATTTAAAGAAAAGAAGAATGACATTTGAAGGAGATGGCCTTAGGGTCATTGCACCTTTAGATCCTGATGAAGGTCAGAGATACACATAACCCATCAGATAAGAAGACCACACATATGAACTAGAAAACATATACAAATTAAAAGCCAAACAACATGACTACATTAATTCTACGACAGACAGGAATTTGAGCTAGCGAAGTGACAACGCATGTTCATCGGATTTAGAAGAAGCATTGGAGAACTGGCATAACAAAATGTATGATTTATCTATAAGGAGATGTGCTATATTGACCTGAGAAGTTCGCTGGATCGACACAATAGTAAGTAACTTGCCCACCTTTGACGGTCTGAATCATTTAGAAGCATTCTTAGTGAAGTTTGAAGAAATTGTACTAACACAAAAAAGATTGTTGGCAATGGATGAGGCCCTGAAATCAACTCCGACGAGATGGTGGGGGACACATAAAAACAATATTACAGATTGGGTACAATGTTGCACTTTGATGACAATGCAATTTTCAGAGCAAGTAGAAAGTTGCGAAGTTAGATACATAGGTCAAATATGTCTGAAGGACCATGTGTGAAGTTACGAGGAAGCCTGGAGCAACATTCCTCAAGAGCAGTGGGTGTACAAATTCATAAACATGCTGAATACAACCCCTATCAATTGGTACCTACAAGCATAACTGCGCCTCATCACTGCAGATTGGGAAGGTATGACCCAGAACTTTGTAACTACCTTTTTATTTGAAAGCCAATATCCTACAGTAGATCAAGTGTTTAAGTAGTTTTTACATAAATTCCTGGAAGCATATTTTGATGATTGGATTGTTTTCATCATTTTGCAGAATCATATTGAATGTTTAATACTAATGTTGGATAAGTGCAGGCAGAGTCAGATTACCTTAAACCTGAAGAAGTGCATCTTATTTTCACCCTTCAGAGTGATGCTAGTTCATATTGTGTGTAAGCAGGGATTGCTGGTAGATCCATCTAAGATTTCCATTGTAATTGATCTATCCCCTCCTACTTCATTCAAACAGGTGTGCACTACACTGGAACACACTGGATACTACAGGAAGTTCATTAAGGGCTATGCACAGATTGCAACACCCATGGAGAAGCTTTTGAAGAAAGACTGTCAATTTCACTGGATAGAAGAATGCTAGCAGAGTTTTGACACACTTAAATAGAAAATGGTTAATGTGCTTATCCTGGTTTTCCCAGATTGGAGTAAGGAGTTTCATGTGCATGTCGATGCATCTTCTATTGCATTAGGAGTTTTGTTAGCACAACCGGAATATGGAGACATCGAACACCCATTAGCCTTTGCTAGAAGAAAACTATCAAAAACTAATATTAATTACACCACCACTGAGAGAGAAGGGTTAGCCATGGTGCATGCACTGCAGAAGTTCCGCCACTACTTGTTGGGAGTCTTATCACACTAAATTTCCTTGGGTCTTTTAGTTTTTTTTTAATCCCTTTTTAAGCCTTATATTTTAAATTTTTAAAGTTTCATCCCTTTAAAGTTTATGTTTGGTAGGACCCCTTAGATGATTAAAGTTTTGAGTCATAGCTCTAGTTTGATCCTCAAATTGATTTTTGGACTTAAACCCTTTTTAGTTCATGAATTAAGTTTTGGATCCCTTCATGATTTGTCATTAGGATCGATCCCTCCCCTCCCATGACTAGACTGATGTGACACACCATTCTCCTCACTCATGACCTCATGGGCATGCCTTGCTATCCTTTTTTACCTGTCCATTTCTTTAAAAAAATGGAGCGCTGCCCACTCACCAGGCAGTTCTGTAGCGCCTTACCCGTTCATCATGATTTCCACCATGAGTTATGATTACCACAACTGATATCATGTTCCTTGTTTTCAGTGCTAGGAGTTGGTTAAAGATACCTCCAAGATCTCACATTTACGAGCCTTGATAACGGTTTCTGATTTGAAAATTCATGAATGCTGCGCTGCTCAAACTCATAGTTCTGACTAGGAAACAACGATGCAACCAAATTTGATGAAGAGGTAGATTCAAGGGCTGAAATGTTTGCAAATTCACCCTGATATTTCGATAAATATTCAAACAAGTGTCTACTTCATAGGTATCCCGTGTTGCCTCCTCTGCATATTAGTTTTCCAAAGAAATTGGCACTCAGAGTTTGGTTTATCGGGCTTGCACCGTTGTAAGGGAATCATCTTTTCATCACATCCTTGTCTCCTCCCTTTTCAAACCTCTAAAATTCATTTGCTTGTATTCAAGTTTGTCTAAATATACTCGCCATAGCTACTAAGGTTGCAAGAATATACACAATCTATCTTCTGCATATGTGTCGCACTACCCAGAGGCGCTGCTTAACCCCTCTATGCCTCCCCTTCTTCCTTTCATCTTTGATTTAAGAATTTTTACCCAGCTACAAAGGGCCAATTGTAGATTACCCCTTCACTGCCCAAACTCTCAATACCTGTACAAATCTAAGGGTGGCATTCTCATAGTAAAAATTTGGCTTACTAGCACTAGTCTATTTTAAAAGGTCAGCCTTGTACATTTGAAGCTCGATTTTAAGTATTTCTGGTTATTACTATCCCATAAGACTTTAAAATATCTCATTCTAAGCCACGGAGACTCCTCAATCGAGGAAGACACACAAATATGTCAAGGTGGTTAGGACAAAACATGTGGAAATGCATATTTTTGATACAGAGCCCATGGAAAGAAAGGTATTTCAAAGAGTGGGATGCCTCTCTTTCTGCCAGAATATGTAGAGAGGCCATCCAGAGGTAACGAGACAATTTGCATTACATTTTGAAGGTGGGAGAAAAAAGGTTGGGGATTTGGAATTTGAGGTGACTGAAGCCTCTATCTCAGCTGCAACAGGAATCCCCATTACAGGTGAAAAGTGGTTCAAATCCATGGCTTTGAGTTCATCCTATGCTAAATATCTCTTTAAACCTGAAAATCAAGCCAGTGATTTTTCTAAAAGTATGCCAAGGAGTCAATTAATTGAACAGTTTGATAGAATATTGAAGATCATCCAAAGATATTTTACATGTGAAGGGAGATTTAACACATTGTACCAGCACCATATAAGGATTTTGCTACATTTTAATGGTAAGGTTGAGATGAATATTCCCCATTACTTGTTAAGGAGCATAGGTAAGATGTCAGACAGGATTCAATCCAAATATAAGGATGTGGATTCTATCCTTTTCCATTTTGGATTGATCAGAATGCTAGTCTCTGAGGAATTAGGTAAGAAAGAGATTTCATGGGAGCATTTTGTTGTTACTTCTCATTTCAAGTTGGATCTAGCATCAACTCATCAATCATAGAATGCAAGTCCTTTATCACCCACCAATGCTATTAGAGCAGGGACCGGTAGGAAGAGAAAGGGCAGAGCCCCTGTTCAAGTTTTAGAGCTCAATAAGCAGGTCACAGGAGCCAAAGAGGAAGCTTGTCCTTCCCCACAAAGAGATTTTTCACCACCTCCTCCACTAGGGTTAGAAGAGGTTCCTTCTTCTACCAAAGATATATCCAAGAAAGGAAAGAATCTAATCTTCCCCTCTTCTCCTCCATCATCCAAAATTAAGGGTAAAAGACCTTTCACAAGGTCATCAATTCCTAGAGAAGTTGTTGAGGAACAATCCATACCAGAAATCCTTGTACAAAAGAAGAAGAGTAAAGGCATTGGAAATCCTGTGGAAAGAAAAGAAGAAACCCATGTGCATAGGAAGAAGGGCAAAAGAAAATCCACCAAGAAACCTGATGAGGTAGACAAGACACTTCCCATGTAGGTGGAAGAGGAGACTGAGAAAAAACCTATCGAGACTGTGCATGTCACTGCTCCTCCTGACAATCAGACCTTCAAAAGACTTATTAGGAAACTTAGGGATGCAAGAAAAGAGGTGTCTCAATTGAAAATAGAGGCCATGTCTGACAGGGTAAAAATGAAAGAGCTCATGGATGGCTACAGCCATACCCTTGACTTGGAAAGGTTTGCAACAAGAAAGGCCCAGCCCCTTCATAGGCAGCTCTAAAACCTTTACAGGCAGAATAAAGGTTTTCAATCTCAGAACAGGAAACTCAAGGAAGAGTTGCAACATTTTCAAGATGAAGTAGCTCAAAGAAACTTGCAGGTATTGGTTGAAGATTCCATTGAGAAAGAGACGTCAACAGTCAAGGAGAGAACAACCCCACTGAAAAATCTAGTCATTTCGAAGAAGAAGAAGCCTGCTATGCCAAATGAAGATCCTCCTTCTACCAGAAAGAGTGTGAGGTTAAGTGTCAAGGTAACAAAATAGTTGATGAAATGTGAACCCCATTTTTGAGGATGTTTCCTTTTAGAGAGGGTAAATTGTCTTTCAAATATTACCTCTGCCATCTATACAGGCTTCTAAGCGTTTAACTATCAGAGTTTTGGGATTTTGCAAAGTGATAACTCCCTCAGTGGTAAAATGCACTACCTACAGTACTACCAAGTCACCTAAGTATAATGGGTTTGACATTATGCAAGCCCACTACTTGCCCTACACATGTTCAAGCTTGGAGGCGTTGCATTTTTTTGACAATGCTACCTAAACCCGCACACAGACGCAACATAAGTGGTGCTACCTACATGCACTACCTAATATTTGGCATAGAATAAACCTGCACACAGACACAACACAGTGGCGCTACGTAAAGGTGCTACTTAATATTTGGAAGAGAATAGATTTTGCATACAGACATAGCATAGTGGTGCTACGTAATTTTGCTACCTAATATTTCATAGAGAACAAAGGTCTGCAAACATATGCAACACAGTGGCACTAGCTAAATGCACTACCTTTTCTACTTGTCCAGTTGTGAAATACGCTACTCAGGCTGCTACCTAAAGAAGCTACCAACATACACCAGGGATTCATGAGGGCTAAGCTAACAACTTTTTGGATAGATGATGATGGAGAAGTTTGTAGAAACAACAACTGGCATCATGAGGACAACCACATGCTTTTGAAAGACACATGACAAACAAGGAGCTTCCCAACAAGAAGGAATCAAGTCATCTTGAAGATTGGTTGGATTAGTCACCAACATTTTCCTATTTTATAGCATAGGTTGTTAACTAAGTTGTTAGATCAAATAAATGTTTAGATATCTTCAAGGGAAGGAGGCTAGCTCATACCTCCAGCTGTTGCCTCCCTTTTGTTATAAATAGATAGATCAAATGCTTTAGTAGGTTTAGATGGTTGAGCAAGGCTCCCTTAGACTGTAATATTTTGATGAATTGACTGTGATCTAGCTATGTATTGGACTTAAGATATTTTGGCTAATAGAAATAAGATTCTCTTTCAGCTTATTTGCTTCTAATGCTAAATGTTCACGCTTTGAAAGATTCACATAAATGATTGTGGTGATGTTATGGTTGATTTTTTATCAATATATTATCATGATGTCTATTTAGCTTCCTCAGTTTCTGAGTTCAAGAAGATCTTGTGTTAAGAAACTTTCTTCCTTAGGATTTTGTATACATAATGTTTACAGTAGCCCCTACATTCCTCTTATTCAAGTTTTCCCTCTATTCATACTTACTCCCAAATTACTGATTGAAGTTAGCCAAGACCTTGATTGTTGGTGCATGTTAGCCCTATTTTCTGAGTTGGAACATTATCATTTAGAGTCTTTTTCCATTTGACCCTTTAAAACACTCTTACATTCACATATAACCTGATGGGTATTGGGCTTGCCGTCCATGCAATCTAAAGGTGATTCCTAGTGCTAACAGGGAGGACACTTTAAAATTTTTACTGATCACTCCGCGCTGAAATACTTAGTCAACAAGCCAGTGTTGGGGGGAAGAATATGAAGATGCCTTCTTCTATTTCAGGAATATGATTTTGAGATCATGGTTAAGCCAGGATGAATGAACAAAGGTCCTGACCACTTGTCGAGGTTGGAACATGGAGAAGAGCCTACTAGCTTGGAGGATACACTGTCGAATGCACAGTTGTTGGCCATTATAAAAATTGATGATCACTTCGAAGAGATAGTCCAGTTCATGTCAACAAGAATGACACCTAGTGACTATACAATTATTCAAAAGAAATAGTTGGTAGTATGCGCTTCAAATTTTTCACTTATAGATGGAAAACTATATAAGATGGGACCTGACGAGATATTGAGAAGGTGTGTTATGGAAGAAGAGAGAACATTGATCCTTGCAGAAGCACATGAAGGCATCATAGGAAGACACTACACAGGGAAAGAAACAAAGAAAAAGATTCTTAGGGATAGCCTTTGGTGGCCTACTCTACACAAAGATGCTAAGGACTATTAGAGATCTTGTGATTTATGCCAGAGAGTTGGGAAAGCATCCAGAAGATATGAAATTCCTTTAGTGCCACAACTAATCCTACAAGCATTTGAGAAATGGACCATTGATTTCGCTGGACCTATAAACCCACTAGGGAAGCGCATAGGACCAAGATACATAATCACTACGACAGAATACTTGACCAGATGGGCAGAAGCAAGAGAAATTAAGGATGATAGTGAAACTACAACTGCACACTTCATATTTGATGATATCATAACCAGGTTTGGATGCTTGAAGATCCTTATGAGCGATTAAGGCACACATTTCATCAATAAGACCATTGAAGCCTTGATGCAGGAATTTGAAGTTCACCATCAGAAGAGAAAACCATATCATCCATAAGAAAATGGGACAGTGGAAGCATTCAATAAAATCTTGGAGACAACACTGACGAAGATATGCAGTGTGAACATGGATGATTGGGATTTGAGAGTACCAGCAGTATTATGGGCCTATAGAACCACTTGCATGAAACTGACCATCCAGACCCCCTTCAAATTGGTCTATGGTCTAGAAGCATTTGTACCCATGGAATATTTGGTTCCTAGTCTGAGAATTGTAGCCTTTACATATATGGATGACATTGGCGCTGTGAAAGAGCATCTTGTGTAGCTGGTCGAACTAGAAGAAGACATATTTATTGTAGGATTTCACCAGCAGGTTTAGAAGAACAGAGAGAAGGCCTACCATGATAGACATATCAAAGGAAATCATTTAAGAAAGGTGATATAGTATTGTTATATGCCAGTAAGTTCATGAAGCATCTAGGAAAGTTCAGAACACATTGGATTGGGCCATATGAGGTTGCCTATGTTACAGAAGGAGGAGCTGCACAATTGAAGACTTTGAATGGAGAATGGAAGGAAGGGTTGTGAACAGGAGCCGGTTGAAATTGTATTATGACAACCAACTGCCTTGCGACTCTCAGTAAAATCATGAGAAAAAGGTTCTAGGTACCAGGTGTAGTTGAAACTGGGTACCAGACACAGAAAAGACAGTCTACACAAGGAGGTAAGGGAGGACTAGAACTGAAAGCACGGACTGCCCCACACAGTCTGAAGTCGAAGAAAAACAAAAGGATGATATCTAAAGTGGCTCGGGATGAGTCACAGGTGAGTGTTGGGGGCCTATTGGCCCTTGTATATGGAAGAAAGTGAAGATTAAGGAAGAAAAGGGAAAACATGAACTACGTGGAAGACATAGTGACTGATACTAGGTCGAAGTGAGCAAAAGAGCAGAAAAAATGGAGTGAAGTAAGAGAAAGAAACTCATTGGACAAGGAGATCAAGGATGATAGATCAACAAGGAATACATATTGTGGACAACTTAGCAAGCAGAAAATTCCACTGTTGGATGCTTTGGAGCACCACACAAGAAGGAAGGAAAGATAAGCTGACAAAGCCTTGAAGATGTGGGTCAAGTTGACCTAGAGTTTTAGACACCTAGGTTTTTTGTATCTAGGGTTTTGACACTTAGGTTTTAACCTAAGGGTGTCCGAGAGCTATTATAATGTATAAATAGAGGTCTAAAGGACCTGGGATGGGTTGTTGTTGGTATTATTGTTGTTGTTGTTGTTGTCATTATTATTGTGTGATCAAGTGAGTACTATTGTGTGAGAAAGAAGTGTTGAGTGCGAGAGCCTTCTGGTATTGTAAGATATTCAGATGGGTGCGAATATCAACCCTCCAGCTGAGTGTGTAGGGAGGGGAGAGATAGAGAGGAGAAGAGAGAATATCTGCTAGCTGAGAGCACAGATAAGAACTGTATGCTTCATCTTAATATATTATAAAGCACAGTTATGTGGACGTAGACCTAGAGAGAGGGTGAATCATGTATATCTTGTGTTATGTGAGATTGATGTCGTGTTCTCTGTCATTTGATATGATGCTATTGTAATATTGTGTTAGATATGAAGTATAACTTGCATAGTAGGTTTAAGTAAGATAAATAATAACTAGGTGATTGTGTATTGTTGTTGTGAATCCATTCTGCATTCCCTCTGGTTGTAGGCACCTATGTCCTGCAACCCCCTATAGCTACATCAGGTGAGACTGTATCTTCTTCGAAAGTGTTGCCGAAAGGGTCAGTAGTTAGGGTTTTGTTGGTGTTCTATTGTAGCATTGAACCCCGGGTCTGCCCCTGTGTCAACAGTATGCAAATACAAAGTGTCGTGTTCAAGGGCGACTGTAAGAGTGACTGGTGATGTTTTCAAAAACTTCTTGGATTTCTTCCTTCAAATTTCCCCATCCAGATAGACGAGTACCTCTTTTTAATTTAACAATCTTGAGGAGGGTAACACATGCTCGATATAACTCACCTTCGATAAGTCCCTCTTCCTTTGTTTAACGAATTGGAAGAAGTAAGGGTTCAGTCCCATATGGGCCCTTCAATGTGTGCTCTTTTTAACGAGTCCAAAGAAGGTAAACTTGGTGATTTTTCATGTCTAGGGAGTCTGAAAAGAACTGAAAGATGACTCCAGGGTTGTCCTTTTTCATAATGTTAGTCTCGCGAGGTTGAAAAAGAGATAAATTATCACTCGAAATATGTTCTTTCAAACCTTTTAACGAGTGGGAAATGAAGCAAGATCACTCGACAATCTTTTCATGTTTAGAGAGTCTGAAGAGCTTAAAGATGACTCCAGGGGGTTCTGTTGGCACAAAGGCAGACCTAGGGTTCATGCTCAAGAGTGCACCAACAAACCTTAACTACCGGTCCTTTCGAAAACACCTGTGAAGCAGATGAAGTCCCGGCCGAGGTAGAGGCAGGGGTAGTTGCAGGACTCATATGTCTGCAACCTTAGCTAGGACATAGATATATGATTATAGCACTTAGCAATTATCTAGCATGGTTTATCCATCAATATTCAACCCTTACAACACTTTGTAGATAGCACAGAGCATCATAGTATATACTAAGATTCAAGAAGACTTATCACTTAGATACAACAAGATAGATTGGATTCACCAGATCAGACATTAAGCATCTTATATATTAGATATAACTTTCATTCCTACCTCAGAAGCACAAAGCATAACTAAATATATTTAATCACATCAAACACTTAGCCAAGAAAAAAATAAACACATTAGGTCAAAGCACAGATCACAATACACAAAGTTACCGTGGTTCACCCCCACCCTGGGGCTACGTCCACAAAGTCTTCTTCTTTATATTATCTTGGTCAAGAGGTTACAACATAGAGCTTCAATGACCCTTACTTCGCACAGGATAGAAGATCTACGCAACTCGCTAGATCCTTCTTCCTTGCACTTTAGCCCAAAACTACAACAACTTGCACTTAGATTTTCAAGCTCCTTACAATCATGCACATAGCACTTGCAATATACATCCTATCACTCAGATTCAGTTACTAGAATTGAGCCTTTACCTATACATCACATAGATGTACTACCTTCTTCTACTTACATTACCTAAGTATCTATTTATATATTACAAAATGGGCCTAAGCGTGGGTAAACCCACAGGCCGACATCCCTTTCCCTTTACATCAACCCAAAAACCCTAAAAAGGTTCCAAAAATAGGTTTTTCTTCCCTAATTTCTGCTTTGCGTTGCGCTCCATATTTGACTAGCTGTTGCAGTCCCAAAAATGGTCAAATATGATCAAGTATTCCTCCAAAATTGGTCAAGGGCCAACAAGCCCCCAACACTCACCGGTGACTCATCCCGAGTCACTCATGTCTGATCAATTCCGCCTCGAATTCCTCGAGCTTGGCTCGAGCTTCTTTGACCTACTGTAGTGAGCCAACCTCTTGCTCAGTGAATTCCTAGATGAGTGCATTATTGAATGGTCCCTCTAGGTGTTGTTTGACTGTAGTCATGATCTATTCCAACTCTGTTCCTTGGTTCTCAATCTCTAAGAATAATTGACATGCCTTATCCTGCAAAGGTTGAAGTTGTTGAGTTACTTCCATTACCTTGCTCTAGATCATGTGGATCTGCTGCTGTGCGACACGTTGCTCATGGGATCGCTTCATTTTCTCTATGGTTGATAGGGCCTTCAACTGCATCTGAAGTCTATCTGCACGCTGCTTCGCTTCCTGGAGCTGCGACTCTAGTTTATGAAATTTTTGGTTCTCGGTTAGGTTCTCATGTATCTGCGCACTTCCGTTACTTAATTTTTTGCATTCTTCGATGAGTGCTTTAATACTTTCTACTGTACTCTGAGAAGTTATTTCTCGCTGGTCACGCTCTTCTTGTGGGGTGCTTGGGATGATTTGAAGCTCTAAGTCCACAACTCTTTGTTGAAGTTGTTGAATAACTTCAACAAGCTTCATCACTTGACGGTCTAAGGGTTCTTTAGACTTCTTTTCTAAGCCGGTCATAGAGAAAAATGCTCTGCTGAAAACTTCTTCGATCTTGACTTTCTTTGCGAGAAGTTGCTCCTCCTCCTAAGTATTTATTTATAGATTACAAAATGGGCCTAAGCATGGGTAAACACATGGGCCGACATCCCTTTCCCTTTACATCAACCCAAAAACCCTAAAAAGGTTCCAAAAATAGGTTTTGTTTCCCTAATTTCCACTTAGCATTGTGCTCCATCTTTGACTAGCTGTCGTAGTCCCAAAAACGGTCAAATATGAACAAGTATTCCTCAAAACTTGGTCAAGGGCCAACATGTTCCTTTTTCGTTTATCCATGTGAGTCCGAAAAATTGATAAAAGTGTACTCGGTTACATTCTCATGTATTTATGAGCATGAGAAAGAACAAAGACAAAGATCAGTATTGGTTTCATTTTTTACATAGGCTTGAAACAAATTTAAACAATGCTTGTTAAATTCACAACGTAATTTCCAAAGGTTGGGAAACCCATGGATGGTTGGTACTCTACCCCCCAGCTTGAAAATCTAGTGGCATAACTTTAGAATGATCATCAAAGGCTGGAGACATGCCCCCCCAAGATTCAACTCATTCACCGACTTTGAGGTTTTCACCAATTTCTGTACTAGATGGAGAAAAAGGATACAGGTGGATGAAATGAAGGTTAAAAAATGAGACCTAACGAAAGTCTTGACTCGACATCTATGAGATCTAGCGAAAGACTCGACCTGATAGGAGAGGTGTCTGTTTCATTTTTTAACGAGCTAGACACAGGAAAAATAACTATGCTCAAAGCTCCGGGTTCAATCCCTAGATTTTTGTTTCATTTTTTAACGAGCTTGCTATAGAGAGAAAAACTATGCTCATGACCACTGTTTCATTTTTTAACAAGATTGCCATAGAGAAGAAAACTATGCTTGGAGCTTCTGTTTCATCTTTTAACGATCTTGCCACAAAGAAGTGAAACTATGCTCATAAGTTGGTTTCATTTTTTAACGAGCTTGAAATCAAAAAACTATGCTCTGGAAGGACACCATGTCAAGGGACAAAACTCAGTCATGGCCTCCAAGAGATCTTCACTGGACGGAAGAACAACTCTTTGGAAGGAACACATGTTGAGGGTCACGATAGTGGCGAGGAGATTAGGCTCCAATAGAAATACTGAAGAGATCACCATGTCAACTACCGAATCCAAGTCATTGGAAGTTGAAGTCATGGGAGACAATGCCACATAATTGACCTATGGCAGGGGTGATACCGACTGCATATAAGACCCATTTAGGGAGGTCATTTGGTTGATGGTCAAGTTAGGGCCAATGAATGAAACTTGATCAATAGTCACCACTTCCCTTGCGAGGGAAATATATCACACGAAAAAGAGTGGACACAATAGCTTTCCTGGCATAGACATAATCTCGCCCAAGGAGTAAATTGAAATCCAAGGGGTCCTGGACTACCATAAAATCAATAAAGACCGTTTTCCCTCCCAAAGTTATAGGAAACTGAGGAAGGAATCCTAAAGGGTGTCTTGTTCTTCTATTAAAAGTGAACAGAGTCTGGGTAACCGAAACAAGCTGAGGACAACCCAAAGCTTGCCAAGCAATAGAGGAAAAAATACTAACGGATGAACCCTCATCTATCAGTGCATGAGGAATGTCCCAGCCACAAACCTATACTGTAATCTTAAAAGGAATGTGAGGGGGAAGACAAGGTCCAGTTAGCACACCCCAATAAAAAAGGATGGCCTCATTAATTGGAGGGGGTTTCGTGGGAGAAGGAGGACTGCCCCTTAGCAAGGTCGATTATGTATCAATGAGAAAAATGTGGGAAGAATCGGGTTTACTCTCAAGCGAGAGAGTAGGAAAGATTGATAACAACATCAAATCGACCACTTGGGTTTCATTCTCCAAGGGGAGAATGGGGTTGACGGGTGGAAATGGATCAACCGCTTGGGTTTCACTCTCTAATGGGAGAGCGGGATTGACCAAAGATGGGATCAGATCAACCACTTTGTCAACTAGTTCAACTAAGGACGTGATCAGATTGATGACATGATCAATCAGACTGACCGATGAAGGAACCAGAGCAACCACTTTGGCACTGGTCATAGGAGGAGTGGAATTGATCATGTTGGCACTCTTCAAATGAAGGGTGGGACTGACCAATGACAAGATTGGATCAGTCACTTAGGTTTCACTTTTTAGATGAAAAGTGGGGTTGATTGATGACGAAACTGGATCAACTACTTTCGTTAGTGGTTCAACCGAGGATGAAACTAGATTGACCACCTGATCAACTAGACTAGCCAGGGATGAAACCTGATTGACCAGTCCATCAACTAATGATTGGTTGGGAGAAATATTACGATATCTAGTTGGAAGTCGAAGCTTTTCCAAAAGAGAAGAAGCCTCGTCCATATGAGGACAAAGGTGAGAGTAATGATTACCTTCACATAACATGCAAGGAAACTTGACAATTGTCTTCTTATTACCAAAATTAATGTCACTAGTTGACGGGGCATCACCAACATGACCAGCAAGGGCCGATGACGTGGAGGACCACATTTCTAAGACCTTGGGAAGACCAAGGAAATCCCTCAGAAAGTGGTCACCCTTACAAGGACTGCAAGGGAATTTGGGTTTCATATTCTTCGTTTTAATATTGTCGACATCATCAACACTCCCAATACGATTAACATTAGATGGTTTCTTGGATCCAAAATATGATGTAGTTGGAGGCTTGGTCCCTTTCTAGTTCTTCTTCTCCTTCTCTTTCCATTTCTTCTTCTTCTTATCAACCTGGCTACTCGCTTGAGAGCTTTCACTAGGTGAAGAAGGAGAAAAGGAAGGAGACTTAATGGGTGAAGAAGGAGAAAGGTTGAAATGAGGTTGATGTGTGGGTGAAGTGATTACATCTAAATCACTAGGTGCAGCTGAAGCACTCAGAATATTCGAGGTCACCTGAGTGGGGAAAAACCAAACCGGTAATCGGATGGTGAGTCCCAGAAGACTCAGTGTGGCAATGCATGGAGGACCAATGTTTCCAAAAGAAGGAAATGTGAAAGGTTCATGTTGATGGGGCCTAAATCCCTTGACTCAACAACAAGAACCAAACCCTCTACCGAGGCCCAATTAAAATTTGCAGCATTTGGAGTGGAATGGTTCTCCAGATCTTACGATCTCGCCAAATTATCGATGAGCTTTTTGTGTTTTCGGGTGAAGGCTCTTCCTTTACTTGGGATAGTTATTTATTGTATTCTCTCTTAGATGGGGGGTTGGTACGAGATATGCAACCCAGTATAAACCAAATTGACAAAGATAGGAAAAAAGTTTTAACTATTGGGAAGGGATCGAGCTTGGGATAACCCGTTGCTCAAGCATGCAGACAATGATCTTATGCTAGAGGGCCTAGTACTAATACTCTAACCGAACGAGCATCCAAATACTGTCTGAGAAAACTACTTAACAGAAAGAAAAATGTATATGTAATCAAGATCATGGCAAGAAAAATAATTCATCTACCAAGAAGTTCATCACATAGCTGAGGTAAACTACTTAACATGAAGAAAAAGAAACACATATGTAACCAAGATCAAGGTAAGAAAAATAATTCATCTACTAGGACATTCATCACACAGAAGCACAATGATTTGCTTTCATCATTTAAAGCAAAGAACATCAAAACATTGCACCAGATAACTTGACAATAGAATTAATTGTTCTTATTCATTCACTGTAACATTCATGGAATAGGAAAGAAAGTAATTCTCCTCCAACTCCAATCACATACATCTGATGAAAAATAGCTCATCTTTGGTCCAGAAGGGCTTCTTAATTCATAGCAATCTTAAAATAATTATCAACAACCCAAAATAAAAAGCATTCTTACAACAACCATCGACCCTTAGCCATTGGTTGATGTTCCTATTTATAATATAAAGTCTTAACAGTAATTAACGGTAAAATACAATTGAAGCTAATCAAAAATCACCATGTGGCATTATCATCTAACAGTCTTTCAATAGTCCACTCTAGTTGTTTCTTGAAAAGGGCAGGCTCTTTCATAATCAGACCACCTAATAAAGAGTTCTTCGCAGGTGTTGGCCCATGGAAATCTGTGTTGTTCCATTGGAGCCGCATATATTCCCCGGATGTTTGATGCGTGCACCCAATACTTTGCAAGGATGAAGTTCAATTTCTGAAGCATGGTTCTAGCTTTGATTGGATGTCCCACAAACTGTTGTACTTGCCCTGGCTTTGCATCAATGACCCTTGCACATTCTTCATCCCATCACGCATCTTGTTCAGTGCATAACTCGATTAATTCGTTTAGGTCAATCAACATATCAAGGATTCCGATATTGAGGAGACCGACATATTTCATCACTTCGGTGATTCAGTTTTGGTGTTTCTTTTGGTTCTTTGATGGGGTCACAGGACAAACTTTAGTTAGTAATCGGGAAGGTTCTTCCTGCAGTTAAAACAAAAGTAGTTTAGCTATTAAGAAACCTATGATAAGACATAAACAAACAAAATATGAACACGTACCTGCATAGCTTGCTAGTCTCAGTCGTTTTTAATACTTACGTGATCCCAAACACTTCCTTTGAGTGACCTGTGAAGCTACCGCTCCTATTTGGTGTAAATGAACACATCAACATGCCATAGTGTGGCTAATCAAATACTATAGTCATGAATGCATATATTATCATGGTAGTTACTTGACCTTTGGGTTCAAAAAAAGGGCGTCGAGGACGAGTTAAGCGCGTGTGTGCTTACAAGAGGTCGGATATTGTACAGAGAAAGTCATTAAATGCCTCCAGAAATTGTAATACGAAGCGTGTCAAGCATCATTAATCAATAAAGGAGGTTCAAAAATTCAAAAGGATTGAAAGGATCGTACCGCACGTTTTCTTGCAACCCCGATCAAGAACACTTTCATGTTCTAGATCGCATCTGTCGATCAGCTGTGGCATGCCAATTTTTACAAACATCATGTCATGAGGCATGTATATTATGTTGGCATGCCTAGTGTCACTCCTTGATTTCTCTATAAATTCCAGCAGCTTCGTGAGAAATTATATGCATATGTCGAGCTCGTATTCCCTGGAATTCTGGTTTGGTAAGTTCATCTTGGTGACATCCTATTCAGAAATTCTTTATCATCTGTGGATGCCTTGAGTTCCTTACACTTTTTTTTTTTGCAATTATGGGATCCCCTTCAAACACAGGATGAGGTTTGTGAGGCAGCCGGAGTGCCAGGTCTCAGCCCCAGTGCGCTCAGGACTCTTTCTTGTTGGCTTCTTCTGTACTTGAGACTCCAATGAGAGGTACAAGTATCTGCCTAGAGGCAGTGTCAGTGTCCACAAAGGAGCTAGGGATGGTCGTAGATACGTCTGAAAGAGACATGCTAGAGACTACGCTTTCTTTGAGCCCAAAACCATCAAGGAGAGGAATTCCTAGGAAGAAAGCTTGGGAAGGAGAGGAGGATTGCCTGAAGGTCGAACTAAGTGCACGTCCAACCCTTGAGGAGTTTGTGATACTCACCAACTGTTCGGAGTTGGTTGGGACCGCTGACAAAGGAGGCATGAGAAGAGAGGGGAGGGAAGAAGTGCTAGGTACTTCCATCCAAAATTTCGCTCAGCAATTAGAGTAGGCTCAACCTGCAATAGCTGAGCTCTACCAAGAGAATAAAGAACTATGACGTCAGTTGGCGGAAAAAAACCAGGAGATATCGTTGTCGCAAGGTCACGTAGGAAGCACCGTTTGGCTGCAGAGATGACTTCGGGAAGCACAAGACATGATTGTGCAGTTGCACGAGGCACAGTAGATGGCAATGACAGCGGAACATAAGACATCACAAAGTGCGAAAGGAAATTTAAGAGAGGACCAATGCACAGGAGACAAATAGTTGGCGAATTCTCACTCCGCGTTCTTGGAAGTGTTGCTTAAAATATCCTTGTCTTTCTTCTTTTGTAAAATTTTGTAATATTACGACTACTAGGCCGACTAGCTAAGTCATCAGGGTTGTCTATTCGTATGTAAACCAGGCATGGCGGAAGTTTTGCTTGTGTATATAAAATGAAAAGAAGGTGTTTGAATGTATCATGCTTCTTTCGGATGTGAATCACGCATGTATTCTTATTCAAGTCTTTTACGTAAATTATTATATTTTTGGGGATCATTGTTGTTTCGTCGTGAGTCTGTTAATGATTTTATTTGTAAAATATTTGATATCAATTAATACTTCCATGGAATTATCGACTTTGGTTATTGAAAAAATTAATCATGGAAAGACATTCGGCTAATGGATAAGAATCATACTTGGATTCTCACTTGAATCGAAAGTACTTGAGAAAAGACTAGAGGCCACAGTTGTCGATACCGGGTGGTAGGAGAAAATATCATGTAAGGGAAACAATCAGTTCACCCTCTCTGATACCAAAACTTGTTTTGAGAGTTCGACGGTCAGCGGTGTCACTTTATCTATGCACGACGCTTATAATCGCACTTTTCTGTCGAACCTGAAAAGGTCAGATTTCGGCGAAATCCTTTTCAAGGCTGTTCATAAGAAAGAAACATTACTATCGTCTGACGTCGACAGAGGTCGGTACTCAGCTAATTTGACTTCTCAAAATGATTTTCACCATCTTAAGCTTTCACCGATGTTGAACTTCTCCAAGGAGTCGAGAAAATTTTGGGTCGTTGATTCCTCGAGTAGTTGTTGTGTCTCTTAAGATGGTTCTTTGTTGTGTGTTCAAGAGAAACTTAAGACATGAAACATATAATATAAGTGGATTATTAGTCTTATACCAAGGCGAGAACAATCAAAGGTGGAAAACAAGGTGGTACCCAAAAGGAGATGGTCACAAAACTTTTAGGGTGTGTTGAGCACCCAACAAATGTTGATTCACTGGGCGAACCCAGAATCTCTATTCCATGCATCAGATATCTCTGGTTCTCCTTCTAACTGCATTAACCTAAAGTTATACATATATATACATATATTATTATTATTTATATTATTATTGGAAGTATTGTTTTAGGGCTTGGTCGTTTACTGGGAGAGTATCGGGTTCCCCCCTCAGATTTGGCAATCGGTAAGTACCTACCCCAATATTCTCTACCACCTAGAAAGGTTTGAGCCATAGGTCCTGAAACTTGGAATGTTTTCCTTTGGGTTCATTTACCCTGTCCCACTTCAAGACTAAATCTCCTACTTCAAAGTTCTTTTCCTTAGCTTTATGCTTATCAAACCATCTTTTCACTATCTGTTGATGAGCTAGAAATTTTGACTTAGCCTTTTCTCTCTCTTCTTCCAGCATAAGCAGGGTGTTGATTCTTTGTTTCATGGCCGAGGATGGTTCTTCGTTAGAATCTTGGGCCAATTGGAGAGATGGAAAATAAAGCTCATTTTGGAGGATGGCTTCCTTTCCATAGACCAGAAAGTATGGGGAATTCCCTATAGCTTCTTTGGGCGTGACCCTATTAGCCCATACGGAATTATGGAGTTGGTTATGCCAATTTCTATGGTTATCCACAACCGTCTTCTTTAGTATCCTTACCAGGTTCTTATTGGTTGATTCTGCCACACCGTTTCCCTGCGGGTAATAATTTGCAGAGTACTTGATTATGATTCCTTTGTCCAGGGAAAAATCTACCAATAGGGTAAAGGAGAAGTAGGTTGCATTATCAAAAACCAAAACAGAAGGAATGCCAAACCTTGTAATTAGCTATTGTTCTATAAATTGGATGACAATTTTCTCATTTACATGGGTCAGAGGAATGGCTTCTGCCCACTTTGTTAAATAGTCGGTGGCAGTAAGAATATACTTGTGCAATTTCTAAGAGTTGGGCATAGATTCTCCTATGATATCCAACCCCCACTGCTCAAAAGGTCTAGAGATAGTTATAGGCTGAAGTGGGATTGCTTCCCTTCTCTCCTTGCCAACACTTATTTGACAAGTCTTACAATTCCTAGCGTAAGCATGAGCGTCTTTGAACAAAGTGGGCCAATAATAGCTAGCTCTCAGAACCTTATGAGTGGTGGTGTTTCCTACAAAATGTCCCCTAGCGGGGCCATCATGGAGTTCTTTTAACACTTTATCGATGTTTTCGCATTCGAGAAACCTCAATAATACCCCATCATAGTTGATCTGGAAGAGTACCGAATTTATGAGGCGATATTGTGTGGATTTTAATCGAAGGGATCTCCTTTCTCTGGGGTTGAGGTTTTTGGGACAAGTCCCGTGATGTAATAGATGAGACAAATCCTTTTACCAGGAGTCTGGTCCCTGGGAAATGTATTCTGCTTCACCACACCAGAATACTATTTTATTATCCCATCCCGGACCTTGGTTTGCTTTATCTTGAGCTTTGGCTGTGAGATTGCAAAAACCTTGTCCTTTTACTAACTTGGCAGGTTTTATATCTAGATCAAATTCCTGGACTACCACCATCTAGTTCCCTCTTCTTTATCCCATTTCTTTTTGGGTAAACAAGGATCATACTGTGGGGTGTGGCACAATCACCTTGGTGTGATTCTTGAGGATGTACGACCTAAAATGTTTTACTTCTTTATAGACCACGTAGGCCTGATTGTCTATGGTGGGGTAATTGAGCTAAGCTCCTTGAAGGTTGGTGCTCATAAATGACACTGGGGATTCATTGTTGTCATCGTCCTTCTGAGTCAAAACTGCAACTAGCGATTGGTTAGAGGCGAAAGTATACAGGTTAAAGTCTCTATTGAAATCGATACTTCGCAATACTGGGGCCCAGGATATGGTAGCTTTGATATTGTTGAAAGCATATTTTCGTTCATTATCCCACTTAAAATCGGAATCTTTGCGAATCATTTTTTTTTAAGGGTTTGATGATTTCAGCGAAGTTGGGGGTGAATTTCCTTATGAAATTAATTTGCCCGAAAAAAGATTGCATAGCTTTCTTGTTATGGGGTAGCAGGAGTTGAGATATGGCTTTAATCCTTTCGGGGTCTATGCGAATTCCTACTTGAGATATAATATGGCCTAACAAATTACCTTCTTCAACACCGAAGATAATTTTCTTAGGATTGAGTGATATACCGTATTTTCGGCATCTTTCAAAAATCTGAGTTAAGTGTTGGATGTGTTCTTCTCTATTCTTTGAATACACCATTACGTCATCTAAATATACTACCACACACTTACTTATAATTCCCTGAAACTCCACGTCCATTTCCCTTTGAAAGGTCGCTCCTGTGTTAATCAAGCCGAAAGGCATGCGTTTATAAGAGAAGGTTCCCCATTTGGTACAGAAGGTAGTTTTTAATTGGTCTTCCTCTAAAACCAACACTTGGTTGTATCCTGAGAAACCGTCTATAAGAGAGAAACTTTTCGATCCCGACACAGTCTGTAGGAGTTGCTCCATCGGCGGGACAGGATAATTGTCTTTTTCTAAAGCTCTATTGAGATTCTGAAAGTCTATGCATAATCAGATTTCTCCTGATTTTTTCCTTACTGGAACAAGGTTCGCTACCCAAGCGGAATGTCTAACTTGGAAAATTATCTTTGCATCTAAAATCTTCCTTAAATATTGATACATGAGGGGTTCCAAGGATGTGTGGTACTTCTGAAGCTTCTATTGAAAAGGTTTTATTTAGGGTTTCAACAGGATGGTGTGTTGAATGATGCGGGTATCATATGTTTTCAAATCTTTATAGGACCAAGCGAACACATCCTGGTATTGTATGAATAATTTGAGGTAGGATTTCCTCTCATATTTAGATATCATTTTGCTAAGATTCACATACTTTGGGTTGTCTGGGGTTCCAAGATTTACAGTTTCGTGGAGGGGACAGGAGCTACCAATCTTTGCATTTTTAGGTCCTTTGAATCGTTCCTTTAGATCAAACAAATTCTCTAGATTTGCTATCCCTTTTGGAATTGTGTGAGACTTTGGTTTATCTGTGTGTTCACCCTCTCGAGGACTAGTTTCCATTAGTTTTTCTTGGAACTCTTCATCATCTATAGCAAGGTCTCTAAAGTTGTCTTGATTAGTCAAGAAGCTCATGATCTGTTCATCCCCCTCAAAGACTTTCCAATTAGAAATATTATTAGGTATCGATGGCTTGTAGAGAAGTTCTACAGTAAATCAGGAGGCTTCGTAATCTTCTAAAGGTGAGAATCTTGAAGCAACGGTGGCTAAGGAGTCAGTGAGGATATTCTTCGCTCTGGGGATCACGGTGATATTGAAAGATTCAAAGCATTCTATCAACCTCTGCACCTCCTGTTGATAGTTCTTAAGATGAGGGGAGTTGCAGTGTATAATGTTTCTCACTTGTCTTAAGATCTTAAGATCTTAATTCTTTGAAATTAAGATCTATGGCTTTCTTTAACCCTTGTACCAGGGCTTCATACTCGGCAATGTTGTTGGTACACTCGAATTCTAGTCTACAAGACAAGAAATGACCTTTTTGATCGATGAGGATGCACCCTGATCCCGAACCCTCTTGTGATTTGGATACATAAAAATAAAGGGTCCAAATTCACGAGCGATGATTTCTATCCCAATCAATGTTCCACTCTTCGATCTTTTCTTTCGAAAGACCTAACACTAGGTTTTGACAAAAGAGAGAATCTTCCATTAGCATCGAGAATTCTTATTGAAAGGTCATTTCAGAGTTTTGAGTAAGCGAAACATCGGACATGAGAGGAGGAAAATTGCCAAAGTGAGAATCACAAGAATAGTTCCCTAGTATGGGAAAATCGGTAGAGGTTGGTTCGTTCAGGGTTTCCAGGTCAGTGACTGTATATTTTCGGTATATTTCCCTATCAATTCTGATCATGTTTTTGTATCCCTTCAGTGGTAGCCAAAGGTGTGCCCAGTCTGTGCTAAAGTATCCATTTAGTTTTTCGGACCAATCTCATCTCAATAATAGCCCATATTCCTTAGGGATGTCCACCACAATGATGTCAATCACCTGCACAAAATTAGGATGAGTGGCTATCCTGATCATCACCTCTTTGAGTTCCCCCATGACCTTGACCTGGGTCCTGTCTAGTTATATGACATTATTATCACTTTTTAGAGGGAAAACACCTAATTTGTTACAAACGGACAAGGGCATGACATTAGAAGATGCCCCAGAGTCTACCAGACAATTGTGGAGATTCCTATTGAAGACTTCGAGCATTAAAAGGAAAGGTGGTACAAAAGGCCTCTCCTTCCTGCCTTCTGAGTAGGTGTTTATCGTTGGTTTTCTTGCTAAATCTGTAGGGGGTGGATTCTTCTCGTGACCATCGCTGGTGGTCGGGTTTTTTACCAAACTTAGAGCTTGCAACACAAGGTCTTTCTGTTGTGGGATTCTACATATGTCCATAACCGATACATTTGCTTTCAACTTCTTCAAATCTTCTACTACATTGTAATCTAATTTAGGAGAATCATGAGTATGGATACTTATAGGTTTGTTACCAGGAGCGAAAGGTATTCTCAGGAGATCAGGATTTAATTTACTTTGTGAGGCATGAGTGGCATCGATATCTTTTGGGTTGGGTTGACCCTTACTACGTGTTTGTATCACCGATATCTCTACAGGTGGTCCCTGAGATTTAAACAGATAATCTGAAGACATGATCACATCAGGATCCCATATCATCATGGTTGTGTCTTGTGGTGGGTCAACCTCTTCTTGATAGACAATATTAAAGGTCGAACTGTTGGATGGTTCGGTAAGAGAAACTTCATCTAGAAAACAACTAGCCATTAAATTCATGGCGTGGACCCATTGAGGGAATTCCCTTTCTGAGTGGTTCTCTTGATGGTAAGTACATAAAGAATCAGACGTGACATTCCCTAGATCAATGTTTAGGTTGGCTAGGGGGGGTTCAATTTCTTTGAATGACTGGTTTCTTTTAAAGAAAGGCTTATAGGGTCTTTGGTTTTGGTTTCCCTCACCCACATTTCTTTTCATATCTATAATCTCATTTGATAGTTTCTTGACCATGTGTTGCAAGTATTCTATATCCCCATTACCTTTATCGGGAGTTGTTTCAGCCAGCTTCCCCGGTGGTCTAGTCAAGAGGAGTCCTTTCCTAGGAGGGGGGTGGATTTCTTTTCTCGCTAGAGAGGCCTGGCCTTCTTTACATCCTTTCATATGGAAATCTATCATCTTGGCCTCTTCAAAATTCTCTGCGAGGGTTTTCTTAGCAACTCTCTTAACAAACATTGAAATAGGGACCAGAAGCGCGTTGGCATAGACCTCGATTTGCAACTCTTGAGTAGGTTTCACCGTAGGCTGAAATTTGTTTAGGATAGTCATGAATATTTGATTGAAATATTCGACCCTTTATTTTGGGGTCATGGTGGCTGTGAATAATTTGTCCATAAGGGTTCCTGTGGTAGTTTCTTCAGCAAATTTGTCTAGGAAATCCTTTTGGAACTTAGTCCAACTGGTTATGGATCCTACTGGCAGATTAAAATACCATGTGGAAGTCGGGTTCTCAAACATGTAGGGGAAAAGTCTGCATACTACGTCTTCATGTTGAACATTCATAATCCTGATCGCGAGTATGAATTTCTTGATATGATCTTCGGGAAGTCATGAGGTTTCAGGTTCATACTTGGGGAGCAACTTTTTTGGGTGCCGAGGGAGATTGTGTACTCGTCCCGGGAAGGCCATGGCATCCCCGGTCAACCAAGGTTGGTTGTCTTGAAGTGGAACTTCTCTCTCCTCCTCATGACCGTTTTTCCCTTCCATATCTTCGGAGTCGGAGTAAGGCTCTTCTTCTTCCGAAAGGTCGTTAGGTTCGGAGATGTCTCCAGCTAGCGTCTCGGGTATGAGGTCAAGAGGTTCTTGGATTTTGGTGATCTTGAAATCTATTAATCCTTCAACAGAATGTACGAAAACTTCGTCGGGAGTGTTGACTACTAGTTTTCTTTGTTTTTTTCTTCGAGGGAGGATGGGGGTGAAGGGAAACACACTGATTTACCAGGCGTAGGCTCTGGTAATCCTTCTAAAATGATTCACTTCCTCTTGAGGGAGGGTGTAAGGTATTTCAGGGTGAAGATATCCTTCCTCGGAGTGGGATGAGTTATCCACTTCGGGAGTACTCGGTAAAGGTGGGTTCTCTGTTGGATGACTAGCCATGCAAGTGGGTCGTTATGAATTTATAGGCTGTTCGAAATGTCAGGAAACTTGCATATCTAGCCATTCATTCTTAGGACCTCCTTCTAGCGCCAATTCTATTGATGGGGCCTAAATCCCAATAGGAACCAAAACCACCACCAAGGCCCAATTAGACTCTGCAAGGTTTGGAGTGGAATGGTTTCCTTACAATCTGGCCAAATTATCGATGAGCTTTTTTTGTTTTCGAGTGAAGGTTCTTCCCTCACTTGGGATAGTTCTTCTCTATATTCTCTCTTAGATGGGGGGCTGGTACGATATATGAAAGCCAGTATAAACCAACTTGACAAAGACATGACAAAATTTTTAACTATTGGGAAGGGATTGAGCTTGGAATAACTTGCTGCTCGAGCATGCAGACAACGATCTTATGCCAGAGGGCCTAGTACTAATACTCTAACTGAACGAGCATCCGACTATTGTCTAAGAAAACTACTTAACATAAATAAAAACGTATATGTAATCAAGATCATGGCAAGAAAAAATAATTCATCTACCAAGAATCTCATCACATAGCAGAGGTAAACTACTTAACATAAAGAAAAAGAAACACATATGTAACCAAGATCAGGGTAAGAAAAATAATTCATCTACCAGGACATTCATCACATAGAAGCGCAATGATTTACTTTCATCATTTAAAGCAAAGAACATCAAAACATTGCTCCAGATAACTTGACAATAGAATTAATTTCTCTTACTCATTCACTGCAACATTCATGGAACAGGAAAGGAAGTAATTCTCCTCCAACTCCAATCACATAAATTTGATGAAAAATAGCTCGTCTTTGGTCCAGAAGGGCTTCTTAATTCATAGCAGTCTCAAAATAATTATCAACAACCCAAAAGAAAAAGCGTTCTTACAACAACCATCGACCCTTGGCCATCGGTCGATGTCCCTATTTATAATATAAAGTCTTAATAGTAATTAACAGTAAAATACAATTTAAGATAATAAAAAATTGCCATGTGGCGTTATCATCTAACAATCTTTCAACAGTCCACCTGAGTTGTTTCTTTAAAAGTGTGGGCTCTTTCATAATCAGACCACCTAATAAAGAGTTCTTTGCAGGTGTTGGCCCATGGAAATTTGTGTTGTTCCATTGGAGCCGCATATATTCCCCTGATGTCTGCTGCGTGTGACTAATACTTTGCAAGGCTGAAGTTCAATTTCTGAAGAATGGTTCTAGTTTTGATTGGATGTCTTGTGAACTCTTGTACTTTCCCTGGATTTGCATCAGTGACCCTTGCGCATTCTTCAACCCATAACACATCTTGTTTGGCGCATAGCTCGATTACTTCATTTAGGTCGATCAACATATCAGGGATGTTGATATCGAGGATCCCGAAATATTTCATTGCTTCGATGATTCAGTTTCGGTCTTTCTTTTGGTTCTTCGATAGGGTCACAGGACACACTCTAGTCGGTAATCGGGAAGGTTCTTCCTACAGTTAAAACATAAGTAGTTTAGCAATTAAGAAACCTATGATAAGACATAAACAAACAAAAATATGAACACGTACCTGTGTAGCTTTCTAGTCTCATTCATTTTTAATACTTACGCGATCCCAAATGCTTCCTCTGAGTGACCTGTGAAGCCACCGCTCCTCTTTAGTGTAAATGAACACATCATCATGCCATAGTGTGGCTAATCAAATATGATAGTCATGAATGCATAAATTATCATGGTAGTTTGCAATTTACTAGATATAAAATGTATGCAAAAAAGAAACAAAATGCTAGTAATGGCAGAATAACAACAATATAACCAGAACATTCACCACAATGACACTGAAAGGATATAAGAATAACAACAGAAGTAGCACTTTGAATGTGAAATGTTCACGGGCCTCTTCGAGGGGGCAACCTCCAGTTGAGCAGAGCTCTATTAACATAATATCCAAGCTAGGGTTCTCATACCCTCGACTCCTATTTATACTAAAACGAAGCATCTAGAGGAAGATCCTTCTAGAAGTGGAAGCTTCTATTAGGTCTTCTTACATCCGCCTTATTCTATTTTATTGAAAGGAATTATTAATATTGACCTTTATTACATCCGGATATATTGTTCTACCTATGTGTGGGTTAGGACCCTAACATGTGCGCTCCCTTAAAAACAACCTTGTCCTCAAGGCTTGAGATGAGGAAATTGCTACAGAATGGTATGGCGTCTGCTGGAGTTGTATCTTTCCACTGGACTAGCACTTCCTTGATGGTTCTCTAACGTAGGTGACATTCACGCTGGTCCAAAACTACTTCTGGTTGTAACCAAATGGATCCTTCTTCAACTAACTCTGGAAGTTTGGTTTGAATTCGACACTTAGCTCCAATCACCTTCTTTAAGCATGAAACATGAAAAACATGATGTAGCTTCAAATGGCTGGGAAAAGATAACTGATAGATGACTTGTCCCACATGCTAGAGCATGGTATAAGGACCATAAAATTTGGGCGCTAGCTTCTAACAATGCTCGGCCTTGAGGGAAGTTTGCTTGTAAGGTTGCAGTCGAAGAAACACCTGATCCCCTTCTGCAAATTGACGTTCAGAGCAACCTTTATCTGCTTGTTGCTTCATGCGATTTTGTGCCATGACCAAATTCTCTTTGAGGGTACAGAGAATAGCCTCTCGAGCTGTAATTGTTAGGTCAACCGCCTGGACCTTCGAGGCACCTGGTAAGTATGAAAGAACTGAAGGTGGCTTATGTCCATATACCGCTTCAAAAGGAGTCATGCGTGTAGTTGTATGGTATGAAGTGTTGTATGACCATTCAGCTAGGGGTAACCATTGAGCCCACTGATTTTTATTTTTCGAGGCAAAACACCTCAAATATGTTTCCAAACACTTGTTGAAAACTTCTGTTTGTCCATCAGTCTGGGGATGATAAGCTGTGCGGAGATGCAATTCTGTGCCTTGTATCTTGAACAGTTCTTGCCAAAAATTGCTTGTGAAAGTTAGGTCACGATCAGAAACAATAGAGTGCGGCATGCCATGAAGCTTAAAGACCTGATCCATGAAGATTTGAGCCACCATGGATGTTGTAAATGGGTGTTGAAGGGCGTAGAAATGAGCATACTTGGAAAGGCGATCAACAACCACCATGATGATGGATTTATTTCCCGATTTGGGTAAGCCGGTAATAAAATCCATAGAGATATCCTTCCAAATAGCAGGTGGAATTGGGAGCGGTTGTAGTGTACCCAATGATTTGACTGTTTCTCCCTTGTTGCGTTGACACACGTCACATTCAACTACAAAATTATGAATGTCCTATTTCATACCATCCCAGAAAAAGGAAGGTTTGACCCTGTCATAGGTTTTGGTGAACCCGGAGTGCCCTGCTGTGGGTGTAGCATGAAGCTCAGAAAGTACCGTGGATTTAAGATTTGATTGTTTAATTAAATACAAATGACCTTTGTATCGAAGTTCCTCATGGAGCCAAGAGTACCCTAGGGAAGCTAGAGCATTGAACTGCAATTGTTGGATCAACTGTGAAATTTTGGGATCTTGTAGCCATTCCTAGCGAACGGCTTGGAGCCAATCTGGTACAATGAATGAAAGAGAAAAAAGGGATCCTTCATCTTCATATTTTCGGGAAAGTGCATGCACAACCACATTGTCTTTTCCTTTCTTATAAATGATTGTTCTAGGGAGGAAATGCATTGTCCCATAAAATACTTGAGGCTTTGATGGTCTATCTTAATTTGGAACCGTTTCCCCAATAGATAAGGACACCACATATCCACAGCATGCAGAATAGCCAACATTTCCTTTTCATAGATGGATTTGCTCAGATTTATTTCAGATAGTTTCTTATTGGTAAAGGCCAAAGGTCGACCCTCTTGCATAAGGACAACACCAATTCCTTTCCCTGAGGCATCACATTCCAACACAAAGGTATTTTTGAAATCGAGAAGGGCGAGGATTGGAGTGGTGCACATGGCCATCTTCAAGTTATGAAAAGCTTGAGCAGTGGTTGGAGTCCAAGTAAAAGAGTTCTTTTTTAGGAGAGCAGTGAGAGGTGCTGCAATCTTCCCATAATTCTTAACAAACTTGTGATAATACCCTGTTAAGCCTAGAAATCCATGCAAGTTCTGAAGAATCTTTGGGTGAGGCTAATCTTGCATAGCTTCAATCTTTTTAGGATCCACCTTGACGCCATCTTTGCCAACCAGATGGCCCAAATATTCTACTTCTGAGGCACCAAAAGCACATTTAGACTGTTTCAGGAAAAGTTGGTGCTGAGAGAGTAGATGGAGAACTCTATCCACATTAGCAAGATGGTTTGTCCAGGGTTTTCTATAGATGAGGATATCATCAAAGAAAACTAAGACAAAATGGCAGAGAAAAGGATGGAAGACATGATTCATGAGGCTTTGGAAGGTGGAGGGGGAATTACACAAGCCAAAGGGCATGACCAAAAACTCATAGTGGCCCTCATGAGTTCTAAAGGCAATCTTGGGAATATCTGCCTCTTTCATACGTATTTGGTGGTAGCCTGAATGAAGATCTAGTTTAGTGAAAAATTGGGCACCACTCAATTCATCCAGGGGGTCATCAATGACAGGAATGGGGAATTTGTCTTTGATGGTAAGTTTGTTGAGGGCATGGAAGTCAAGACACATTTTCCAAGAACCTTATTTCTTCAGGACCATGACCATAGGAGAGGAATAGGGGCTCGTACTAGGGCGGACAACACCTGAAATAAGGAGTTCCTGGACCATTTTCTCAATTTCATTTTTTTGGGAAATGGGGTGATGATACAAATGGATATTGGGAGGAAGGCTTCCTGGTACAAGGGGAATGGAATGACCATGAACACCACAGGAAGGAGGGAGGCCTTGGGGAGTGGAAAATACCAATTGATGTTTAGAAAGGATGGCTTGGAGGTCTTGCGGTACTGAGGGTGTCTCTATTGCTTGTATGGCATGGAGTTGGGTGATAACACCAGAATGACCCTTTTTGAGCAGCTTTTCCATGCAATGGGAACTAATGATATCAGGTGAACCCGTGGTGATGCCTTGGAACTTATATTGGTGGCCCTCCTGGTTGAATTGCATGGTTAAGTCTTTAAAATCCATGAGAATGGGACCCAAAGTCCTTAGCCAGTCTGCACCCAGCACAATGTCACAACCTCCCATGTCGACATCAAACATATGGGATTTCAGGTGGTAGTCACCAATTTGGAGACACACATTTTCACAATGCCCTCCACATTTCATGGAACCACCATTGGCAATAATGATTTGGAAATTATTGACAGCATGGATGTAGCAATGAGTTTCTTGGGCAATGTGGTGATGAATAAAATTATGGGTGTTGCCACTATCAACTAGAATGATGACCTTCTGATGCTTGATGTAACCGATTAACTTGAGGGTTTGGGGAGTGGAGAAGCCAGTGAGAGCATTGAGGGAAATGACTGGTTCTACTTCGGGAAGGTCTGAGGGAGGGGTTATGTCAGTGGATTCAGGTGATTCAGACATAGAGGGAGTTTCTTCATATTCTTCTAAAATCTCCTCGAAGATGGCCATAAAAATATTTTGTTCTTCACACTTGTGGCCCGGGAAATATTTTTCATCACAGTTATAACAAAGGCCTTTGAGTTGGTGTTCATCCATTTCAGCCCGAGTCAATTTTTGGATCTTTAGTGGAGCAGAGGGAGTAGTGGGATTTACTGGTTTAGGGTGAGGGATGAAGGAGGGTTTGCGGTTTTGAGAAGATACAACCTGTTGTGCTTCTTTAGCTCTTTTGGTAGCCTCCACCCAAATCTCAGGCCGAGCCATGAGGACATGGGCCCGAATTGCATCGTTGAGGCTGTTGATATAAAAAACTCTCGAAAAAAGGCATCAAACATGACCTCTGTTCTAAAAGCCAAACGCTCAAAGGAAGCTATAAAGTCTTCCACTATTCCTAATTGTTTCATCTTTGTCAAACGAACCAAATGGTTGGTGTCAGTGTCAAAGCATTCATAAAGCTCTGCCACAAATTGTGTCCAAGCAATATACCCTTGACGATAATTTTTTCTCCATTGCCACTATTGCCAACATTCTTGATCTAGATGGAGAACACGATACTGGAGTTTGGCCAAGTCATCTATAATGTTGTATAAAGAGAAGTAATGTTCCATTTGGGTTACCCAACCAGTGGGGTTCGAGCCATCAAATTTGGTCACATCCACTTGTGGAAGGCGTAGGTCACATTGAAAGTGATGGTTATGCAAGGTATGGGAATGAGAGGAATGGTCACCTTCAGTATGTGGGGGTGAGGAAGAGGAAGGGTTATCTGTAGGGATATGTAGTTTGGTGCAGAGTGTCGAAAAGAATGATTCAAGTTGGGTGGTGAGGTCTTGTTTGATTTCTCCCATTGAGGACTGCATGGTTGTATTGATGGCAACAACATTGGCACTGAGTTGTTTCACTTCTTGTTGGGTCTCAATGAGACCAGATTGCAAGGTGTTGAAGAAAGCTTCCAAGTCTTGGCTACGAGTATGGGCCATGAGGATGGGGGAACTGAAAAGGAGTGGGCGGGGTGAAAACAATTTTGCTAAAAAAAATGATATGGATGAATGTGATAAGGGTGAAGAGATGAATCTAATGGAATAGGTCTGAAATAATGGTGACAAAATTTCCAGACTTTTTTTTTTTTTTTACGGAGTTATACTTCGGTCTGAAGAATACTGCAAAGAGGAAATGCCCAAATGCTTAACCAGAAAGAAATGTGTATTTACTTGGCAACCCTAACACAGTTGTGTGGCAATAGATCTTGTCTATTTTTAATTTGTTTATGTTTCTGTTCCCAAGGGTTAGGTATTCAAGGGTTCTACACACAAGGGTTTTCCCTGTGCTATAGCTCTCTGATATACGTGTGGGGTCCAACACTAGTACTCAGTCCAATATCTTAGGGCACTAACTAAGGAGGATAGACCGTACCCTTAGTCATACTACCTAACTACCCAGGTACTAGAGAGTATCTTCCCGAGTGTTGTTCTCGGTGACACTATAGCAGTTAGGTGGCCGATCGATTTATCTAAAGAGGGCTTCAGGTAATCTAGGCCGATCCTTACACATGTGTTGTCTGATGCGCTACCACTCAAAGGGGTACCAACAGGGGTTACAAGGGTGGCCAAAAGATGTGTGCTTAAGTACCACTTGTATTTCCTGCGTGTATGACTCCCTCAACCATAGGTTTATGTGCGTAATGACATATCTTTGCGGCTTAAAGACGCCAGAATACATCTCTACCTTGAAAAAAAAAATTAACCCACACTTTCTACCGAGGAAAGCACTCTGATACCACTTGTAATATACTAGATATAAAATGTATGCAGAACAAAAATAAAATGCTAGCAATGGCAGAATAACAACAATATAACCAAAACATTCACCACAATAACACTGAAATGATATAAGAATAACAATAAAAATAACACTTTGAATCTGAAAGCAATGTTCACGAGCCTCTTCGAGGGGGCAACCTCTAGTTGAGCAGAGCTCTATTACAATCTCGACTCCTATTTATACTAAAAAGAAGCATCTAGAGGAAGATCCTTCTAGAAGCGAAAGCTTCTATTAGGTCTTCTTACATCCACCTTATTCTATTTTATTAAAAGGCCTTATTAATATTGACCTTTATTACATCTGAATATATTGTTCTACCTATGTGCGGGTTAGGACCTTAACATAGTTACTTGACCTTTAGGGTCGAAAAAAGGGCATCGAGGACGAGTTAAGCACGTGTGTGCTTCCAAGAGGTCAGATATCGTACAAAGAAAGTCGTTAAATGCCTCCAGAAACCATACTACCAAGCGTGCCAAGCATCATTCATAAAAAATGGAGGTTCATAAATTCAAAAGGATCGAAAGGATCGTACCGCACGTTTTCCTGCAACCCCGATCGACAACACTTTTATGTTCTAGATTGAATCCGTCGATTCGTTGTGGCGTGCCGATTTTTCCAAACATCATGTTGGAAGGCGCGGATATTATGTTGGCACGCCTAGTGTTGCTCCTTGATTTCTCTATAAATTCTAGGATCTTTGTGAGAAATTCTATGCATATGTCGAGCTCGTATTCCCTAGAATTCTGGTTTGGTAAGTTAATCGTGGCGACGTCCTGTTCAAAAATTCTTTATCATCCGCGGACGCCTTGAGTTCCTTACACTTGTTTTTTTTTTCAATTATGGGATCCCCTTCAAACACGAGATGAGGTTTGCGAGGTAGCCAGAGTTCCAGGTCTCAGCCCCAGCATGCCTGGGACTCTTTCTTGTTGGCTTCTTGCATACTTGAGACTCCAACAGGAGGTACAAGTATATGCATGGATGCAGTGTCAATGTCCACGGAGGAGCTAGGGATGGTCACAGATACGTCAGAAAGATCCACATTGGAGACTATGCCTTCATTAGGCCCAAAACCATGGAGAAGAGGAAGGCCTAGGAAGAAATCTTGGGAAGGAGAGGAGGACTACCCCAAGGCCGAACTGAGTGCACATCCAACCCTTGAGGAGTCTATGATACTTACCAACCGTTCGGAGTTGGTCGGGACCACTGAAAAAGGAGGCAGGAGAAGAGAGGGGAGGGAAAAAGTGTTGGGTACTTCCGTCGAAAATTCCGCTCAGCAATTAGAGTAGGCTCAACTTGCAATAGCTGAGCTCTACCAAGAGAATAGAGAACTGCAACATCAGTTGGCGGCAAAAAACTATGGGATACCGTTGTCGCAAGGTCGCAAAGGAGGCACTGTTTGGATGCAGAGACGACTTCAGGAAGTGCAAGACATGATTGTGCAATTGCGCAAGGCGCAATGGATGGTAGCAGCAGTGGAACATAAGACATCACAAAGTGTGAAAGGCAATATGAGAGAGGACTAGTGCACAGAAGACAAATAGTTGGAGGATTCTCGCTCCGCGTTCTTGGAAGTGTTTCTTAACATCTCCTTGTCTTTCTTCTTTTGTAAAATTTTGTAATATTATGGCTACTGGGCCGGCTAGTTGAGTCATCAGGGTTGTCTATTCATATGTAAACCAGGCTTGGCAGAAGTTTTGATTGTGTATATAAAAATAAAAGAAGGTGTTTGAATGTATCATGCTTCTTTCGGATGTGAATCATGTGTGTATTATTATTCAAGTATTTTACGTAATTTATTAGATTTTTGGGGATCATTGTTATTTCGTCGTGAGTCTGTTAATGCTTTTATTTGTAAAATATTTGATATCAATTAATACTTCTGTGCAATTATCTATAATATACCAGATATAAAATGTATGCAGACCATAAATAAAATGCTAGTAATGGCAGAATAACAACAATATAACCAGAGCATTCACCACAATAACACTGAAATGATATAAGAATAACAACAGAAATAGCACTTTGAATCTGAAAGCAATGTTCATGGGCCTCTTCGAGGGGGTAACCTCCAATTGAGCAGAGCTCTATTACAATAATATCCAAAGGGTTCTCATACCCTCGACTCCTATTTATACTAAAAATAAGCATCTAGAGGAAGATCCTTCTAGAAGCGGAAGCTTCTATTATGTCGTTTTACATCCGCCTTATTCTATTTTATTGAAAGGCCTCATTAATATTGACCTTTATTACATCTGAATATATTGTTCTACCTATGTGCGGGTTAGGACCCTAACATGTGCGCCCCCTTAAAAAAAACCTTGTCCTCAAGGCTTGAGATGAGGAAATTGATGCAAAATGGTAGTTGGTTCCCAAGTGGCGTCTGCTGGAGTTGTATATTTCCACTGGACTAACACTTCCTTGATGGTTCTTTGGTGTAGGCGATGCTCACGCTGGTCCAAAACTGCTTCTATTTGTATCCAAATGGATCCTCTTCAGCTAACTATAGAAGGTTGGTTTGAATTTGGCACTTAGCTCCAATCACCTTCTTTAAGCATGAAACATGAAAAACAAGATGTAGCTTCGAATGGTTGGGAAAAGATAACTGATAGGCAACTTGTCCCACACGCTTGAGCATGGTATAAGGACCATAAAATTTGGGTTCTAGCTTCTGACAATGCTTGGCCTTGAGGGAAGTTTGCTTGTAAGGTTGTAGTCGAAGAAACACCTGATCCCCTTCTGCAAATTGATGTTTAGAGCAACCTTGATCTGCTTGTTGCTTCATCCGATTGTGTGCCATGACCAAATTCTCTTTGAGGGTATGGATAATAGCCTCTCGAGCTATAATTGTTAGGTCAACCACCTGAACCTTCGAGGCACCCGGTAAGTATGAGAGAACTGAAGGTGGATTATGTCCATATACCGCTTCAAAAGGATTCATGCCTGTAGTTGTATGGTATGAAGTGTTGTACCACCATTCAGCTAGGGGTAACCATTGAGCACACTAATTTTTCTTTTCTGAGGCAAAAAACCTCAAATATGTTTCCAAACACTTGTTGACAACTTCCGTTTGGCCATCAATCTAGGGATGATAAGTTGTGCTGAGATGCAATTATGTGCCTTGTATCTTGAATAGTTCTTGTCAAAAATTGCTTGTGAAAGTTGGGTCGTGATCAGAAACAATAGAGTGTGGCATGCCATGAAGATTGAAGACCTGATCCATGAATATTTGAGCCACCATGGATGCTGTAAGTGGGTGTTGAAGGGCACAGAAATGAGCATACTTGGAAAGGCGATCAACAACCACCATGATGATGGATTTATTTCTCGATTTGGGTAAGCCGGTAATAAAATCCATAGAGATATCCTTCCAAATAGAAGGTGGAATCAGGAGTGGTTGTAGTGTGCCCAATGATTTGACTTTTTCTCCCTTGTTGCATTGACACACATCACATTCAACTACAAAATTATGAATGTCATGTTTCATACCATCCCATAAAAAGGAACGTTTGACCCTGTCATAAGTTTTGGTGAACCCAGAGCTGTGGGTGTAGCATGAAGCTCATAAAGTACCGTGGATTTAAGCTTTGATTGTTTACTTAAATACAAATGGCCTTTGTATTGACGTTCCTCATGGAGCCAAGAGTACCCTGGGGAATCTAGAGCATTGGACTACAATTGATGGATCAACTGCAAACTTTTGGGATCTTGTAGCCATTCCTAGCGAACTACTTGGATCCAATCTGATACAATGAATGAAAGAGAAAAAAGGGATCCTTCATATTCATATTTTTGGGAAAGTGCATCCACAACCACATTGTCTTTGCCTTTCTTATAAATGATCTCATAATCATATCCGAAGAGTTTAGTCACCCATTTTTTTTGTTTTGGGGATGAAATGTGTTGTTCCAGAAAATACTTGAGGCTTTGATGGTCTGTCTTAATTTGGAACCATTGCCCCAATAGATAAGGATGCCACAGATCCATGGCATGAAGAATAGCCAACATTTCCTTTTCATAGATGGATTTGCCCAGATTTATTTCAGATAGTTGCTTGCTGGTAAAGGCCAAAGGTCGACCCTCTTGCATAAGGACAACACCAATTCCTTTCCCTGAGGCATCACATTCCAACACAAAGGCCTTTGTGAAATCGGGAAGGGCGAGGACTGGAGTGGTGCACATGGCCATCTTCAAGGTTTGAAAAGCTTGAGCAGCGACTGGAGTCCAAGTGAAAGAGTTCTTTTTTAGGAGAGCAGTGAGAGGTGTTGCAATCTTCCCATAATTCTTAACAAACTTGCGATAATACACTGTTAAGCCTAGAAATCCATGCAAGATCTTAAGAGTCTTTGGGTGAGGCCTATATTGCATAGCTTCAATCTTTTTAGGATCCACCCTGAAGCCATCTTTGCCAACCAGATGACCCAAGTATTCTACTTCTGAGGTGCCAAAAGCACATTTAGACCATTTCAGGAAAAGTTGGTGCTGAGAGAGTAGATGGAGAACTTGATCCACATGAGAAATATGGTTTGTCCAGGTTTTTCTATAGATGAGGATATCATCAAAGAAAACTAAGAAAAAATGGCAGAGAAAAGGACGGAAGACATGATTCATGAGGCTTTGGAAGGTGGAGGGGGAATTACACAAGCCAAAGGGCATGACCAAAAACTCATAGTGGCCCTCATGAGTTCTAAAGGCAGTCTTGGGAATATCTGCCTCTTTCATATGGATCTGGTGGTAGCCCGAACGAAGATCTAGTTTAGTGAAGAATTGGGTGCCACTCAATTCATCCAGGACGTCATCAATGACAGGAATGGGGAATTTGTCTTTGATGATAAGTTTGTTGAGGGCACGAAAGTTAGGACACATTCACCAAGAACCTTCTTTCTTCAAGACCATGACCACAGTAGATGAACGGGGGCTCGTACTAGGGCGGATAACGCTTGCATTAAGGAGTTCCTGGACCATTTTCTCAATTTCATTTTTTTGGGAAAAGAGGTGACGATATAGACGAATATTGGGAGGAAGGCTTCCTGGTACAAGGGGAATGGAATGATCATGAAAACCATGGGAAGGAGGGAGGCCTTGGGGAGTGGAAAATACCAATTGATGTTTAGAAAGGATGGCTTGGAGGTCTTGTGGTACCGAGGGTGTCTCTGTTGCTTGTATGGCATGGAGTTGGGTGATAACACCAGAATGACCCTTTTTGAGTAGCTTTTCCATGCGATGGGAACTAATAATCTCAGGTGAATCGGTGGCGATGCATTGGAATGTATATTGGTGGCCCTCCTGGTCGAATTGCATGGTTAAGTCTTTAAAATCCATGAGAATGGGACCCAAAGTCCTTAGCCAGTCTACACCCAGCACAATGTCACAACCTCCCATGTCGATAGCAAACATATGGGATTTCAGGTGGTAGTCACCAATTTGGAGACACACATTTTCACAATGCCCTCCACATTTCATGGAACCACCATTGGCAATCATGATTTGAAAATTATTGATGGCATGGATGTAGCAATGAGTTTCTTGGGCAATGCGATGATGAATAAAATTATGGGTGTTGTCACTATCAACCAGAATGATGACCTTCTGATGTTTGATGTAACCAATTAGCTTGAGGGTTTAGGGAGCGGAGAAGCCAGTGAGAGCATTGAGGGAAATGACCGGTTCTACTTTTGGAGGGTATGAGGGAGGAGTTATGTCAGTGGATTCAGGTGATTTAGACATAGAGGGGGTTTCTTCATCTTCTTCCAAAATATCCTCGGAGATGGCCATAAAAATCATTTGTTCTTTACACTTGTGGCCCGGGAAATATTTGTCATCATAGTTATAACAAAGGCCTTTGAGTTGGCATTCAGCCATTTCAGCCAGGGTCAATTTTTGGATCTTTAGAGGAGCAGAGGGAGTAGTGGGATTTACTGGTTTAGGGTGAGGGATGAAGGAGGGTTTGCGGTTTTGAGAAGATACAACCTATTGTGCTTCTTTATCTCTTTTGGTAGCCTCCACCCAACTCTCAGGTTGAGCCATGAGGACATGGGACCAAATTTCATCCTTGAGGCCTCTGATAAAACACTCTCGAAAAAAGGCATCAGACATGCCCTTTGCTCTAAAAGATAGGCGCTTAAAGGAAGCTATAGATTCTTCCATTGTTCCTAATTGTTTCAACTTTATTAAATAGCCCAAATGGTTGGTGTCAGTATCAAAGTGTTCATAAATCATTGCCACAAATTGTGTCCAAGCAATATACCCTTCACGATAATTTTTTCTCCATTGCCACCATTGCCAACGTTCTTGATCTAGATGGAGAACACCATACCAGAGTTTGGCCAAGTCATCTTTAATGTTGTATAAAGAGAAGAAATGTTCCATTTGGGTTACCCAACCAGTGGGCTCTGAGCCATCAAATTTGGTCACATCCACCTGTGGAAGGCGTAGGTCACGTATAAAGTGATGGTTCTGCAAGGTATGGGAATGAGAGGAATGGTCACCTTAAGTATGTGGGGGTGAGGAAGAGGAAAGGTTATCTGTAGGGATATGCAGTTTGGTGCAGAGTGCAGAAAATGCGGATTGAAGTTGGGTGGTGAGGTCTTGTTTGATTTCGCCCATTGAGGACTGAATGGTTGTATTGATGGTGGCAACATTGGCATCGAGTTGTTTCACTTCTTGTTGGGTCTCAATGAGACCAGATTGCAAGGTGTTGAAGCGAGCTTCCAAGTCTTGGCTATGAGTATGGGCCATGAGGATGGGGAAACTGAAAAGGGGTGGGCGGGGTAAAACATTTTTTCTGAAAAGATGATATGGATGAATGTGATAAGGGCGAAGAGATGAATCCAATGGAATAGGTTTGAAATAATGGTGAAAAAATTTCCAGACTTTTTTTTTTTTATGGAGTTATACTCTGTTTTTAAGAATACTATAGAGAGGAAATGCCCAAATGCTTAACCAGAAAGAAATGTGTATTTACTTGGCAACCCTAACACAGTTGTGTGGCAATAGATCTTGTCTATTTTAATTTGTTTATGTTTCTGTCCCCAAGGGTTAGGTATTCAAGGGTTCTACAGACAAGGGTTTTCCCTGTGCTATAGCTCTCTGATATACGTGCAGGGTCCAATAATAGTACTCGGCCCAATATCTCAGGGCACTAACTAAGGAGGATAGACCGTACCCTTAGTTGTACTACCCGACTACCCAGGTACTAGAGAGTATCTTCCCGAGTGTTGTTCTCGGTGACACTATAACAGTCAGGTGGCCGATCGGTTTATCTAAAGAGGGCTTTAGGTAATCTAGGCCAATCCTTACACAGGTGCTTTCTGATGCGCTACCACTCAAAGGGGTACCAACAGGGGTTACAAGGGTGGCCAACAGATGTGTGCTTAAGTACCACTTGTATTTCCTACATGTATGACTCTCTCAACCATGGGTTTATGCATGTAATGACAGATCTATGTGGATTAACGATGCCAAAATACATCTCTACCCTGAAAAAAAATTAACCCACACTTTCTGCCGAGGAAAGTGCTCTTATACCACTTGTAATATACAAGATATAAAATGTATGCAGAATAGAAATAAAATGCTAGTAATGGTAGAATAACAAAAATATAACCAGAACATTCACCACAATAACACTGAAATGATATAAGAATAACAATAGAAATACCACTTTGAATCTGAAAGCAATGTTCACGGGCCTCTTCGAGGGGACAACCTCCAGTTGAGCAAATCTCTATTACAATAATATCCAAGCTAGGGTTCTCATACCCTCGACTCATATTTATACTAAAAAGAAGCATCTAGAGGAAGATCCTTATATAAGTGGAAGCTTCTATTAGGTATTCTTACATCCGCCTTATTCTATTTTATTTAAAGGCCTTATTAATATTGACCTTTATTACATCCAAATGTATTTTTCTACCTATGTGCGGGTTAGGACCCTAACATTATCAACTTTGGTTATTGAAAAAATTAATAATGGAAAGACATTCGGCTAATGGATAAGAATAATACTTGGATTCTCACTTGCACCGAAAGTACTTGAGAAAAGACTAGAGGCCACAGTTGCCGATACCAGGTGGTAGGAGAAAATATAATGTCAGGGAAACAATTAGTTCTCCCTCACCAATATCGAAACTTGTTTCGGGAGTTTAGTGGTCAGTAGTGTCACTTTATCTATGCATGACGCTTATAATTTCACTTTTCTGTAGAACCTGAAAAGGTCGTCTTTAAATGAAATCCTTTCCGAGGTTGTTCGTAAGAAAGAAACACTACTATCGTCTGACGCCGATGGAGGTCGGTACTTGGCTACTTTGACTTCTCAAAATGATTTTCGCCATCTTAAGATTTCGTCGATGCTGACCTTCTCTAGGGAGTCAGGAAAATTATGGGTCATTGATTCCTCAAGTAGTCATTGTGTCTCTTAAGATGGTTCTTTGTTGTATGTTCAAGAGAAACTTAAGACATGAAACATATAAGATAAGTGGATTATTAGTCTTAGACCAAGGTGAGAACAATCAAATGTGGAAAATAAGGTGGTACACAAAAGGAGATGGTCACAGAACTTTTAGGGTGTGTTGAGCACTCAACAGTTCCCTGGGACAAGGGGTTCCTCCATTGGTACTCCCAAGAGTTGATTCCATTAAAACTGACTCGACCTAAGGTCCACTAAGTAAAACAAACAACACATGTTATGAATCTAAGAAGCAAACAATCAAACAAAACTTCCCACAATGAAACCACTAGTTGGTGATGAAATCCAACGTCGTGAGATCAATATAGGAAGGGGTGGGGATAGAGCAGGTGGATCAGTTACGTTGGTGACCTGCTTAATGGACTTACGCCTTGGTGCAATATTCCATGCAGTAAATGTGGATTTACCCTCCAAGGAGCCCAAGTGAGTTTGACCAACGTCTGTTCCAGGTACAATGAGACTTATGCTCACCGTCACCTTGTGTAAGACCCTGAAGATTATGGCTACTAAGGTGATCCAGATTATTTTCAGCATGAAATGAGAGTGGAGATATAATAAAGAAATGCACAGAGATATCGCGTATATCCAGTAATATAACAGAAATATATCAAAGATGCAACCATAAACACAGAGATACAGTAATACACGATTTCTATTAATGAACGAAATGTACAGAGACTGTAAAAATACAGAGTGAAAGACTCGCTAGAATGGTGGCAGCTTATCTCTGAGAAGAGATGTGACGGCTACTTGCATTCGCAAGAAGATGATTACAATGAGGCTCTAAAGGCATTTTTACAATAAACGGGAATGCCAAAATTCCTAGACATCCAAAAACCTAACCCTAGGAGATGAAGCGCCAAAAGTCATGTGGGCCCCGTTTGGGTAAGTGAGTACATCAACTTCCCGGGGTCATAACTTTTGGATACGATCTTCGTTTTAGGTATGTGATAGCTCGTTGGAAAGGTATCGTCAAGGAGATTCATTTTGGGGGATCAATGATGCCTTTGGCTATCATTGACAACCTCAATCTCGAAAAACTTTCATTTAGGCCCTCAAAATGGCCCCGGAAGTTAAAACCTACTAAAAATAGTAAATTGCCAAAATTTCCATAAAGTTGTTTTGAGCCAGTTGGAAAAGGTGGGTGGCCACTGATATCCACCTGGATCATAAGGTCACCAATTTTCATTCATCCCCTAGGCAGGTACAGTTGACAGTACATTCTGAACGTATGGGAAGGTTAACAAGTACATAATCCTTCAAGAGAACTGAGGACAAGTGGATCGAGAGAACTCCAGAGGACCCTGAATGGATTCGGAATTCACGAAGCACCAAGACCAAATGAATATAGTTGAGCCTCAAGATGAACCCCCAATATACGATTTGACTACTACGAACGGTTAACCACGAAGGGATAATCTCCATAAATCACTCGAACGTGACCTCGTGCGTAACTCCTATGTGAGAGGGGGATCCTAGAAAGCCAATACGAAAATTAGATTTTCTCTCCCCATCGCAAGATGCTAAGTTTGTTTGACAGCTTTGGAAATTTATCCTTTCAACCTATTCCAAACCCCTACACCTTAAGCTAATGTAGTTTTGCTAACAAAAGATGTAGAAATGTTTGATAAAATTTTAGTTTAGTGCTTGATTTTAAGGTTGTTTCTTACTCAGAGGTGTATGAGAGTGAAAACTGATGATATTATGAATCAATTCCCAAAAACATGCATAAGAAATGATAAGCAATCTTTTCTTTCAATGAATGTCTATTTAAGGGAAGGAGAATGGATTTTCTTTTCACTGTCAAACACTAAGATGCAATGACCTCATGCAATATTCCTCAATCAAGAATCCAATACAATGCTAAAATGTTCAGAAATTGGTTCTAGTATCCAAAAAGCGAACATGAAAGAAATATTGTTTTGTTTATATGTGACTAATAATCAGTTTGATGGAAAGCTTCCTATGTTAATCAGACTTCAAGATCCGTGAGATTTAAGCAATCAGAAGCAAACTTCACATAAACAAAAACACACCCTCGTTGTGATCAAATAAGAAATGAAAAGAAAACCAAATCCAAATAGGAGGAAATTATTGAAGAAAAATACCTCAAAGATCAAAATGAAATAGTGAATAGATCTTGGATTTCCTTACAACAAATTTCATTTAATCAGATAAGTGAGAAAGCAGTAGATCGACTCCAAATCTCAGGGAATAAGAGTGACTCAAAGCAAGGAAAATAGATGTCAAAAATCCAAACAAAGCATCATCAATCCTTATAAATCAAATAGTTGGAGGTTAAACAAGGACACACGAAGATAACATTAACCCTGAGCAGATGAATCCGCAAAAAGAAGACTGAGAAATCAACTCCCAAGAAGATATTTTCTGAAACAAGGACCAACACTCTGTTGTCAAGGTTACTAGAGTGTTGCAATGCTCTGTGGGATCCTGCAAGGGAGTGCTATATCCCTGGTGGTAAAGGAAGGGGAGCGATGGCCTCTCAGAACTCAAAAACTTGCCCAGAAATAAAATAAAAACTCACGAAAAAAAAAAAAAAAATTGAGTGTGTAAGATGAATCCAAGAGCCAACAACACATCAAAGAATCGAAGACATAGCATGAAGAAGGTATAAAGGTTATAAAAGGCCAAAAACAAGACCAAGGAAAGAAACCAAAACTGAAATCTTCACTCCCCAATGGAGTTGCCAATTTTTGTTACATGGAAATCCCCCTGCGGACAGGTGAATCCCCTCTTGGGCTCTAGACACCTAAGACCAAGAAAAAAAGGTACTAACATTGATCACTGAAATCCTTTTAAACCTATCTAAAATAATGTATAGAGAAGAGGAAGAAGGCGTACCCTTTTTTGCGATATTTGTCCTCGTTCCAGTCCGAGTTGAGCTCTGAACGCCAAGCTCCTCGACAAGTGTTGCAAACCAATCAAAGACAAAACATGGTTCCTATTATACTATTATTAGCTTGAAACTAGATCTATCTATTAAAGACAAGTTCATGTAAACAAACATAATCTTGAAAGAAACAGGCCAAGCACATATATATTAATGAAAACAAAGTAAAGTGCTTATAAATGTAGATGCAGGTAGCAGCTTCACCAAGCTCTCTTTTTATAAACCCTTTGATCAAATAATCCACCAACAGAAAGGATATGCTTCATTGATTATCTCCCTTATGAGATCATAATTTTGATGCCTTCAATGTCCTCCTTCCTCATGAGATCATAAGTTAGGTATCTCTCAATATCTCCATCTCTCTTTCACCATGATAAGGCCTCCTTATATAAGCTTAGAGAGACCCAACCACATTAGAGATTCTTGGGATAGGTTGAGGATCTTTCTCTATCAGTTGTGGATCCTCCCTAAGATCCAGCCTTGACCTCATATTCAAATCCAACCAATTCTAGAGATGAGGGGGATTTTCCCCTGATTTTCCTCAACAACCCAAGATTTCCTCAAACAGCCTAACGCTCCCTCAAAATGGGGCACAGAGTGTTGCAACGCTCCCCCAAAGAAGGTTAGGGAGCACTGTCACTCCTTGACAGTTGGTTGGGGAGAACTAGCCTTCAAAATTCACTTTTAAGTGGTTTTCTTCATGGAAAAATCTTTGTACTCTTCATCAAATGATTTCTTCTTCTTAAACCGGTCTTTTAGGGTGTCTTTGAAGTGTCCTTGTGATGTCGTTCGAGACACGACATGGGCAATATGACTATATGATGTCTGCGACACTTGCAACACTTGTGGCCAAAATGTGACACTTGCGACACTTGTAACAACGACAATAGGTCATCATGGAAGTGAGTAATTTTGATGTGTAACAATTTGTAAGGTGTTACTCTAGGGTTTATGTTATCTTTCTACACAAAATCTATCTCCTTTGTCTTCAACCAGCTTTCGATCTCTTCTTTTGTGGGATTCCATGGTTTCAACATCCCCTTCTAGCGACACATTCTTCTCACTTTCTTGTCGTCCGATTAGTTATTCTTTTGACCCACCTTTTGCAGATCTTACATTATTTTACCAGATCTTCAACATATCCCATCCACTCAATCCTATGCTTTTCCAATCGACAACAGAACCATTTGTTGGTTTCTTATATGATTTATACCTTTAACATGTTTGAGCCAGGTTCAGGTCTACTAGGGATCCAACAAAGCCTCTAAAACTATCGACTCTCCTGGTAAACTAGAAGGCAACACAGTACATAGAGTGCACTGCGTAGTGTCACCCGAGATAGTTTTATGGGTGACTGCAATGATCAGGCTCTTGCAGCCTGGGAATGAGTGGGGATCTGGGATTGGACTATTTGATCTTCAACCCATTACCATATCATTCATCTATTTTAGTTATTTTGTCGTTTCTTATTCATGCATGTAAATCAACAGATCTAACTATTTCATCAAAACATTCATATAAGATCTAACCATTGACAACAAAGACATAAACAATAATCATTCCACATAATACATGATTTACCATGGTTCGCCCCCTCCCAGGATACTTCCACAAATATTTGGTTCTTTATCTCTTTTATTATGGTTATGTCATATATGGTGCCACGCGCACTACAACTTCATTCGTACATTCATAAAAAAGACTACTCGACCTTTACAAGGATGACTAGATCGCACCAGGCTCCTCAACCTGTGATCTAACGCTCAAGGTCTAGTTAATATTCTCTCCAACAACTCAAAAAATTACAAAAAGGTATCATATTACAGTCAGGTTATCGACATATTACTCTATCTCATGTGAGTAACTCATAACAACCATCAAAGACACTGAACCCCCTATACCTCCTAAGTGTCTGTTTATATCTATTCTTGGCTCGTCAGCCATTACATTCTCTTCCCAAGACCCTAACCTAGTTAGGTCTTCTTGCATGTTGGCCTTGCATGCTTTTATTCTTTGCATGTGCGTTTTCGTCCATTTCTTTTCTTTCCAGTTGTCTTTGTTTCCCTTCTTCTTGCATGTGCGCCTCACATGATTTTATGCCAACTATCTTTCCTCGACGTCGTGCCTTTTCCCCAAAATGGGCCTGCGCCCAACACTCTCAGTCAATCACTTCCCATGATCACTAAGCTGATGAACACTCCTGAGCCTTTAGTGAAGTTCACCCTCAAGCATCCAATCAACCACACTATAAGAAGGCCAACTCAAAAAACAAAGAAGAAAAGGAAGCAAGTAGTGAAAAGAAGCAGTCTGCTTCTCATAATAAATATTATTTTTGATAATTTATATGGTGGATAGTCTGTTTATATTTTGATCTCCTATAGGTCGTATGACACAATGTTTCCATTTTTGGGCAACATGATACCATGTCTTCATTTTTGGACAATCAATTAGTATTTTCTTTTTGTAGTGTAAAATACATTTTATTTATTTTATATACATATGGATAATTTTGGGAGATACAAGGGGTTATTTGTTGTGTCTGTTTCGTCACTTGGGTGAACAAAACAAGCGTAGGTACAAGTCTAGTTGGGACTGCTATACAAGAAAAATGTTAGTGTATGAATTAAACAATCCAAGAACATGAAATAAACAAACAACTAAGCTAGAAACAAATAAGGAAATAACCAAGGAACTAAAACTAAAATGCATAAGAAACTTTGAACCAAAATCAATCAACCAAATGACCAATGATTATGCCACCAATGGATAACTATATTAGTTGGAAAACACTGTAGAGAAAGGAGGACTTATGGATCCCCTTTTCCTCCTTGGGAGGGCTTTTGAGTCCCCTATTTGAGAGCTCTTCTTACAATGATAAACTAGAAAGAAAATGGTGAAGAAATCCAAGCCTATTCTCTCAAGAGCTGAGGTGAATATCTTATTGAGATGTTGCTAGAATGCTCTAAGAAGAAAAGAGGTTCCTTGAGGGAGGATAGAGGCAACATGAAAATACTATGAGATTCTTAAATTATTAGTGCACCTATGGCCTCCATTTATAGCATGTATTTGAGGCAATATTCAACTGGTTCTTAGTGTGGACAAGGGGTCCTTTAGGGCACCCTTAGGTATTTGACCAAACCCTGATTCAAATTCAACTTTGATTTGAGGGTCAAATCAAGTTGGGAGCTGGTCTAGAAGTAGGTGGGGGGCCACCAAAAACCATAAATGCGCCATTCACAGGAGTGCACAAATTTTCTCGTACACAGTCATGCATATGGCACATTGTGTGCTCTACAGGATTCTTTGGCCTGTGCACTCTACACACACTTCCTTTAGTGTTTCAATGCATGTCAATTTTTTGACCAGGTGTATAGTTTTGCCCCTTGGAAATGAAATTTTGGTTCTGCAGGTGAACTAATAGGTGTTTGGAGATGTTGCATTCATGTAACCATTTGCATGCAATGTTTTGGATGAAATTTCAGTGATAACAGATGTCCCCTGATGTGTGAGGTTAGGAGCATACGTATAGTTGAAATACATCAATGTTTCTTCTACTACGAGTACCATTGTAAGAAAGAGTGCTTAGAGGAACTATAAGAGAGATCTCTTGGAGGGAGAGGGTAAATTGTGGGACCCAAACCTTTCTCTAGGTGGAGAAATAAAATATCTATACAAACAAGGCAGGCATACCCCATGCTTGTGTCATGTAAATCAAAAAATGTAAGACAATAACTGAGGTTGTATGCTGATGTAGATAACTGTAGTTCCCTCCAAGGTGGTTTGATAAGGACAAATGAAAATTTTGATGGTGAACATACTTTGAAAAGAGGCAAGGACATATGTAAGAAGTGTTGATGACTCGTAGGCATTGATGGCCTAACAATATTCAAAGGTCTTCAGATAATATGAAACAATTGCAACAGTTGCAAAATAAGACTCATTGTAACATGAGAATTTGTTGAAGTCGAATGTTATGGGGGTCAACGAAATCAGAGAGCAATGATAGTTCTTTATTTTCCATCCAGGACTCCTCATTGTAAAGGTAATGAGAGTCAATATACTCTCACCCTTCTGGAAACTATGTTGATGTCGACAAAAAGGGAGATGCAACTCCAAGAAGCAAAGGGATTTATGAAATCCACTAGGTAAGATCAAGAACTGATAAGGAACATGAACAAAGTCAATATGTGATGAGAATCAAGACTGACCTTGGTTGGGGGTATGTTTGAAGGATGATTGGCAATAACCATGAAATTGTATCAAGCATCAGGGGGACGAATGGACATGGGGTTAAACTATGCCAGAGGCATGAAAAAGTGGAAAAAATCAGAGATTAGGGGTACGTGGACTGTGGGATACTCGTGGGTTATGGACGATGTCAATATGAGTAGAGGATAGTGAATGCCCCATGTTACGCCTCTTTTGTCACCTAAATGAGAAAAACAAAGGTGCTTACAAGCTTAGTTGGGTTAGCTAAGCAAGACAACAGTAAAGGAAAGGGTTAGAAGAATAAACATAAAAGACTAAGCTAAGAATTAAACTAGGAAGGGAAAAAACAATTAAAATATTGTGCATAAGGACATAAGAACAAGAAACAAACAAGACTCATGTCACCAATGGAAAGGATTGTATTAGTGAAAAGAACAGACCAAAGAGAAAGGGGACTTTAGGTCCCTTCTTCCTCCAAGGGAGGGCTCTTGGACCCCCAAGATTGAGCTCTTCTTACAACTTGAAAACTTGAAAGAAATGGTGAAAGAATCCCAAGCTAACCCACTCAAAAGGTGATGTGGATTGCCCAAATGGAATGGTGCTAGTATGCTCTTGATGACAAAAGAGGTTTCCCCAAGAGAATAGCAGCAACATAACCTTGCAAATGAATTCCTTGAAGATGTAGTGCACCCATGGCCTTGTTTTATAGCACCACTTTGAGGTATTGTGCAACCAACTTTTAGTGTGAAAATGGGTTGTTTAGGGCACCTTTAGGTCTTTGACCAGCCACCCAGCTGGACCCAGCCGAGATTTGGATGTCAAATCAACTTGGAAGCTGAACCAAAAGTGGGTGGGAGGCCGACCAACATCATAAATGCGTCGTTCTCAGGAGTGCGCGTCTTTTAGTGTCTACAGTCGTGCATCATACGCATGTGCGCTTTTCCTGCCTTTCTTGATGGAACATGTGCACGCACGCCCTGTATAGTCATAGCGCATCCTGATTTTATAACTGGTTGGATAGTTTTGGACCTTTTGGAAATGTTTTTTTGGTAATTTTGGTCCATGGGTGAACTAATAGCTATTTGAAGATGCTGGATTCCTGTAACCATTTGCGGATGAAATTTCAGTGATAACACCCCAACCAAGGGTGACATGGGTGGCTTTGCTGGAAAAAGAAGGTCGTCAATGGTGATGACAAAAACATAAGTAAATGCTGGAAACAAAGGCTTCTATACAATTACCAAATGAATAAAGAATAATTTGGGATAAGTGTACAAATACAGAAACGGGTGCCCTAGTGCAAGATGGCTTGGCCGGTTAGGGCACAAGTTGCATGAAGATTTGGTGGAGGGTGGGGGCCCCATTGGTGGGATTTTGTATGAGGTAAATGAATGGAAGGAAATTTGCAGATGGGAAAACTTATTGTGGATGAAATTGAGGGTTAATGATACTGCGGAGGTGTAGTCAAAATAGAACCATGATGAGGTAACCCGGGAGTCCTTTGGGAAAGCTAGCAAAATGATGAGAAGGAGTATGTGGCTAATTCTCGAAAATGCGTAAGACTATCAATACTCCCATCCCTAGGGGGTGAAATTAGCATGAGTGTCAAAGTGCCAAGGGGGACTATGAATGGGACAACTCATGTGGGGAAGAGTGCTACTGGGTGACAATACTAAAATGCAACGGAGGTGATAGTACTACAGAACCGGATGTAAGGACCCTAAAGGAAATGGTCAGAGGATATGACTCGGAGATGCAATTGATATTCAGAGGGAATGATTACATGCCAGTGTCAATTATATACCTGAAGGGGTTGTGCTAAGTTGTGATGACCAAGTACCTTCACACATGAAAATCGAATACCCGACGTGAACAATATCTGAAGATAAAGATCATATAACAATTATTTGATAATTTTGAACATGAGCATGCGTACCTGGATGTGATGTGAGAAAAATGTTCCCCCAGGTCCGGGTGTAGATGGTGACTCGGGGAATGAGACTGTGTAGGTGGTGGGATCCTAATCCTATGGTTGAAGACAGATCAAAAAACATAGACTCTTAGCTCCTGTAACTAAGTGTGGAAGTTTGTAAAAAGGGACTATATATGGATGTGGGGCCCACAATGCCACCTCATTTGTACCTGCTACCATAGTGAGTTGACGAGAGGATTTAGAGGAGATTTGAAGCTTATGGGAGTTCAAGCCAGTCGATCCAGGAGTTGCGAGAGCCAAGTTAGTGGTCTCATCCTCCTGCATAATAGATAGGTTCTTTTTTGGGGGTAGGGTCATATGGATGGCCATACTAGGGGTTTTTGTAGGGGTGGGCCCACCAATACGTAGGAGAAGGATACCCACACTAAGATGTGCAGGTATAATTCACTCTCCTGTGCATGATGTGTAGCTATGCTGAATAAAACCACGCATGGGGGTGTGTGGGTGGGAAAAACAAGTGCACATGTGGTGCGTGCCTGTTTGGAATACAATGACACACAGTGCATCGTTGTTTCTCAGACAGTTGTGCACCAGTGCACAGCTGTGGGGATGACAGGTGCGCATGTTTGCACACCTATGGGTGTGATAGATGCAGATGGATGTGCATTTGTTTCTCCAACAAATACGTTGTGATGCACAATTGTGTGAAGAACAAGCAAACATATGTGCACACCTGTGGGGGTGACAGCTGCGCACTTGAGGCAAAGCTGGGGGGTGTGAAAAAACTTGTATGTTTTGAAGATTATTTGTAATGAATGATCATTAATGATCAAGTTTTTCTATGTGAATGCAGGTGATCAGTTCAACATGCCATTCCACTAGAGGGAGCGGGATTAGGAGTGCCTTAGGGAGGCATTGAGAGGGGAACCGGACATTCAGAGACTCTTGATAGCCTGTGGGCTGCTCAGGTTCTTCCACTGCCCACTGATACGGTCACATGAGTACCTACTTCAGTATCTGATTTTGATGTGGAGCCCTAATCTATAGTGCTTCATTGTGCGGGGGAAGCAATTGACATTCTCGGGTGTGGAGGATGTCTATTTCTTGATGGGTCTCCCTTTTCAGGGAATGGCCCTACCTGCTGATCCCCAATTTCTGGGGGATGTACACTTGGTAGACTTGGCACATGGTTATTGTTCAGGGCCAAACATGATGTCAGGTTTGGTTTTTCGTATCGAGGCAATAGATGTGCTCTTGCATCAGTGCATCACAACGATGATTGTGAGGATCTACGGATCCTTAGTGACTCAACGGATCAATGGTGGTCAGTTGAGGATTATGCAGAGAGATTTGGATGGATATTTTTTCACTTGGGGCTTGATATTGTGAACCAAGATGATGGGGTAGATTCACTAGTGTCAGACCACTAACTCCGGTGATTTTTCCTTTAGATCGATCTTGGTGGTGTGGTTTCTAGAGAGGGTGCCTATGTTGCACCCAAGAGTGTTATTACCGGCTTCAGGGCCATGTGAGCCTCGATTGATGTGGTGGGCTTCGATTTTTGTATGTTATGGAGGTGGGGAGGGTGGCCACTATTTTACAACCACATTGGTGTGTGTGTGGCGCCATATGCCACAGATTATACTGTGGTTCCCATATGTTGGGATGGACTTTCGACATGACCCAAATATGGTTTTGCCTCTTGGAGAGGATTGGGACCAGAGAGGTATGTCAGTGTACTTATGTTTTGTGATTTTGATAGTGTAGAATATATTTATGTATGGATGGATGTTGATCCTATATTTTTTTGTTTTGTTTGCAGATGTGGGGCCATGAGGCCAAGAGGCGGAGTTGGTTGGAGATCCACCTCGACAAGGCCCCGTGAGACCGTCGTGGGTAAATTCATGGGTGGGAGAGAGACACCAGAGGGATGAGGCTGGTGCGAGGCCAACAGATGAGGAGAGAGTCGTTCGGAGGCACATATTTGATTCTCCAGGTGGAGGGCCATCACATGCGCCGTAGGAAGAGGATGATGAGGGGTTGGATGATTTTAGATGCCAGTTGGAGGTGGTAATGTAGGGTGTGCTAGAGGGCATGTGGTCCCATATTAAGGACGAGAGAGTCCTAGATCAGTGTGTGGGTTTCCCTGTAGATTTGTGAACCTTGATCCACAGAGAAACTGTAGCGGGGGCGATGATGACTGGGAGACTACTCCCTGGACCTGGAGGACCCCCAGCTGGTGGGGTACCTCCTACAGATAGAGGACCTGGTGGTGGTGCTCTGGGGCACCATGAGTGTCGTTTTTATATTTTTGTATTTATATAGGTCTGCAAGCCCATTTTGTATAGGGTAGGGTAGCACCCATTTTGTACCTATAGGGATGAGGGGGGCTCACTTGCCTACATGCGATGTGTATGTTGTACTATTTTCTAAATAATTATGACACATTGATATATATATATATATATATATATATATATATATATATATATATATATACATGTGCAAATATAACACTAGGTTAGCCATGTTATATACTATTTGATTAAATTTTCATGGAATATGTGTAAATGTAATTGAATCAAAATTGCAAGATAAGAGTCTAACATGCAGGTATTTGGGAAAGAGGAAAGGATCGCAGACACAGTACACATTGTTGAGCTGCAGGATGACAAGCTGGAAATCTAATAAGACACTAAGGTGACGAATGTGGCGGTGAATGGCCTCGATGAGGAGGCCAATGATGACTATTTATTCTTCTTGGTTGTTGTTTGTTGAGCCCAAACATATGTTGCTGGAGTGGAGAAGTTCATTTGAGGGGGTGTAGAGGGCCCAAGCGGTCGAAGCGAGATTCTATGTCCAATCGCTAGATCCATCAGCCTAACTAATGTGGTAGGCCAATGGAGGAGGCATATGTCAATAACATGAATGGTAGATCAGACATGAGGAGTGGAGGCAAAAAGAGAAGACTAAAAACTCTACAAATGCGTATGAAGAAAAATCCTAGTGTAGAATGACTACGCTCAAGCATAAAACTTCATTAAGTACAATCTGTTGATAGGCTCTTTGAGAGGATATCCTTCTGGAGAGGCCAAGATGTATGCGCCTTTAGTAAGGAAGTGTTGTAAAATGTAGGGTCCATGCTGTTACACCTCAAAATCACTCAACTGGATAAAGTGTCGCATATGCCTCTCACTTGTCGCAAGTGTCACAAATGTTGTTGAATCATGCCATCACAATGACGACACTAAAGGGGCACTTGAAACATCTTATGTACTTGGTTTGAAGGAAGAAACTGGTTCACTGAAGTCAAACATCTCTTAACACCTAAGAGGGCTTCTTAATTAAGGGTTTGGAAGGGGAACGCTTCTCTAAAACTGCCTGAGGAGCGCCGGCGCCCCTCTACCATGCCTCAGAAGCGTTATAATGCTTCTCCACCCCTTTGTAGAAGCGCTGCTCAGATTTGAAGCGCTCGCGCTTCCCTTGAATTTTTCAGGAGCGTTCTAACGCTCTGATGTCCCTTCTAGAGGAGCGCTCTTCATTCTGGGTAAATTGTTAGCCCGGTGAGAAGAATAAGGAGAGAATCATTCGAGTTTAGGAGATGGTTGAGCTCGAATTCTTGGTTCTATCAAAAGATCTCTGATCCAAGGAGGAGGTTACCAACTGGTTCTAAACATAACTCAAGTGGTTAGGCTCCTCCCAACCTATATAAGCAAGCTCTATGGTGGTAAAGAGGGAGAAGAATTGAGCATATGGAACTTATGATCTTGGAGGAAACTTGCAGCCAGCCAAAGGAAAGCAATCATTGAAGCTGTTGTCATCTAGGTTGTGTATCTTTCAGGCAAGGGTTAGACGAAGAGGACTTGACGAAGCTGTCGCATTCGCATCTACGATTGTAAGTACTGTTGTCGTTATTCTCATTAATATGACAAGCTTTGCATGTTTCTTTCTATTTTGTGTTTAATATTACATGAACTTATCATTTAATGATAGATCTGTTTTCAAGCTAATGTCAATAGAGCAGGAAGTGGTTGTATCTTGTTTTGTCCACAGACCTCATCGAGGAGCAAAAGGATCAGAGCGCAACTCGGAGCGTGCAGGGACAAACGTCGATTAAAAGGTACCTTTATTATCCTTCCTTCTCATGCATTAGGCTTAGATAGATTTGAAAGGAAGTCAGTGTCCATGATAAGCATTTTTCTGTCTAGGGTTAAGGTCAAGCTCTAGAGGTCGATCTACTTGTCCGCAGGCAGATTTTCCTACAACAGAAACTGGCGACTCCACTGGGGAGATAGCCTTGAATCAAAACCCTTTGTTTGGTTTTTTCTCCTCATTGACCTTGTTCTGTCCCTTGATTGTTTCAGACCTGGTTTACCCCTCTTTGATTAGTTTCACGAGCTGATTGGCTCCTTGTATTGTCACATTCAGCATATTTGTCAAGTTCAGATCTCGATTTTTGAAATTTTTTGACATTTCTGGGACTTTCAGACCCTGGCGCCCCTGACCTAGTGTTATAAGAGAGCCAGCGCTTTTTGTAGCCCTACACAAAGCGCTATAACGCTCTTTGCCCTTGGCAACAAAGCGCCAGCCTCCTTTTGGCCAAAAAATCCTTCAGAACTGCCTTGTTTAGGGTTTGCCTCTATGGCTCTTGTGCTGAGTGATCTTATGAGTCAATTTTTCTCCCTGTTTAGCCTTGACATCAGTCTTGTTGAAGAACAAACACTTTTTGATTGAATCTTGTAGCCTTCTTCACCTATTTTCATTTGATTTTTCCTGTTGAGTAAAGCTTGAGATCTATGCATTGCTTTTCTTTTCTCTTCAGTTGAGGAAAACCCTGGTGAAGGTCATCAACAGCCTACAGGCCTCTTTGTATTGATTTCAGTCAAATCATTGTTCTTCAGCTCTTGTTTTTGGGTGTGAAGTTTCTCTTTTTCTTTGATTGTTTCTTTCATTTTTTGTTTTGATTGCTACGAAGGGTGTATTGTTTGTGTGTTTTTGCTTATGCTAGTTTGGTTCTCATTCATACCAAGAAGATAATTAGCAAAGATAAGCATTGTGATTGTATTGATCATCATTCATACGCAAACAATAAAG